>OX155969.1:24784039-25111117 GCA_944548615.1 Micropterix aruncella
TCCATTCATCTGACAGACCTGACATTCATCTGACAATAATCATCTGATTCATCTGACAATAATCCATCAGGATGTGACCATTCATCTGACAATAATCCATCAGGACAAAGCATGAATTCAGTTCTGTGTGATGAGTCCCATTCGAAAAATCAGGAAATATTTTTCTCTGCCTAAAGTATAAAGTTTAAGAAAAAACTATTATAAGGCTTTGTTAAGACCAACTATTATAAAGGTCAATAAGGTATATCAATAAGCATAAACTAGAGTTGTCGACTACAGCGGGCGAGCCCGTCAACTCAGGAAGTTTTACCGATTAGTCGTTCTATCTCCCTGGAGTGAGCACAGAAGACTTAGGACAAAAACAGTCCACCGTCTAGCTCCGCCAAAAACTTGTAAGAGGCCAACGCCTTAACCGCGAGATAGCCAGGAGTGTTACCCGGCGGGCTTACACTCACGCCCTTACTTCCAATTGCGACCAGATTACTCCAGTCTCTCGATTGGTTACGAGTTCGAGGTCGCTTGCGCGGTCCTCTCCCTTACGAAGCGGTGAAACGGTGTATAACGAATCAATCGCGGATCACGGCATACTTTGCCCGGTTGTTCACCCAGGATCGGTTAGCAGGCATAAAGAAAACAGTGAAAAAGAAGGTTGATTCCTAAGCCCTTCAAAGCACAGTTTCAACCCACAGTGCGGCGTTGGATGCATTGAAGCGCCAATGAAATCCAACAGCGCGATATTTTTTGTATTTCTTGCCATTCACAGCATATCTTGCGTCAACATTTAGGTATTCCTTAAATTCAAGCTAGATTATTAAACAGCGTACTTGTGTAGTGTAATTTGATGTTTTCTGCCGCGCTTTTAAAGCCAATATACGCTCTGTGAATCCAATAAATCCCTTTGAGAGAAAAAATACACCAGGATGATTGGGCTCATATTACGTATGCTCGTCGTTCGCTTGGCCCGGGATAAAAGGTTAGTTCAGCCAATAAACATGTCAATAGGGACACACTTTGCGAGAAAGGGAACGTAAATCATCCGAGTATTTTGGGTATCTCGCGTGAAAGTCGTTTACACTTTGGCAACGCTTCCGCCTTTGGAGTGTGAAGTATAAGAATAATAATGTAGTATTAGTTTTGGGTTTATTCTGCTCGGAGGACCAAACGTATTAAAGTTCCGCATATTGAAGATGTATGCTGACAGCTGGCCAAAAATCAAGAGTACTGAAGAAGCACATGCACGCTTATAGTTTGAGGAAGACAACACCATGTGCACCACACCAGATGCCATAGATCGCAGCAGAGCACATCGCAGGATCTGGCAAGTTAGGTGCTTGCTGCTTAAGTTCGTGCTGAGCCTTGTTTTTCTTCTTCTGGTGTCATGACCGCTACCGAACGTTCGGTTCCTAACGGTTCCGGGCAGCTGGGGCCTGATGATTTGTTTCTAATCTTAGGTCGGCTGAGCTCGCAGTTCTGCTTCCATCCGGCTGAAGTCCAGTCATGTACAGTAGGACGGTATCGACTACAGCGGGCGAACCCCGTCACCCCAGGCTGGTATAGCTCCGCCGACAAGCCACCATGAAAGGTAAACAATGCTAAGTGCAAATATAATAAAATAAAATGAAATGTTCCTTCTACCGGTTAGTTTAGTTAGATAATACAAAACAATCAACTTTTAAACGCACCTTCTGCAAAGCTTGAATTTTGGAATTGGTCCACAACAACATGAAAAACGCGCTGCGATGTATGTTACCTACATATTAGTAGCAATGTAATTTTTATATCTATTTGAATAAATAAATAGAAAAATATGTCTGAAATGTACAATAATTAATCCTAAATCATGTCCACCACCATTGCTTTCTACTTCTGCCACTGCGGAGCCATTGGAAGCGTTTAATTTAGCGTCCGCTCGTCGGGTTTCGATAATTCAGCTGCAGTATACATCTGCATCTATGTATCTTTAGCCTGCAGTCTTTTTACGGCTGCCGAAAGGGCCCAGATCCGCGAACTGCTGAAATTGTCTGAAGTCTGATTTGAAGCAAACCAGTGGGATTGATCGATTGAGTTGATTTTCATAAACACATTTTTCTCACAGAGATGATTTTATAATTTAACGACGCTAGTGAACTGTGCAATAACTTCCGTAGCGTTGCTTTCCGTCGTTATCACACTGAAATTTTCTCAAGTCCACTAGACCGTCAGCCTCAAATCAAAAACACATTTACCTTTATCGGAAACTTAACTGATAATATAATCGTATTTAAATTGAGTGGAAATAAGCCCGCGATCTGTCGATGGCCCCTTTTCGATTATGGATTACCTTCTCTTCGTCCTCTACTCAAAGGGAACTTTCGCTTCAATGAAATCCGGCTTCTTGGATGTAATCCTAAACATTCAAACGATCCGCCTACTCCCATCAATCTTCGAGTCGCTCTGATTTTCAGCATTTAATAGGATTTCCTTTTTGTGCGGTGGGAAGGAAGATTCTTGAACGGCTTTCCTCGGTCGAAAAGTGTTTATTAGGGAAGGCGAAAGGGGAGATTATACGTCATTGTAAATGCATACGGTCCCTAGTAGTTATTTAGCAGCTGAGCCTTAACGTACCTGCCGCACTCACACACACACACATCAGAAAAGATATTATAAAATAAATGAAAACCGACTTATGGTCGGTGTAGACCAGGAGCGACTTCACGCTTTTTTTTTCTCTTCTTTCAGTGTTGGCTATTAATGTTTCCTACGGTGGTATCAGTAACCTGGCCAGACGGGCATTTTTCTGCCTCCTACATCAGCAACACAACAATATGAACGGCAATTTTACCTTCAAATTAAAGGGATTGCTATGGGCACTCAAATGGCACTTTCGTATGACAATCTTTTCATGGGATTATTAGAGCAAAATTTCCTTGAAACAATATTTTTTAAAACCATATTATGGTATAGGTTTATTGATGACATTTATTTATTTATTTATTTCGTTAGCAAATCAACTTGACAGTTTATACCAATTGATATGCAATATACACGTAAATATAAAAAATGATAGAATCCTTACAAGTACATACACAACATGTTTAAATAAGCATTAAATACAAATACAGGCATTAATAATTTTAAAAAAACTTACAAACTTACGGTACATAAAGAGTGAAAACAATTTATTTTATTCTGACATAAACAAGTAGCGCAATGCCCACACCTTGAAGAGATGCGGGCTCGCTGTAAAAATATCAAAGTCTGACGCTGTCGAACATAGCGCATTTATGTGACGCAAAGTACGGGTAAGCAGACTCCATCGACTTAGGTTGGTGCGCGAGGACGGCTCCGCAAATAGAATATGAGTGCGAGCACGATTATAATTGTCCGGAACAAAGAGACAAACCTTCGCTAGCATGCTAGGATTATCAACTCTTCCCCGGATCAGCTTGAAAACGTAGGCCATGGCGAGCATAATTTATCTACGCAACAAGATAGTTATAGCCCATCATGCCTAGTAGAAAACTAGTAGGGTATAAGTACGGATAATATCCGTACTGCTTAAAATATATAAAGCGTACATAATAATGACTTGGCCATACAAGTTACGCTAACACATATTTTTGATGACCTAAATAATTTTGGAACATTAAATTTAACTAATACCCTTTCTAAATCACAACTTACTTTCTTAGATGTTGATTTAATAATTTGCGATGGTAAAATTAAAACCGCGATCCATATTAAACCCACTAATTTGGAACAATATATACACTTTCATAGATGTCATCCTTTTATTTCTATCTAGAGAAGTAATTCTGTAGGAAATCACTCTCAATGAATAAAAGTGCTAAAGCGTCGAGTTTTTAATGGCGTAAGGTAGATCGTAAGTAGTTTTTTATTCTTTTTAAAGCCGAAAATGATCTTTCACCACTGCGATTCATGATGGCCATGGAAAGGAAAATTCGCAGAACGATCTCTACGTTACATTGACTTGACATTACAACTTTTTAACAATGCCAATAGTTTTTTGGGTTCATTCCTGTGTCCCTACTTTGTTATCATATTTTATATTATCTTTCAAAAATTGTGCTAAATGCGCACACTCTTCAGGAAACGTATCTTCCAAATCCGTGTTATTTTGCAGTAGTTGATGTGATTTACTTGTTATCTGATTTTTTGTCATATTAATTAGGTTCCACATAAATCCAAACTGAGCATGTAATTTTCTGTAAATCGCTAGGCTATTCTCCAAATTAACTCTCAGACAATCTATGGGGCAATGAAATATTGCTCCACTATGAAGGACTGCCTTCCGTTCAACCGTGTATAACCCTCAATAGTTTCATCGAAAGGAACTTTCGGTTTCTTTTATGTTTTCATGTCTTTTTTATACACATCCGAGCCACACATTTGTTTGGCCTCAGTTTCAAATCTTTCACATTCCTTTTCGTCTAGAAGCATATTCAAGAATGATTCTAAGACTATACAAGCAAACAACATTAGATAAATCTGTATCTATTCCTTGTAGTTTTTTACTTACCTCTTAAAATTTCACCAGTATACTGTTCCAAAAACATATCGTTAGAGTAATTTCAAGGAGTGTAACTTTATCCACCATGGATTTAGCTTCTAACTTAACATCATTCGCTTGGCGTTCATCACTGCTTATCTATATGACCTCATGGTAAGACTTGTACAAAGCTTTACTCGCGTCAGCACGGGCACTCCATCGAGTTCTAAATAACGTTTTCAGAACAAGGGAATATTTTTCTAATTTATTTAATAAGATTTCCCATCTATTCGTTGTGTTATAAGTCTCAAATGATAGTCTTAGTAATTTTACTTCCCAAAAAAACTGATAGTCTTAGTAATTTTACTTCCCAAAAAACATTACATAAAAATAGCAAAGAAAATCACACCAAAGTAATTATGTACAGTGATGAAATAGGTAAATATATGGGCCAATTAATGTTACAAACATCCGGAGAACTGGTAGCTAATCATTGCTTTCCCGGCGCCAGTTTTACTCAAATATTAGAAAAAATAGTTAATAGTTGTTATTGTCCTGACACTACTTTAATTATTTTTATTGGGAGAAGGGGAAACGCAAATATACATGTACTAATAAAATATTTTGAATTATTGGCACAGTTAAATGTGAAAAAAAATGTCTTATTTGCTTTTCCTTATAGTAAATTGTTGCCCGAAATGGAAAATATGTCTAGATATAAACTAAATAATAAATTACATACGTTGACATTGTATGATGACAAATTCCAATTGTTTGACATAAATACTTTTAATAAGTATTATTACTCTTTCACAATAGATAATGTTTATCTTTCAAATTTTTGCAAAAAACAGTTAGCAAATGGGCTATCATATTGTTTGAATTACTCAGGCAAAACATCGGCAAACACCACTGCTACTAATGAGCAGTTAAACGATTTGACATTAAGTAATGACAATTCAGAATATGTTGCATATTCTTTAAATTAGACTTTAAGACAATAGAGCGAAACTCTGGCTATGTAATTAATGTAAAATGAAAACTTAAGTAGCAATAATGGTAATTTAATACAATTGTCTTCAGAGAAAATTAATAATATAAATAATCTGATATCCCCATCAGTGGTTATTACTCAAGAAAATATGCCAAAAAATTGTATAAATCTGGTGCATCAGAATATTCAGGGGATAATAGGCAAAGAGCTAGAATTAGAATTGTTCTTGAACTGTAATCATATCGACATTCTATGTATATCAGAATCATGGCTCAAAAGCCATCAGATCATTTTCAGTTCCAATAACCATCAGATTGCCAGCTCATTTAACAGAGTTCGGTTGATACGTGGTGGCTCTTTAATAATTACAAAGAAATGCTTCAAATTTAAAGAAAGACGTGATATTGTGAGCCTCTCTGTCGAACGAGTTTTAGAGATTGCATGTATAGAATTGGAGGAAACCATTGTTATGAGTGTATACAAACCACCATGTGCGCCTTATGAAGCTTTTTATAAAATTATGGAAGATGCCTTATTCAAAATAACCAATAGTCCTAAAACAATTGTTATTTGTGGAGACTTTAACATCAATATATTAGAAAAAAAATCCTTGACATGTAACTTTTTAAATTTATTTAGATCATTTAACTTATATAATGTTTTTCTTGAACCTACGAGGATAACTGCCTCAAGTGCTACTTGTATAGATAATATATTCACAAACATAAAACCCAATTATAAATCACTAATTAATATTTTGCACTCTGATCACTGCGGTCAGTTAGTATCATTTCCTAAGAAAAGCACTAGGGTTCTAAGAAAAAATATTAGTTTTATTCCAATTACTGAGTGCCGTCTAGGGGAATTTAAATCTAGCTTAATTAGCAAATTACAAAGGTTGCCAATTCATGACAATCCTGACCAACTTTATGACTCATTCTTTGAATTAATTAGAGTTGAATTTAATAGAATCTTCATACCTAAAACGAAATCGATCAGTGATCGCTTATGCTTTAGTGATTGGGCAACTGTTGGTATTTACAAAAGTCGTAATAAATTGTATGAACTGTATAATGAAAAAACTTATAATCATAGTGCGACTTTTAAGAAGTATGTAAATAACTATTCCAAAATATTCAAACGAGCCTGTTCCACTGCGAAGTCAATTTATTTGAAGAATAAGATCAAAAACTCTACAAACAAAATTAAAGCTACATGGAATATTATTAATAATGAAACAAATAGGGTTATAGCTCGCACAAGGGACTTTCATTTAAAGATAAATAATTTAGACATTAAAGCGGATATGGAAGTTGCGACTGAGTTTGAGCGATTTTTTACGAATATACCGTTAATAACGACTAACGCCCTCAAGTCGTCTTCCATTTCAGCTGAGATGCTACTTAAAGAAAGCGTTTCCGCATGTGTTACCGACTTCGCTTTCACTATTGTTAACTGCAATGATATAATAAATGCCTTTAAAACAATTGAGATAAAGAAAACTATGGACCTTTGGGGATATTCTGTAAAAACAATTTCATACATCATAGAAATAATCGCACCTTATCTAGCCTATATATTCAATTGTTGTGTTACTTCTGGAGTGTTTCCTGATCTGATGAAACATAGTAAAGTTATACCATTATTTAAATCTGGCGATACTTCTGATCCCTCGAATTTTCGACCAGTTTCCGTACTTCCCACTTTGAGTAAAATTTTCGAAAAATTAATTCTTAGACAATTGCACACTCATTTTAACAAATATAATTTACTTCATAAGAAACAGTTTGGATTTACAAAGGGTTGCTCAACCATAGATGCGGGAACCGAACTATTGACAGGTATATTGAATGCCTGGGAAGAGTCACAAGACGCATTAGGCATCTTCTGTGACTTGTCTAAGGCATTTGATTGTGTACACCATGATACACTAGTTAGGAAATTACATCACTATGGCATTAGGAACAAGGCTCTTGATCTTCTTACTTCTTACTTGGGAAATAGAATTCAGAAGGTTGATGTAAACGGTAAAAGATCACCAGGATCAATGGTCACCATGGGTGTCCCACAAGGCTCCATTCTTGGCCCATTTCTCTTCTTAATATACATAAATGATTTACCCATTCACATAAGGAATAATCACGAAATTGTATTGTTTGCTGATGATACTTCTTTGACGTTTAAAATTAGTCGAAAATTGTACAATTATGATGAAGTTAACAATGCACTCTCAAAAGTTGTCCATTGGTTTAATGTAAATAACCTACTATTAAATGGAAGAAAAACCAAAGTGATTAAATTTTCTACACCTAATGTTAAGCAGGTACAAACCAATGTAGAAATAAATGGAACTAGACTGGAGCCTGTTGCTTCAACTGTGTTTCTAGGGATAACAATTGACTCCAAATTACAATGGGGCCCACAAATTGAGAAAATGTCAGGAAAACTTAGCTCTGCGGCATACGCAGTTAAAACAATAAGGCGGCTGACTGATGTAGATACAGCAAGAATTGTATACTTTAGTTACTTTCACAGCATTATGTCCTATGGGATTCTTCTCTGGGGAAGCTGTGCGGACATCAATAACATCTTTATACTACAGAAACGTGCTGTAAGAGCTATATATAAACTTGGTCCTCGAGTTTCACTTAGAGAAAAATTCAAAGAGATAAATATTCTTACTGTTGCATCACAATATATATACGAAAATCTGTTGTATGTCCACAAGAATATTGACAAGTTTAAAATAAAAAGCGACACTCATAATTTTAATACTAGACATAAGCATAACCTTGTTGTACGTGCTACTCGTCTCCACAAAATAAGCAATTCTTTTTTGGGACAATGTATACGCTTCTATAACAAACTTCCTCATACTATTAGAGAACTATCTGTAAATAAGTTTAAAGCTACCATCAAAGCAAAATTGTATAAAAAAGCATACTATACAATATCTGATTATGTAAATGACAAAACGGCTTGGGAGTAAGGCTTGGACGCATCATAAGAACATAAATTAAAAATAATATTTAATTGTGTCTATATGAATAAAGAACATTTTGATTTTGATTTTGATTTTTTGATTTCAAATAATTTGTAAATGCAATTATAAATAGGATAGAAAACGAATTTACCGCGTGAAATTTGTAGCACCCGACGTTTCGGTGACGTTGCAGCCGCCGTTGTCCAGGGTAGACTGGACAACGGCGGCTGCAACGTCACCGAAACGTCGGGTGCTACAAATTTCACGCGATAAATTCGTTTTCTATCCTATTTATAATGTCAAACAACCGCGATAGTCTTCGATTGTAAATGCAATGTTGGTTGATTGAGGCGGCGAGATCGCGCGTGCGGAACTATTACAATTTTGAGTATTTATTTATTTCCCGCACATAAGTGATCTGACTTATAGGCCCTAAATGCGCCCCTAAAATCCTAGCGCCCTAGGCTATAGCCTAGTTAACCTATTGGTAAATCGGGCCCTGCTTGCCGGGTAGGTATTCACTCTCAAAATCATTCAGTACGTAGTTGGCTACTTGCCGGGATGGTCTTCACTCTCAAAATCATTCAATACCTCGTTGGCTACTTGCCGGTAAAGTCTTGGAGTGACACAACTGCTTTTAACACGCTTTTATTAGGTCGACCTGTATGTAACTATGTAATGGAATCTAAGGTAACTAATTTAACCATCTTCCAAGGATCGTAGCGTCATGAAAATTGGCAGCTGTATGTAGTTCTGATGACAATACAATAATATGGTACTGTCGAAATGATCTGATGATTGGGCGAATTGGATTAATCTGTAATGCCCTTGAATACTATTTGAAACTAATAAATAAATATTGACCATAATAAATATGATGGAGTCGGAAGATATGAACTGGAACTTCATGATGGAACATCGTATCATAGCTGTGTTTGGACTTGTTAAAAAAGTCTTGGAATGAACTTTGACCACGATTAGGTTTCAAGGTCTGACGATGAAGCCGGAAGATAGGCACTGGCATTCCATGATGGAAAATCGTGTCATAGCCGTGTGTATGTGAATATCGTATCATAGCCCAAAAGCGTGTTTTTAGTGGTTTTTTTAAGCTATTAATTTATTTTTATTGCAACAGAACGATCGCCTTTCAAGATTCGGAAAAATGTCAAAAATTACACAGCCAATACAAAAAAAAAGAATTGTAAATTAACACTAGATAGAATAGCTCAACGATACGACTTAACGGCTTAACGATACAAAGCTATAGCTTTTTAGTGAGAATACTCGTGAGCCATTTCCATTGCCTCGTACCGGCTTTGCATGTGGCAGGATTCCCAGCCTTTCCTGCGAAGTGAGATCCGATCAAGTAGCGATCGGGCCTTGGCGAGTTCAGCCAGGCGACAACTTAGATAAATGTCGCCGCGTCTTGGGTGGCTGAACAACAAAACGACGGTTTTAAATAATGTCAATAATAAACAATTCATGAACAGTTATTTAAACATGTAAACCAAAGATGGATGCTAACGGACACAGTGCAGTTAAGCGTTATGATCCGATTTGTTTATGGGTCGGCTTATTTCACGAGTTCACCTATCGGGTAGCCTCCTGTTCATGAGTCTATCTTCGGGCGCGCCTGGGCGGTTTGCACACAACTGGAGCTGTCATCACCCCATGAACTTTTGAGGATATTAAATCGTTCTGTCTGCCCTGAGGTGAGCGTAGAAGACTTGGGAAGAAAACAGTCCACTGTCTAGTTACGCCACTCGTCCGTAAGAAGCCAACGACCTACCGCGAGAATACTTAAAAACAATGTGGGACGACACTCGCGCCCGTACTTCCAATTGCAACCAGATTACTCCTGTCAGATTACTCGAGGTCGCTTGCGTGCTCATCTCCCTTACGTAGCGATGATTCGGTGTCTACCGAATCTATCGCAGACCAAGGCATCCTTTCAAGCGCAGTTGCTGGAAGGTTAACAATTACTCCCGCCCTATACGAGCTGTTGTAGCTGTTACTGCTTCCAGACTGAATACAATACTGCTTCCAGACTCTCCCGGCTATCAGTCGGAATGCACAATCGATTGGCTGATGCTGCACGGTGCGCATACCGTCCAAGGGCGCTCGAAGGTTGATTCCTAGGGGAAACTGGTCTGCAGGCTAGAATCCAACCGGCTCGCACTTCTGCGTGGAGGCTGCCGAATAAGGATAGTATAGATGATCCTCACAGACCTTACAGCCAGAATATACTGATACTTACTGATACTTACGCTGATATTAAGCAGAAATCTATGGACTGTTTGTGCGACATGGCTGTAGTCATCAGACACTTTACCCAAATCATTGGAAGGGGCAGAAATGGAGAAGGTATGTGGACCCGCAGGTACAAATGAATGATGCGTTGCTATGACCATCAATAAGTCCCAAAAGTTAGTCACTGAAGGCGGCAGGAATCGACTTGAGGTATAGAACTGGTTCTCACATGGGCAGTTATATGTGGCCTGCTCCACCAGAGTGAGCTCATCTAGCAGTCTGGTTATACTAGCACTGAGGGGAGAAACACCAATATTTTCTTGAGGGTCTTTATTTAAAAGGTCATTAACCCCTTGAGTATGATACGACCAAATCTGGTTCTGAAACAATTATCCGTTGAGTATGATACGACCAGATCTGGTTCTGCGTTTTTTTCACTTCTTTGACGTTCTCATATTTATTCATAATTATCTAATTGTTTTACAAAATGATATTTCAATATTCTATATTCGAAATTTCAATGCAATCATTGTGCAGTTGTTCTTTTTATGATTGGTGTAGTAGTTTCGTAGTTATAGTACTTTAAGGTCGATGTCGCCGAAAATCCTGCAAAAGACACAGATGCATCCATGAAAATACCCATTTACTCCAAGGGTTAAGTAAACAATTATTTTTGAATTTTTTATTCCGGTTCATACAACCTAACATTGAAAACACCGTAAAACCCTAAAGATTTTCCGCTTTAAATGCCTAAGTAAAACAGCAATTAATTAATATAGTTTGACGTTAAAATGTAACTGACAATTGAATTTAACTCTCATTTTACTTCAATTTAATTCATTAAATAAGCATTTTGGGTTCCGTACGAAAATATTAAACCGCTGCCAAAAATTCAATTTAATGCAGACGAATTTAGAAGTTATTAATGGCATAATTGCCTATTCATTGTCAACATAATAATATTATTTCTAAAAATTAATGAACAATGTGTTCAGTAGAGTATATTACATAATGGACTGCCAAAATCTATGAAAATGCGTGGGTCGTGAATACCTGAATGACGTTGAGGGTTTACATCTGTAATAAGGAAGTAGGTCACCGAAAGATAAAGAACAGAACATAGAGCCACAATAGCTTATTGTTTTTAAATATTGTTTTAGTGCTGGAGTTTTGATAACCCGTGTGATTTTGGTGTAAGTTTGTCGCCATATTGACCAAAATATTATGTATGAATTGCAGTTGCCATGATCAAAATTATTCTGTACAGATAATGCACTCTCTTGATAACTTTTATAAAAAAACGTAGTTTATGGTAATATGATACAATTTGTACATATGTGTGTACTTATTCGTTTCATTTACACGTTTATTTCACTTTCACTTATTATAACTTCTATTACTTACTATAACCTAACTAAAATTTGGCATGCAGGCATCATTTTGTCATGGCAAGAGTTAAAAAGATCCTGTTTGAAATCGGTCCACCAGAGGGCGAACTAATGATATATCATCTTCGAAATATTAGACTTAGAAATTTCAAATTTGGTACCCAGATGCTTTGTTGGGCCGAAATTACATTGTGAAAATTACGTTTCAATATATCATATAAAAGCTACACTAATATATAAAAAATCCATAAATATCTTTATCAAATATAAATGCCGAGCCGCCCGAGGATGGCCGAGAAACGAACAGCAATGGAACCCAACCGTGTTTGACTGCCGGCCGAGAGAGGGCGTTCATAGACTTTATTTATGAAATTAATTATCAGATGAAATCAGACTTTAGCTACTTTTGGGAAAGTCTTGGTGTGACACAACCGATAATGTTTATGTTTAGAAGAATTTAATTAATTAAACGAGAGATTAGCCACATTTTTTAAATATAAAATTTGCGAATAAGGGGACGATTCATTCTGTTTATTTGTGGGTTAGTAACCGAATTCAATAAATGACACTCACATAAAAAATAACCAATTCCTAAACGTTATATTCGCAATGGGATGGTAAGGTCGGACGCAGCAATAAAACGGCCGGACAGATAGAATCGATATCGCTCGGATGGCCGCCTCATAAAGCTGTAAGCACTTTAAAAGTTCCTCAGGATTGAGTACGCCCTTAAGTGTTTCCTACTTCCGTGCGAATGGGCGGCCGAGATCGCGGACCGTTCCCCTTAGATAATTTACTGCCATTCGGGAGGAACTCTTCGTTCACACACGACTGCGACCCCTGTCGGGTCATATCAGGCAAGGCAACGCGAATTTTCATTTTTGTTAGTCAGCTTCTTTGTAGGTAGATCAGAGGTCGTAATGTTATAACCTGGCCCGGTTTTCAGAAGTGGGCATGTCAGCAAGATTCCTTGCTGACGTCGCGAATTATGACTATACCGGCCTACCAACTGACGAGGATGTAAAGTATTGTGAACGCACCATTTTTTTTCGAGATGAAGACGGATATATGTACATGTACATTTAGACCCCCCTCCGAGAAGATTACGACAATCTCCAGACTGAAGTACGTCTGTGTGTCTGTGCATGTGTGTGTGCGTGTATATTCCTCCACCATAGCGTCCAAACACTTCATCCGATTGTGCTGAGATTTGGCATGCAGGTATATTTTGGTCATAGCATGAGTTAAAAATAAATTGTGGTTGAAATCGGTTCACCAGACGGCGCGCTAGTCATACTTCAATCCCAGAATATTGGATATAGAGACGTGAAATTTTGCATACAAGTGTCTTGTTGGGCTGAAATCATATTGTGAAATTTTGGTTGGAATATCTCTTATACAAGCGAGACAAATAATATTTAAAATCCGCCATACACTAAATACATTCTGAGTTCGAAATCCACGGCTCACTGCGACACGCGTTTGCAATTTGATATTTAAAATGAATGAGATAACAGGCGTTCGAAATTCAAATTTTCTCAATTAACAGGAGTTTTCGCCAACTGCTCATCGACTTTATTCATGAAATGAAAATTCAGATGAAATAAGTCCCTGGCTACATATTGGTTAAGACTTGAGGAGGCGATTAATTGGTGTTTTGCGTGTCGTGGCGGTAATAAGACTTGATAAACGTTTGAGTATAATGTCGTATATTCATACTCGTAACTACAATGAATTAATTACATACAATTTCGTCATATATTTACACTTGCTGAGTCACGACTATCTTTTTCGGTCTTCTCTCCGTTTCTTCATGGCCGTGGTTCTTGTGCCGTTCTTGTCTCTCCTAACTAAAAATGTGCGCGCCTTGTCTTGCTCTGATCGCACGCCAATCGTCTTGTCCGCGAACGCTTGCGTTCCGAGCTGCGTGTTTGTCGGTCGCCGATGTCTTTATTGACCGGGTGCAAATATAATTGTGTGTTTCGTGATCCTTTAACGGCTGTCGTCTACAGTCCTGAATACAATTCTGGATCCCGGCAGCCAGAAACCTGATTTTTCAGGTTTAACGTCCCGTCGACTTGTTCGACGGATTGCGGTAGCCTTCGTTGATCCGAGGCCAGTTTATTTTCTTCCGGTTTCGAGTTGCGTGTCCGGTTGCGTTTCTTGTTTCGATTATGCATAACTGCACCGTAACTCAATGCTTGTTTTTGATACAAAATGTGCCTCGGTGGAGGCTGCATATTTTCATGGTTTCCTTAATGGGGTAGCCCCTGATATGCGGTGACAATACATTTGTCGCCTCCTTTTTCTCCTATTATCTTAGCACTTCGATGATGCGTCCGCTGCTGCCGCAAGTAACTTTCCTCGTCCAGCTATCGTCTCCGCTGGTCCTCATATCTCATATCTCTAAATTGAGAACAGCCGTTCATCGGTTCTTCTTGCATTCTACAAATCTAGAGATGACCACGCCCGAACTCAAAACAATCTGAACACAAGAATGTCCGCGAGTATCAATTATATAATTCCGTCAGGCAGGACAACATTTGCCCAGAGACATATATTCTACATAGCCCCAAAATTATATAATTCCCTTAGTGAAGACATGAAAAATTATCCTAACATAAAAATATTTAAAGCAAACCTTAATAGATAGCTACTTAACAAGGGATATGTAAAATCTGATCAACTTCTTTGCAACGCACGACAATTTATTTAGTATCACTTATCTATTTTCCTTAACCCCTCACGTTGCGAGGTAAAAACTCACCGCGCCCAAAAACATCACTTTTGCGCGCGACATATTCGCGCAAAAAATCGACGCGAGTCAACGGCCTTGAGAAAAACGATCATAACTTATAAACCACTAATCGGATTAAAAAAATATAAATAGAAAAATGATCGCATTGAAATTTGACATATAAAACATTATAACCTTATCTCGTAAAACAATTAAGATAATAATGAATAAATATTACAAAATTGGCAAACTGAAAAAACTCGCCTATAAAATCATTTCGATTTTTTTGTAAATACAGTTTTTGTAAATATCAAAAATTGTAAATAGAGTTATGTTCTTTATTAAATGCTTTACCAAAACGATATTTTTTTTTTACTTATTTGCATACAAAAATACGGAAAAAATATTTATTTATTCAGCCAAGAAAAATTGTATGTATTCTCGTAAAAAAAAATTTTTTTAATTTTTAATTTGCGACTACTTATGGTATTTTTTTATATGAAATTCTTTCAAAATAACTTTATTACTACATCACTTCTTCTTAGAAATCACACCAGAACTTTGAGCTTTGTCTGATATTATAGAAAAATCTAAAGTTTTGAGAGTTTCCGACTTCCGAACCTAATAATAAACTTTGAATGCCCATAATATAAAATTCGTTAGATTTTTTCAATTATATTGTCTTATCATAGACTTATTATATGTCTAATAACTAATTACTATACTCCAAAGAGTCACATTTCATCGAAAAACTATGGAAAATTGCACTTTTTTCTCTCATAGTAATTATCAAAACAAGTTTCATTTTCGCCAGCCATATTAGAAAACAACATATAATGTTCAAAATACGCATAATTATGTGATAACTTAGGATGTAAATGAAGCAATACCTATTTTATTAGTAAATTAAAGCGACATTACGTCATGTTTCGCGATATAACGGGATATTTCACAAACATTACAAAATAAAGACGGCCATTTTTCGAGAGCCGTTTGGTTTCGCCAAAGTGTTTTCTTCGAAAATTCGTGAAAAACAGCAAATGGGCTGTGTAAATTGTTTAATCCTAAGGCCTAAACTACTTAAAAATGGAAATTACTTACTTTTATCCGGTATACACTTCACTTATATACACAAAACAATTCACAACACAACACGTCGCGGAATTATACGCCGCCAGCGGTGGGCAGTTCGCGACTGTCGTCAGAAATGAGGTCACCGATTTTGTAAGGGATGTAGTAATTCATATTTCTAACATCGCATGCGGCAATCGAGCAATTTCATAGTGTTGCATATTTGGCTATATTATGGCATCATTCGATAGAATATACAATCGCATTTCGAAATTTAAACGACATTTTCTTGAGCGGCGAGCGCGATATCCCGTATGGGATAGTTTGGATTTCAGCCGGCCGCCATACATATCCCGCAAGGGATGTTAAGTGCCGAGCGGGTTAATTAAATTTTATTAAATTACAACTATAAATGTATATATTTATTACATAGCTATATTTTTTATAAAATTGATATATTTATGTGTATATACAGGTGGTGGGTCCAAATAATTTATTTAAAAAAAAAACACTTCATTTCATAAAATTGCATAAAAATATGCACATCTAGAGACGGGCCAAATTATCGCCTAGTTAGATGTGCTATTGGCAGTAAAGGTCATGTAAGATGTGTTAAACCTCCCTATATTAATTATTAAATAATTTATATAATTATTATAAGATTACATGACCTATGAATGAACTGTATACCTAATCCTATGTACCTAAATAAATAAATAAATAATAAATCGGTGAGTGTGGCTTTACTCAGATGCGGAGTGTCTCTTTCGGTCCTTACCTTGTAAGCTTCCTTAGCTTATATAGGTTAGCTTCATTAGCTTATACAGCTGAGTATGCAAACGTAGGCAGCGGCAGAGTAAATAAAGGGTTCTCTTATAGGAGTTTGGTTTTTAAAAATCTCTCCAAAATAAATTTCAGTAAAGTTCAGGGTTAAATGTGTTCCAATCTGGATTCTCATACAGAAAGCGGTCATCGCGAAAAGCGTGTATTTATACTACTTTATTTATACAGACTTATTACCGAACCTTAATAGAAATATTGACGTCTGCGTAATATTGACGCAATCGTAAGCGAAGTATTGCTTTCTCTTTTCAAATAAAGCACGGCGTGTAATTGACAAGGCGTGTATTCCTCGTCACTCAGACATCTCACTCGTCACTCAGACCTACCGCGAGGTTTACCTACTCATATTTTTGGAGAGACGTGTCCTAAATTGTCCCGGACACGTTAACGAACGAACGAACCACGTGTACGAAGTACGTGGCACTGGGGTACGTGTCACCGATTGAAATATTGACGTAAATGTGTAAAAGTTATATGGCAAGGGCCATAATATTGAGATAATCCAAAGCTGTTTTAGACTGATTTAAAAGCATTCAACTGAGTCGTAGATAATAAATAGTGTCTGATTTACTTAATACTAATAATACAATAACTAATTATAAATGAAAATATTTGATTTAAAAAATTAAAAACTGAAGTTGATCACCTTCGTCAGTTCGCGAGTTACAAAAATACAGTTGGTATAACACATTATAGCCAGAGACAGACCTTCTAGGTCTAGTTGGTTGTGCGATTTCGCCTCATTCGGATATGCTAGCATATTTATATGCATAGAGCTATGTTTTTCGCTATAATAATGTTTGTTCTTAATTATTCCTCATGTACAACAGTATGCATGTCCTTGTATTTTTTTGTTCTTGTACGTTATAAATAAATAAATAAATATATTGGGTTCAATTTTGATGAACTTCATAGTTTTTATTTCATTTTTATATAATAAATAATAACAATTATTGGGTGTATCCAAAAGTATTGCAATTTTTTTCTGATTTTTTGGATGTTATTTTATGAAGAAAACGCTACAATATTAATCATCAAAATACTCTACGTTATTGCCCAATACCTTTGCTACCGGCTGGTAATTCATGGATTCTCTCGCGAAAGAGTTCTTGACTTTTCGATGCAAAGAAATTGTCAACCAATTTTTGCCCTTCTTCAAATGATCAAAGGCCTTCAATGATCACCTTGAAGCGCGTTATTCATTGATCTAAAAAGATGGTAGTCAAACAGCACGTGGTCTGGAAAGTACGCCGGATATCTCAAAACCAAGAGACATCAAAGTTTCACAGAAAGGTTTTGCTATGTGTGGTCTGGCATTATCGTGTAACAATTTCACTGGACGTTGTCCGTGGCCAGTAAAAACAAATACTTTTCGTCCAATACTTCGCCCTAAAGTTTTAATTGACGACAATATAGTTTCGCTCTGACTGTTTGCTTCGATTGCGATAGCTCATAAATACAAGATTCCTTTTCGATTCCACCACATGCAAAGCATTTACTTTATCTGCATGTTTCTTTTGTTTAGAAATCGGTGTGGAAGGTTGCCTGTGATCAACATAAGATTTATTACGCTTTGGATTATCAAAATAAACTCAATTTTCATCTCCCGTTACGATTTCCTACAGAAATGATTTTCTATTATGTCGAATGCGGAGAGAATGGTAAGTATCCATTCGCTCGTTTTTGTTTGCGTTACTTAGTTCTTGCAGAACCCACGGTGATAGATATATAAAGATAACAGTTAAGGATAATCACGCGTCAATTTTACACATGATTATCTTTCATGCACATTACATTGTGATTATCTTTCTAATGTTGTTATTACAAAACCTACAATCCTTTGAAAACTCTATAAAATATCTGCTCTATCACTACCGATTAAACTGTTTAATAAGTCAATGGTCGGTTTGGCAACTTTGCGTAGCGGAATATTAACTATTAATGCTGGTATGAATATAATGTTAATTTTCGCTATATTTAATTATTCACATGTGCATGTGTGTAAAGAAAACTTAATATTTATATGAGCGCGCAACGCCTTATTTTGGCATTACTTGACAATTATATGTCAAATTATATGTGAAATGTATTCGCGTTTTATTTTGCTTGTTTGTGTAATTTTCGATTCTTGATTATGGGTAAACAAGTATCATTATATGACACATGGAAGTTTACGCTTCTTAACGGTTCATAATTTAACACCTACAGTCGATATCGTATGAAAACTCCATAGAATATCTCCTCTATCACTGCCGATTGTAACGCTCCACCTGACTGGGCAAAACAAATGTTTGGCAAACACGCGAAGCCAAAACGGGCGCGCAGGAGGCATACCTTAATCGAAGGAAATGGCGGCGGAGGAAGCGGGCCCGGGAAACCGGAAATAGGTCGTAGAGGAAGTCAGGTCTGGCCGGAAGACACCCGTATTAACGGATGTTAGAGTCGCGCTTGGCAGGAAAGCCGATCAGTGAGGAGGATAGTTTTACCGCTCGAAACGAAAGGTTTAAAAGAGGATTTTATTGCGCTTCCGGTTGTGCCGGCCTCCTTCCTCTTCTTATTCGACCTGAACTGTTCGCAAACCGTTATTAAATGGTTCAGCTCCTATAGCAGAGTCAGAGAACATCGTATAAAAGTGGGCGACCGATCATCCGACTAGGTTAATCTAACAGCTGGAGTTCCACAAGGTACAGTTCTGTCCCCGCTTCTTTTATTATTTTTTATAAATCCTGTCTCCATTCAAGTTCGTGGACGTATCTGTATGCAGGTGATGTTCAAATATATAATTATTTCTCTCCTGAAAACATTAATGCCTCGATAGCCAGCATGAACACCTATCTTTAGGCCATTTGTAAATGATGTGCGCTGATTGTCTACTAATCAACTCTTTCAAATCCCAGGCTATACTCATTGGAGGTCATAAATTGATCTCCAAAGTAAACGCCAAGTCCCTCCCGCTTTTAAAACTGAACGATATCACCATGCCCTTGTCGCAAAGAGTGAGAGATCTTGGTCTAATTGTCGATGAACATTTCTCCTGGCCATGACACGTAGGCGTGGTAAAGAGCGAAGTATTTGCTAGTTTTCACCCTCTACAAACGCTCAGAAGTTTTCTTTCTATACATAGACACAAATAAATCTCATGCACAGTCTCTCCTCTTATCTTTCTCGACTATTGAGATGTGGCTTATCTCGATTCATCAGAGGAACTGCTCAACAAACTTGAACGTTTGGAAGCAACATGTATGCATACCATTTATCTTCGGTCTACGTAAGTATGATAACGTGTCCTAATACAGGGCACAGTTAAAGTAATTGCCAGTAAGCCAAAGGAAAAACGTTCGTATACTTGCTCTCCTATATCATGTACTCTCCCAATCAACACCATCCTATCTCCACGAGCTTTTCGAACCATTATGTTCCCACGGTCTCGTACCTCGGTCAGCCTGTGACAGTTTACTAAAAATTTCGTGTCATAATAGTGACTTCTACTCCTACTCTTTCTGTGCAAGCATCTGGAACGATCTAACGGCAAATATACGAAACTCGTCTTCTTTACCATCATTTAAGACTCACCTTAAAGATTACTACCTTTCTAAGAAACAACCCATCCTTCCCTTTATCTCCTCTTCCTCTCCTAATTTCCCCTCCTCGGGAATTATTAGTTTTAAATACCTTTAATACCTGTATTTTATGCAGACCACCTATCTGTGATTAGGTTAGGTAAGAAATTGCAATGTTACAATAAGCTCGCCTTTTTGTGCCTGACAATGTAAATTTTCTATGAGTAAATAGATGAACCCTAATTTTCCATTTCTGATAAATAAAGTGCACCGATAGTGTGATATGCTATGCTCGATTAGGTTGATCATGCTAGAATTATCGTTTTCACTTTTCAGCTTCGTGGGATGCCCAAATTTTTGTTAAAATACATACTCCGTGACGTAAGATTAGATGTTGATTTTTATAGCATCTATTTTTTTGGCCGAAATTTCGTTGTTCTTTTCAGTCGCTGCTGTCGTTAATATTAATTTATTTAAAAACTTTATTACGAAATTTGTTAGGATATTATGACAATATTTTGAAAACCATTAATAAATGCATTGCATTTTTAAAAAATCCGTTGATAAAAATATAGAAGGTGGCAACTCCATTTTTGCGTGACGTAATATGTAAAGCAGTAAAGTTGGCTAAAATGTATATCTTCCAATAGATGGCGGGATAGATTGCTTCCAACTCAAGCGTACATAATTATTCTCCTCACAATTTTTTAAAGATTTATTTGCTTAGCTCGAGTTGTCCATTTTGATCGATAATAAAAATAATAAACACAAATAAAAATAAATATTTTTCCATACTTCGGTTCTCTTTTGCTTGCTCATTTTCTTGTTAGTGTAATTTTAAGTTCTTGGTTATAAGTAAATTAGGATACGTGTGAGACATATGAAAGTTTAAACACACACTTTTCTTCATAAAGTGTTTAGTCATCGTTTCTGTGTTTTCGTTCGTGCAGACTCATTTAGAAGTAATTTCAAATTGAAAATATCGCAAAACGCTTGCGTTCGTAGGTACTTCAACAAGCAAGAATAACCCCAATGACTGTCTAAAAATTGGATGGTTGTTTTGGCAACGCCGAGCAGCAATATAATAAATATTAATGCTAGCATGAAGATGGCGTTAATTTTCGCAAATTTTTTGGTCAAATGTGCATGTATGCGAAGTCAACTTAATATTTATATGTGCTTGTAGGGCCTTCTATTGGCGCTACTTGATAATTATTTGGCCTTGAATACGGATTTGCGTTTTCTTTAGCTTGCTTGTTTGTGTAATTTTCAATTCTTGATTATGCATAAACTATTACACATCTAAGACACATAGAAGTTTATGGTTCTTAACGGTTCCTTGCAGCTTGGGTCTGCTAGCCCGTCTGTTTCCCTACATCGGCTGAACTCGCGATTCAGTTACCATACTTAAAGAGGGATAGGCCGCCGTGAACTGTACCTTCGGCTGAAACCTACAACTAGGGTTGTCGACTACAGCGGGCGAGCCCGTCACCTCAGGGAGTTTTAACGATTAGTCGTTCTATCTCCCTGGAGTGAGCGCAGAACACTTAGACAAAACAGTCCACCGTCGAGCTCCGCCACAAACCCGTAAGAGGCCAACGCCTTAACCGCGAGATAGCCAGGAGTGTTACCCGACGGGCTTACACTCACGCCCTTACTCCAAATTGTGACCAGATTACTCCGGTCTCTCGATTGGTTACGAGTTCGAGGTCGCTTGCACGGTCATCTCCCTTACGAAGCGGTGAAGCGGTGTATACCGAATCTATCGTGGACCACAGCGACCTTTGCCCGGCTGTTCACTCAGGATCGGATAGCCGATGGTCGTTTCAAGAGCAGTCGCCGTAAGGTCCGCAACCACCCCCGCTCTATAGAAAACAATACTGCTTCCAGACTCCCCTGACTGTTAGTCAGAGTGCATAGTCGATTGCCTTACGCCGGACGGTGCGCAGACCGTCCAGGAGCGCCAGAAGGTTGATTCCCAGAGGAAACTATTCATAAGGCCAGAGTCCTACCTAGGCTCGCACTTCATGCGTGGAGGTCGTCGGATAGGTGTTGACCCGTGATTGTGACCAACCCTGAACAGAATGGGTCTTCGTGGCCAACTCAAAAAGGGCCCATTAACTCCCCAAACCTACAGTCGCTGAAACCTACAGTCGTTGGCAGCCGGGATCAAAGGTTCCAATTCAGAGGAACACCTCGACCACAGTAAATCTGTACTAATATTATAAAGAGGTAAAGTTTGTGATGTTGTAGGAAGTAATCTCTGGATCTACTGAACCGATTTTGTAAATTCTTTTAACAATAGAAAGCCACGTTATTTGTGAGTGTCATAGGCTATATATTATTCCGAAAAATGAAAAGACTTTTTCGTGGTAGTCGGATTTCCAAAGTATGTCGGAAAAAACGGTCGAACGAAAATGTTTCTAACGAACGCTGCCTTAACGATAAGAGATATATGATTAAGTTCTAGAGAAAAGTTGTAGAGCATGATAATGCCTATAAAAAAGTCAGCGACAGCACATGTCTAACTTTTATATTTAAGTGACAAAAAGTAGTATTTTATATTATAAAAACAATTTAAATCGTTAGGTCATGTTTATTGGTCATATTATCAACAATTATGAATTATTATCAAAATAAGTAAATTTATCGTCTCAAGTGTTTATAACAAAAGAATTTTCCCTTTTACTGCATAAATAGTTAAAGAGATAATACGACATAGGTATGGAACAGCGACCGTGTCGTAATCTATACTAATATTATAAAGAGGTAAAGTTTGTATCTACTCTCTGGATCTTAGTGTTTCTCAAGTGTTTAAAACAAAATACTTTTCCCTTTTACTGCATAAATAGTTAAAGAGATAATACGACATAGGTATGGAACCGCGACCGTGTCGTAATCTATACTAATATTATAAAGAGGTAAAGTTTGTATCTACTCTCTGGATCTTAGTGTTTCTCAAGTGTTTAAAACAAAATACTTTTCCCTTTTACTGCATAAATAGTTAAAGAGATAATACGACATAGGTATGGAACCGCGACCGTGTCGTAATCTATACTAATATTATAAAGAGGTAAAGTTTGTATCTACGCTCTGGATCTTAGTGTTTCTCAAGTGTTTAAAACAAAATACTTTTCCCTTTTACTGCATAAATAGTTAAAGAGATAATACGACATAGGTATGGAACCGCGACCGTGTCGTAATCTATACTAATATTATAAAGAGGTAAAGTTTGTATCTACTCTCTGGATCTTAGTGTTTCTCAAGTGTTTAAAACAAAATACTTTTCCCTTTTACTGCATAAATAGTTAAAGAGATAATACGACATAGGTATGGAACCGCGACCGTGTCGTAATCTATACTAATATTATAAAGAGGTAAAGTTTGTATCTACTCTCTGGATCTTAGTGTTTCTCAAGTGTTTAAAACAAAATACTTTTCACTTTTACTGCATAAATAGTTAAAGAGATAATACGACATAGGTATGGAACCGCGACCGTGTCGTAATCTATACTAATATTATAAAGAGGTAAAGTTTGTATCTACTCTCTGGATCTTAGTGTTTCTCAAGTGTTTAAAACAAAATACTTTTCCCTTTTACTGCATAAATAGTTAAAGAGATAATACGACATAGGTATGGAACCGCGACCGTGTCGTAATCTATACTAATATTATAAAGAGGTAAAGTTTGTATCTACTCTCTGGATCTTAGTGTTTCTCAAGTGTTTAAAACAAAATACTTTTCCCTTTTACTGCATAAATAGTTAAAGAGATAATACGCTCACAAATAAGACACTCACAAGAAGCCACTCACAAATAACGGTATTATAGTCAAATTGGCATGCAAATACATACATACCTACATATGCAGTAAAAATATAACCCTTCTTTTGGCAGTCAGGATATAAATCATAGCACTCAGTACTAACCGAACCACACTCATAATTTCATCACAGGTAAAAAGTTTTACCGCCCAACGAAGTGGGTCAGCTAGTATATTAGTATATTTACTGTGCCTCGGGCGGAACTGCGCACCGCGCGGCGTTAGCCAATCAAGCACTCCGGCGAATAACCGGGGGAGTCTGGAAAGTCTGAAGTCATACGTTTCTTAAGCAGCAGGAGAAGTGGTCGACCTGACGTCATCAATCCTTAAAACGAACTCTTCGCGATTCGATCCCGTGTGAGCTTGACGGATATAGGGTGCTACGGTCAGCAAACTGTGGGAAATTTGAGGACGTTGGTTTTTACTAACTAATGCATTAACACTAACTTTAATATTTGTTTTGATAAACCAAGCAATTGACAAGTGTCATCAGAGATGGAACATCTATATTTTAACTTTATAAATCTCATGTTTGAAAAGCTGCTTTCGCAAAGATACGTGCTTCCCAGCGTTGAGCCCAGTGTAATCCCAAAGTTTCGCAAGTCGGGGTATCGTCCTTCTGGCAGCAACTTGTTAAAGCAAATCCAGTTTCACTTCTTCCTTGTCAAAAATAAGCTGATAGCAAATCACACAATTTCAGTTAAAGGTCTGCTCTGCTTACGTTCTCAACTAAAATTATGACCTGATTAAAAACTGAAATCTTTCTTTCGATTCGCAAAATAAATTTTCAAATTATTCTGCAATTGTGTCAATATATTTTTTGGAAAGAAGGTTTTGTAAGGAAGTGTATATTTTTTAGTAAGTTTCAAAGTACTTCAAAATGCTTAGCGGGCCGTAAAAAGTGAGGTCGCTTGCCGCATCCGGCCCGCGGGCCTTATGTTAGACAGCCCTGTTATAGGCTATACAGTTCTTTGTTTGTTTGTCTTTTCCGAACGCCATCCTTCTACACAGCACTAAAGACCCTGCGGAGTATTTAGCGTTTAAAGACAAAGGAAGCTATAGGTTTCTTCATTACCGAAATAAAAAGAAATAATATCGTTTAAATAAAACTTTATTTATTAATCATCTAACAATTTTCTTTTAAAACAAACAAAATTCAAATGTTATCAGAAACAAAAACCTTACTCAATAGGTAAATAATTATTATTACAAAAAAAAATGGTAACATTCCATTAAGATCACGTTGGTAACAGCTTGGTCTCCAATGGTGTAAACTCTTTTCTAAATTTCTTTCGTTGGGCCATACCTATAAATAATATTACAAATAAAAAAATGATTAGTTAAAATATTTGTGATTTCCTAAAACATATCCCGGCGTCTCTGTGGCAAGAAATATCTACATCATACACGTGGCATGTCAGACCAATTTATGTTTTAATTTGTCCCAAATATTTATTTAGTCTATCTAGATATAGCACTGCATTTTTTTAAATTTTATTTAGATTTTTTATTTTATTCCAACAAAATAGAAAAACAGCGCTTGGGTCTTAAGTTAATAAATAATAATAACAATATTACGGCCAAAATAGTCTCCTGATATATACAGTTTATGTGCGTGATGTTGCGTAATAATATTTCTATATTATGTTATATAATCATGTTCTCTCGATTTGTGAGTGTGTATGCTAGAGTAGGATGAGTGTGTTTATATGTGTGATTGTGATGTGTGTTTAATGGGTGTGTGTAAGTACATCTACGTGTATGTGTCATAGTTGTGTATATATGAGAGTGTGTGATTCTGCACAGGTATGTATCTGTATCTGTTCAAGCTTTTATGGTCTGGTCTATTACCGCTCTGATAAACTCGTTTTTGCTCATTGAGAATATGTCTAGGTCATGAAACGATTCATCTTAGGCTTCCATAATTCGTTGCAGAGTTGAATTCCTTGCTTGATTTGTATGGAGTCTGGGTACATTGAATACCCTTGGGTGACGAGTTCGGCGCGATGGGACATTTAAGGCTATTCTGCTTAGAATTTGTGGGCTGTCGATATGATGCGAAAGTATATTGTGGAAGAACGTCATATCAGTCACTTTGCGTCGCTGCTGAAGACTCAGCATTTCGAACCTTGCCAAGCCGTCAGAATATGAGGTATATTCAGCGAGGGTTCGATGACACAAGTGCCTTACTAAGGTTTTCGTAAGGCACTTGTGTCAGAATGAGACCTTAAAAATAACTTAGGGCTAAATTTGACGTTTAGCTTGATTTAAGAAACTTTTATGTTTGGGAGTCCGGTATTGATATATTGCGATTATTCTATTTCCTTACAGCCTCTCTTTAAAAAAACAATTATTTAAATATTTGTATTTGTAGTAGGGGGGCATCTCATAACGCCAGACGGCACTGTATCGATCGCACCGCGACTTGTCGATAGGTGCAGTCCGGTGTTAGGGGACTTTCCCCTATTTTTCATAAATAAGATAAAAACTAATTTACCGCGTGAAGTTTGTAACACCAGACGTTCCGGCAATGTTGCAACCGCCGTCGTCCAGGGTATACTAATATAATCAACAACGAGTTGGAAAGACGAGAGCAACAAAAATTGGTGATATGATGGTGCCAAGAACTTACACAGCATTTGGCCAGCGCCATTTCACGTTCATTGGCCCTAGAATGTACAGCAATCTTCCCCAAGCAATTAAAAGTAGTGAGAACACATCCACTTTTAAAAAAATCACTAACCGATTGGTTGTTGGAGGTGGGTAGGGACGGTTTAGGGAATATGCTGACTGTTGTATTTTGAATGATAGTATTTAGTACTTAGTATTTAGTTTTTACCATGATAATTGAAATGACTATTATAGGTATGTAAGCGTTATATCAATATGTAATTGATTTATATATGTATATTATTTTAGTTTGATGGTTTTTTTTATTTTGGTTTTATTATTATTTTCGTATACATATATGTATGTGTATGAGTATCTATATTTGTATATGCGTAAATATTTGTAGTTTCATATTTGTCGATTTAAAAATAAGTACTAACTATAGTTTAAGTTGACAGTGCACACTTAATATCGTCATTAAAAGTCTGCCTTCTAGGCCTAGTTAGACGACTGTGTCAAACATTAAAAAAAATGTCGCATCAATTTCTTGCTAACATCTTACTTACAAATATGACATTAATTGTTTACTAGATGTGTTACTAAATAAATAAATAAATAAAATAAAATAATAGGGGTAATTTTTGTTTGAAAATGGTCATTCCTATTTCATTATAAATGAAGTCGTGAAGGAAAAATTCTTTTAAGTAAATATAGTCCTTGCTTTTGTAATAGTGCATCGTTGCTTGTAATTTGCTTACGGCGCAGTAAAGTTTAATAAGCTTCGAGGAATTACGAGCTTCCAAAACTTACACGGCAGAAGATACACCGCGACATCAACGCCGGGTTAAGTACTGGTTCAAAACCAGCTCGGCTTATGACACCATAAAACATCTAGATGTCACCACTGATGGTAAAGGCGGGTCCAAACGACCACTTACATAATGCAAAAGTTCAAAGGAAAGTTATAGAACGTTAGGGAAACTCATCTTCCGTCTCATGCTGGAGTATTTACAACTTTTCATCAGATCACTGTGGGAAATTTATCGCACGAAACATCTTTAGTGGTACGAGTTTTATAAGTATATACCGAAAACTTGCTAGGTTATTTGCACATGTTTCGTTTTACAGGGATTGAACAAATTCATATTTTTTGTTTTGAAGGTATTTGTGTAATCAGTCGCTTTTTGCTTTTCTCCCCGCGTTCCTAGTTTTATACTGTACTTTCAAAGTTTGTTTTGCGAGAAAACTTGGTTATTTTTTCGTTTTAGATACCTTCTTTTAATTATTGGATGTCGACTATCTATTTTTCAACAATGGCCAAAATGATGATTGTCTAGAAATATAAAAAAAAAAATGAATTGGCTTTGTAAATGATATATCTAAATATATAAAATATATACATATAAAATTATATAAATATATATAATATATAAAATATATAAAATATATAAAAATATAAAATATATCTAAATATATATCTAAATATATAAAATCGAATTCGAATGTAGTTGCGGTCTAGCCTACGTTGGACAAACGAAACGGCTCATAGCCACACGACTGACAGAACACATCAAAGCTGTTAAAAACGTTCAGCGAGAAAAATCGGCGATCTGCGAACATATATTGGATAGCGGAAGTAACCACTGGATGCAGTTTCAAAATCCCATTGTGCTATCCAAAGAACAATTCTACTTTCCTCGCATGATCCGGGAAGCCATTGAAATAAGAAGAACCCCGAACTTCAATAGAGACGACGGTTACAAACTCTCTTCTACGTGGAACCCTCTTCTTTAAATGTTCCCGCCGCCGAACCCCGAGCGCAAGGACGTAAGACAGGATACAGTGAGTGTTGTGTGCAAAACGGATTTTAAAAATTAACGCGGTCCTAGCCCGGCCCCCCACCACCGTTATAACCTACGCAGTGGCGGAAGCGGTATGCGGCCTATCCGCAAAACAACGGATTGACAGCTCTTCAGTCTACCCTGGACTGATCAGTGCCCTGGACAACGGCGGCTGCAACGTCACCGAAACGTCGGGTGCTACAAATTTCACACGGTAAATTCGTTTCCTATCCTATTTATAATATCTAAATATACTCTTTCTTCTAAATGTTAGATTTCTGAATAATTAATCTCATTTTTCATTTTGGCGTTTCTTGATTCTTTTATTCGCCTTTTTATCTCCCGGCTATGATAGTAGCCTTGGTTTACTAAGCTGTCTTGTATTCTGAGCATGTCCCAGTAGAGTCCAGCTCACTTGATTTACTAGCGGAGTTAATTGCTGCTAATCTGTAAGTTAAAACAGGCGATTTTCTTCTTACTGTTCCTAATATACACACAATAATAGTCATTTGTTTTAATCGTGTTGGCGGAAATAGAAAAATACGAGCCCCCGAGACGACATTCTAACGACACGCGCAATTCAATGCTTAACCGATTGCCACGTACGTATAATCATCAATTTACAGAGCTTGGCAGCAGCAATTTACAGAGCAGCGACAACTGCAAGTAATTATTGATTTGTAATATGTATGTATAAATATAATACAATTTATATATGTATTCCCATTTACTTATTTTGAATTTATGTTGTATAAGTATGATTTATATGAGTTTGCGGTTAACTCTACAACTTTTGCGGTCATTTGACATTTTTTTGGTTGGTGGGGATGAGTCCTTGCCACGTGCACTTGGACGATGAGTTCTCCCGGCAAAGTTACATTTTCGGCAAAGTTACAATGTCCGTCTACAAATGCGTGTCGGGAGGACTGTCGTCTATTTCCGCGCGGTATAAATCCGTTTTCTCTCAACTAATAAATATTTACGGATGTATTTTTTGTTTCATAATTTAGTTTGTATAATATTTTTCAAATAATTTCGAACGGCGTAAGTTATAATCGGCATAAGAACATGTTTTTTTTAAGAATTATGTATGTAATTATAAGTTCATAAATACCTAGGCTAATACCAGCGTTAATGTTAAAGTGGTTAATAAAAAACGGATCGTTGTATCACGGTTCGCTTTATTGATGAAGAAGAATCGATATGTAGTGTGCATATATTTTACAGATAATGGCTCGGCCTCCGCGAGGAAGCCCACCTGAAGAACCTAACATTTTCCTAGGTAACGGTGTCTTAGAGGTAGTATCTCACTTTCGCTACCTTGGCAGTGAGATTAGGAATGATAACCGTCTGGACACTGAAATCCCAGTACGCATAGCCAGAGCTGCCTCCGCCTTCGGCAAACTAAACCAACGTGTCTGGAAATCGCATGATCTAAAACTGAAAACAAAGCTGGCCGTCTACAAAGCGATTGTCCTACCCATATTGTTATATGCCTCGGAAACGTGGTGCCTCTACAGGAAAGAGATTAAGAAATTAGACGTCTTCAACATGAGGTGCCTCCGAAACATCCTGAGGATAACATGGGAAGACCGTGTGTCAAACACAGAAGTGTTACGACGGACGAAAATACAGGGCATGGAAGCTATGCTCATGAAAGTTCAGCTGAGGTGGTGTGGGCATATAGTGCGTATGAAAGACGACCGCCTCCCGAAAGCCGTGTTTTATGCCCAACTCTCAAAAGGCGCACGCAAAGTCGGCGGACAGCACCTACGCTATAAAGATGTGTTGAAAAGGCACCTAACCGCCAGTGGTATTCCACCTGGGAGCTGGGAGAGGGCTGCTCACAAACGCAGCGAGTGGCGCTCCACGGTGACCACAACAATTAAAGAGTTTGAGGAAGCCCGGCTTGAAAACCTCGACTCGAACCGCCAACAGCGCAAAACTCGTCCGAAGCTTAATTACGCATATACTTACAACGACTGCGGTGAACTCTACTGTAGTCGTTGTAATCGGACCTTCAAAAACAAACTGGGATTCACGAGTCACTTCCGCGCGCATATTCGAAGAAGTCCTGTCAACGAAGAGGTCGCCGTCGTCGGATCACGATGAGGAGGACATCATTATCATCATATTTTACAGGATCACTTAGGGATGAAAAAGGTATCCACACGCTGGGTATATAGAATGCACGCGGAAGCGCAGAAAAAATTAGACTGAAGTTTCCGCAACGCTTTTTCCGTTTCTTTAAACGGAATACTGACCATGTTTTCGATTTATAACTACGGACGAAACATGGCTTCACCATTACTATCCTTAAACAAAACAATAGTCCATGACCTGGAAACGATCATCACCTCTAACTCCTCAGAAATTCAAGGCCAATCCATCCGCTAGTTGGATCATGGGCTCTCTTATCTGGGACAGTGGAGAAGTCATGATGATTGAATATCTTGATCATGGAACTACTCTAACGGAGACTGTACTATTTTTATACCATGTACTAAACTAAACACAGCAAGGCAAGACACAAAATACTCCGGGCCATATTACTTTAACAGGCTACCGGAAAGTTTAAAAACAATTCAAAAGGAAAGCTTATTTAAATAAATACTTAAAGAATTCTTATTAGACAAAGCTTTTTATTCGATCGATAAGTTTGTTAATTTAAAATAATTTTTTGGGCATTTTTTTTTGACCATTTCAGGTCGCATTTTTTTATTATTCTGACCTTGTTTGATTTTAATTTCTTGATTATTTTTATTGATTATTTTAATTTGTGGTTTTAGTAATTACGTCTTAAAAATGATTTTGTCCTATAAGCAATAATAAAGTAGCTGTATGTACGTGGTGATAAATTTAGATATTGTAAAAACGGAATAATAGACTGTACTTTAAATGTACCTAGATATTAAGTTTCTACAATCTGTTAAGATTTTTTTTGGAAATAAATTGAAATTGAAATTGAAATTGTAGATGGTGAACAAATTAAAAAATAATGAGGAAATGAAATACGTGAAAAACAACAAAGCAAACTGACTAAAAGTGTTTTGTTTCTCTGAGTAAAGATTTGCGATAGATGACATTGAAGAAGGTAACTTTGACGAACTGGAAAATCCTCCATACTCGCCGAACCTTGCCCTAGTGATTTCTATCTATTTTCCACATTATTAAAATATCTAGTTGGTCAAAATTTGGATATCATGAAGCGGTAGCAGCCGCAGTGCAGGAATTTCTAGGTGATCGGGATGAATAGTTTTTAGGGAGGGTATTTTATGTTTAGAAATAAGATATATCAAGTGTAAAAACCTAAACGGTTACTACGTCGAAAAATAATAGTTTACACTCTTTAAAATTTAACTTTATTATAATTATTATCAACTACGTAGTATGTACTATTATAAACTTTCAAGCATCTTATTTATGTCCACCCAGATAGCACCCAGATTTGTAAAAAGCAATTCGCCTGTGTAACATTACAGAATAGTAGCATTTGAGTTTCTAAAAACTTCTTTATATTGTTATGCATATTTTATTGATCAAATTATTAATCAGTTAAAAACCATTCTAGACATGGTCTGCTGGACTGTTAAATACGGCGTCTTCAGCATTACAGATTATTGACCATAAGAAGACGGTTCTCTGAACTAAATTACTGGGGGAAATATGGCAGAAACTGTTGATAATTCGGGGTAATAATTCCTTGTCCCTCAGCCTTTTATTTCTCTGGCATCTTCACTGGACCAAACAAAAAATTGAAGGTTATGCGTCAAGACGAAATAATACCAAAACGTAAGTTTTGTCAATATCAGTGTTTACTTAAAAGATAAGGTTGAATCGGTATCGACTCATATAGTTATAGAGCATATTTTTTTCACTCCTTCTGGTGTGATATCAGCTATCATATTGGTTATAACAACTTGATTAGTCGCCGGTCGAAACAAGCATGTTTTAGATTTCTGAAACCATAACCGTAAATTTCTGAGCCATCATGTTCATCTCTGTACCAGACCTATTCTACCATTTTGCCTTTAAAGTATTTATGTTTAATGTTGTATATTTCGGTATGATGCCTGGACGTGAGCGAAGCATTTGAGTTTATTGATCTGTATTGTTCTCGACATTTCTATGCTCTTGCTCATAAGCATCAAGACATTTTAATTCCTGCCTCTGCCAACTCAACTTATACGTAGGTTCCTCCACATCTAACCCCACATTTCGAAGGCTTGAAGCTTTCTTATCGGGGTATTTGTTAGTGTCAGCTATCCATCACATATAATATTTTTTTTAATAAATAGCATTTTAGAAGTTTGATCCCAGTTGTGCGTTGATATGTCTACTATAAAATGCCCTTTTCATCTCAAAGAATGCACTTTTAGAATATTAAATATGGACTTTTTACTGTTATACGGACTTTTGTAGTTCTTTGACGGAAAAAAGGTCCCACCAAATCATTTGTGATGTATGCAGTAAGCTTCATGTGGGTTCTTGGATGACGTTATTTTGGATCCATGAATGAAGTTTTGATTTGGATGAAGTTTAATAAATTCTCCTGTCTGGTAATTTGGTTAAACGCAGATAAGCCTCCATTTTATATCCATCGAATATTTTATTTCTATAATGTCTCTTTATTTCTATTATATAATTTTGAATTAATACAATATCAGTTAGGTTAAGAAGGTTTTAGAGCCGACCGCTGACGTCACATCCTAACAATATTGTTTCGATTAAGTTCTGTTCAGAAATGATGGCGGGTTCTGTTCAGAAATACATTTCTGTTCAGAAACGATGGTGTAAAATCTAAACCCACTTCTGGCCACCAACGCTGCACTTCCAATCATATGTGACATTGGATTCCACCATCTTATAGACATATAATTAGGTTCCATCACCGTTGTTAAAATAAAATACTGTTTACATTTTTTAAACACATTTTAATTAATTATCTATTTACAATAGTTAAGAATCCAGAAGATTTACATATTTAACTGTCAATAACTATTTAGTATTTACCAATAAATATATTGAACTATTTACAAAATAAAACATGCATTAACCACAGCACAATATTTCAATTTACATACTTTGAACCCAAAAAAATATATAGTATAAACTTTTTTTATAAAGCCTCTAAAGAGCTAATTATTTATGCGTATTCTAAAATATTACGCCAGATGTCATTAGAAGAGATGGGTGAGTCTTTGAATTAGCGAATAAAGCGATATTATTTAACCCTTATGACTACTGAAAATATCTGCAGAAATAATGCTCCATTCTGCATTAATAACATCGATGTTAAACATCTACCTACTACAAAGAAACTACCAAAGAGTGCCACGAGAGCAGCACTAATACCAATCATGGAGATCATTCCATTTCAAACCCTGAAGATAATTCTGTACCAGTCCTCCCTCTAGATATTTTTTACATGACGCTGTCAGAGTAGGCGATAAGGATGAATAAGGGGTACACATTCTTATCGCGGGGTAAAAATTCAGCCGTCACTTCTGCGTGTGATAGTTTATATTGGATTTCATATCCAATATTGGATCGCTCACATTCCGCCGTGGGTAGCCTTGCATCCAATGATGGACGGGTCACATCAGTCGGATTAACAATTACAATAATGGCCTAAGAAAAAATGGAAAGAATAAACTAATATGTCCAAAGCTGAGGCTCTCTAAGACTAACCTGTGGATAGTGGCAGCCTCGGATCTAGGAAGTGGGAGGGGGCAACGGCAATTTATAGCGGCCCCAAATTAATGTATGCCGAACGTCAAGCGACGGTATATATGTGGTTGATTAGGTATGTGAGTAATTCGCGTTGGTTTTCTTTATTAACAGCTACTCTTTCGAACGTGTCACTATACTTATTAGTTGATGTGGTAATAGATTCTTTCGCGAAAATGAAAGCTTGACGTGTAAAGCTGTAGCAAGATTAGATAGTAAAATTTGCTGGGATCTAAGGATTAAAGGTGTGTGTACAACAGTCTTGCTTGTGCGTTGTCTACATGAGATGTGTATATTATATGTTAATGTCTTTCTTAAAGAAAAGTTATTTGCAAATAGGTAATGATGAGCGCACATTTATTTAAGGGTTTTTTTATAGAAAGACATAGATAAATAGACAAATCTGCGATAGAAAGACAGGCGAATGGGTACAAAACGAGCAACTGAGGCACTCGTTATCGAAAAGATTAAGTGCAATAACAACTCTCTTAAAAAAGAACTATAGCACATTTATTAAAGGCACAAAGCCAATTCAGAACAAAATAAACATAATAGACAAAATTTTAACAAAAAAACGCAGAAGCCATGTCATGGTGAAACTTAGAACGGGCTGTCGTAATTAAATGCATATACAAAATTTCGTGTTTGCGCTGTTGACCGTTAAGGAGTCCCCTCGTCGGGAGCCAACCCTGGGTGCAGCAGCCATGTCACGGTGAAACTTAGAACGGGCTAGAACTGTGTTGTCGACCGTTGAGGAGTACCCTAATCGGAAGCTGATCCTGGGTGTAAAGTCAGGTCATGCTTACCATAAATAATACATCGTCATCGGAACTGAACCGACATGTAAATGTTCAACTTTATATGACCATATTTAAAGAGTTCCCTCAATTCCTCATGGATCCCATCATCAGAACAGAATTTGGGGATAAAAATGGGACCAATCTGGAAGTATTGGTCCTTTCAAATAAAAGAAGACTTTTCCAAATCGGTTCATATGAAGGAGTCCTGAGGTATCACACATTTGAAAAAAAATACAACCGAATTGATAATCTCCTCCTTTTTTTGAAGTCGGTTAAAAAGGTAGAAAGAGAAAGGCTTACGAAAGAAGAGGACACAAATTACGTTATTTTAATTGTATTATAGCCTGCGCTATTAGCTAATTAATGCATTGCGCATTTTATTTAAAAGTGCAAAAGATGGTTGAATAGCGATACATACAATAGTGAAAATAATAGTTTGAGGAAAGCTTGTAAAAAGATTTTCGGTTTCGGTCAAACCGATTCTAGAACCAAAATGCGCGATAAAAAGAAAGGTGAATGTTTACAGAACGAGCTATTAGGGAACACTGTTCTTGTAAGAGCTAAGCAACATAAGAAAGAAAGGGAAATAACTCAAGAAAAAAAAGACAACAATAAGGTTGAAGACTATCGCGGTTGTTTGACATTATAAATAGGATAGAAAACGAATTTACCGCGTGAAATTTGTAGGACCCGACGTTTCGGTGACGTTGCAGCCGCCGTTGTCTAGGGTAGACTGAAGAGCTGTCGACAGCTCTTCAGTCTACCCTAGACAACGGCGGCTGCAACGTCACCGAAACGTCGGGTCCTACAAATTTCACGCGGTAAATTCGTTTTCTATCCTATTTATAACAATAAGGTTGTTGCATATATAGTAAAATCATTAATCAATCTACATTCGAGAGTATGAAATTTGGTTTGAAATATTCACTAGATGATATAATAAATATAAAATACGTGATGCACTCGGGGACTGCCGAGGTAAAGCTATTGCATAGCATTTTTAACAACTTATTCAATTATAATTATTTATTTATTTTTTTTTTCTGATATCAGATAACTGCGCTCTATCGGAAAACGTTGAATTTATTCCGAATCATTTGCGGCTGCGAAAGCAAATGATTCGGAATAATTTAAACGTCTTCCGATAGAGCGCCGCGCACGAATTTTTTATTCGATAAAGCAAAAAAAATGGATTATTCGAAAAAAATCGTAGATAAAAAGATAGATAATTGAATTATCTTTAAAATGGTGCAGGTTTCATAATAATACGGTAGATAGTATTTGCGTAGTAATCGTTTTTGTGTTCGGTTAGACCTAATTTCACAAATTAATTACACTATGTAATATAAACAAAATCTAAAATATTCAAAGCTAAAAATATTACAAAAATGTTTTTGTTTAACATATATTTTTTTCTAATCGTAAGTAGCACTAGTTTAGACGTAATTATCAGTTTAAAATCATTAATTTTCGTTAAGAAATTTCTTCATTCGGTCGCCGCGCTGGCCTAGGCCCGCGATAAAAGCTATGCAATAGCTTAATATCTCAAGAAAAAAGACTTTGGATTTCTGGGACTAGGATACCAGAACCACCCTGAGCAATAGAAATATAGGTGAAAGACTACAAACGAATATTAGGGAATACTGATATTTTAAAAGTTATGAAACATAATCAAGAAAGCGAAATAATTTCAAAAGAAAGAGACCACAATAAAGTTATTGTAATTGTAGTAAATGTCATTCGTAGTCATTCTACATTTTAGAGTACATTCTAGAGAAAAAAATGGTTTAAAATATACATCAGACGATATAATAAGCATATGTTGAGAAGCGCTTGAGAAAAAAATATTTTGGGTTCCAGTCAAACCGATACCTTTACGTCGCCAGGCAATAGATTTGCAGTATATTATAAGGGTTAAATTGTATTGCTAATTTCCAACAAATATTTAAACTCTTCGAATTCCCTCTTAGCGTAAGACTAGTCCTATTACTTTAACAGGAACATTTATAATGTAATTAACGAAAAACCATAACAGTAACTTCACTATATTTGTACTCGTACTATACTAGCCATCTCCATGACGTACTAAAATGATCATGGAAAAATATAATAAAAATGCATATATACGTGATTAAACGATCTCTTCGAGATTGAGCATCCTTCAGGAGTGCGTGCATATCACATTTTTAAATTGATTGGTCATTAATCAGCTTTCTTAGCAATTCCTTACAAAGTTTAGCAATAACTTTAAACAGTAGGTATACGAGACGTTTGGTTGTTTTCCAATATCTGAAAATATTTCAAGAAATTCAAATATACAAACCGGATTTAAAAAAAAAAAACACACTGGAAGGTTAGCTAGAGAAGAGCTCAGAAGACATGCAGAAAAAATCATTTAAATCACACTGTTTTTGTATTAATAAATGCAGAAATATAAAGAAGTAAAATAACTTAGTGTTCTAGTGTAAAATCAAAGCCAAAATTTAAAACTATAAAAATGATTTTGATTTTCACAAGTGAATCCCCAAAGAAAAATAAAGCAAATTTACAGTAGGTCAACCCAGATTAGAAATAAATAAATGCGACTGATTCTGGAAGTGGTTTGCAGCTGCTGTATCATGTTATGTCAGACTCACATTTATAGATTCTTGAAATTAGCGGATCTAAAAGTTGCATATCATTAAAAATCACTTTCAAAATCTGTCGATAAATATTTAAAGTCAACCGTCACACAACGAAAGAGTTATTTGGCCAACCGCTTGAGGCTCTTCCTCCTGATATTCTCCAGGGATCTGGTGACGATCCAAATGAGCAGTGATGGAGACAAGATGTCTATGAGGCTGGTAGCGAAGATCATCGCGGAATGAGGAGCATAACCACAGGTGTGGGTCTTGCTGCCAACTGTCTTCAGCGCCGACTCCACGAAGGTATCCGGATCCGGAGACATCGAAGAGGCGCGCATCTTTGACATGTTGGTTGCTGCAAAAGAAACAAAATCTAAAGAAAAAGCAACATGGAAGCTATGACATCAAATCAAAATTATTGATAGATACAGTTATATCTACGCATTGGTATTGTTGAGGTAAGACCAATAAGTACAAAACCTATTATATTATATAAGTAAATATTGCACGCAAGGATTCACTGTTTGACTATATTGACGATTATGACATTCTCCTTGCTCGATTAGAATCATGTAACTTTGCCAATCCCGTAATAAACTGGTTTAGATCAATTCTGAATACATAATCGATATCAATGCGTCAGGAATAAAGATCAGATCTTTAATTTTCTACCACAAGTCGCCAGCGTCCCCAAGGTAGTTTTTTATCCCTACTCCTCTTTTCTCTAACGTTATTAACTCCATTAAAGCAAAATATAATCTCTATACTGACGACGTCCAAATATACTCTCACTTTCGCACGGAAGATATTCATACAACAATTGCTTCTGTAAATGAAGATCTATCGATAATATACGAGTGGTCCAAAGCGCATGGACAGCTCTTAAATCCTTCCAAAACGCAGGCGATCATCATCGGTAGCAGTTACTTTACCTCAAGGATTAATATAAATGAAGTTCTAAAGATCTGCATCGGTGCGGATGAGGTCCCTTTCAGTTTCGAGGTTAAAAACCTCTCACGGCGGCCACATATTCGAGAAATGCGACGCAAACTCTTCGGCCGATTTCATTCGCTGAATAGGCTAAAAAATATCCTCCCGGAGGAGAGCAAGATTACGATTTGTCAGTCTGCTCTCCTCCCCCTTCTGGATTATGGAGATGTCGCATTTCTCGACCTCACAGAGGAGTTATCCACCAAAATTGAGCGTCTCCAACATGTTTGCATTCGTTATATCCATGGCCTTAGAAAATTGTACCACATCACGGAGTACCTACAGAGAGAAGCTTCACTGGCTGTCGACCCGGGAGAAAAGAGACATGCGAGTTCTTTGTATGCTTTTCAAGATCTTGGATGGCGTCGCTCCCAATTATCTTACCGGCAGATTTACTGCACTATCGGCTCATGGACGCCCTCTGAGATCAAAATACAACCTGCTACTCTCTATCCCTAGTCACAGCACTGACTTCTTCTCATTTTCTTTCACCGTGCATGGAACCCGTCTTTGGAATGCTTTGCAGAAAAAATTAAAAACAGACTCAGAGAGCATTTGAAATCTTCCAGATAAATTCCCTTTCCCCTCACATTCCCCTCCTTTTTTAAACACTTATAGGTATTAGATTATTTTGTTGTGGCACATCCTGTAACCACAAAGAGTAAGGTATATATTTCTTTCTACCCTCTTTTATTTTACATGTCATACTCTTTATATAGGTTAAGTTATGTAGTCATCTCCCAAATAATATTCATACAATAGTATAGGTTAGCTCTAAAATATTGCCTGCAGGCAATAAGCTCGACTTTTCTTAAGAATAAAGCGTTTTATTATTATTATTATTATTATTATTATACTGCTTCCATAGTAGGTAATTACCTAAGAAAAACAGCAATAATAAAAGCAGCCTATCAATAAAGTCAATATAGGCAACCTATTGATTATATTGTTTTTTTTTTAATTATTATTTTTGTCATTTTTAGATATCGTTTTTTGTTTTTTTTTTATATAGTATTTTAGTTATTGATTTTTTTAAATATTTTTTCCATATAACCTGATTTTAACAGTTCAAAATAATTTTTATTTATTTTATTCAGTTGTGATACCGAACACATTACGATTTTCTATTTGTCTTTAAATTTAAATTATGTAAGATACTCAAACTAATATCATGCAAAAAACTTGAAATAACTACCTGTTACTTATATCAGCTTGTATATTAATATCTATACTATATCGTGAAACGTCCTAGAGCGGCAAATTCGCCAATTGGATACGAATGTAATGTAATGGAAATGTAATATTTATAGGGTAGAGTTGGAAAGCTCAATCTACCGAAACTTTGTCAGTTTCCATTAGCAAGTTCAAAACATCTGCAATATATTTAGGAAAAAAGAAAAAAAATGGCTCCCATACGATGTAGGTTGTGTAAAGACTGAAATGGAATTGTTTCATACAATAATTTAAAATATGTGTGTATGTAGATGTACCTATGTGTGTGTGTGTATATGCATATATCTATGTATGTCTGTTTGTATGTGTGTTAAGTATCGTATGTAACTAACCCTTTTATCATGTATATTTGTAATAACATTTGTAATATTTTATGCCATTATCTTACCTTTGGCATTGAAAGTAGTCTATTAGTCAAATAACGTCAGTACTACTCAAAAAACAAAGGTAGTGTATTTCGTATGCCCAGATACAGGCTGTTCGGTTTAGTTGGGCATTCGTTTAGAATGATCGTATGGGTTGTGTTCATTTCCTTATTGCTTATATAAATAGTTACAAATTATATCTGTACGATCACACTGTTAACTCTCTACTGGGAGCTAACGGGCCCATGATGAGGTGGCCACGATGACCCATGTGTTCAGGGTCGGTCACACTCACGGGTCAACACCCATCCGATGGCCTCCACGCATGGGGTGCGAATCCTGGGTAGGACACTGGGTCAACCAGTCTCCCCTGGGAATCAAACCTCTGGCGCTCCTGGACGGTCTGCGCACCGAGCGGCGCAAGCCAATCGATTGTGCTCTCCGAATAACAGTCGGGGGAGTCTGGGAACTGTATTGTTTCCTATAGAGCGGGGGTGGTTGCCTACCTTACAGCGACTGCTCTTGAAATGACCATTGGACATCCGATCCCGGTTCAGAGTCGGGCAAAGGACGCCTTGGTCCGCGATAGATTCGGCGCACACCGTTTCACCGCTTCGTAAGGGAGAGGACCGCGCAAGCGACCTCGAACTCGGAACCAATTGAGAGACCGGAGAAATCTGGTCACAATTGGAAGCAAGGGCGCGAGGGTCGGCCCGCCAGGTAACATACTGGCTATCTCGCGGTAAAGGCGTTGGTTTCTTACGGGTTGTGACGTAGCTGGACGTTGGATTGTTCTGTCCAAGTCTTCTACGTTTACTGCAGGGCGACAGAACGAAAAATCGTTAAAACGTCCTGTGGTGACGGGCTCGCCCGTTGTAGTTGACACAGCAAGTTGTTAACTCTCTACTGTGGTCCGCGATAGATTCGGTATACACCGTTTCACCGCTTCGTAAGGGAGAGGACCGCGTAAGCGACCTCGAACTCGTAACCAATGAGACCGGAGTAATCTGGTCACAATTGGAAGTAAGGGCGTGAGTGTCGGCCCGCCAGGTAACATTTCTGGCTCTCTCGCGGTTAAGGCGTTGGCCTCTTACGGGCTTGTGACGTAGCTAGATGGTGGACTGTTTCGTCCCCAAGTCTTCTACGCTCACTCCAGGGAGATAGAACGACTAATCGTTAAAACTTCCTGAGGTGACGGGCTCGCCCGCTGTAGTCGACAACCCAAGTTGTTAACTCTCTACTAGGATGTAACAAAAAAATAAATAAATAAAATATTCAAGCCCAAATAGCGGTTAGTTGTCGGTAGATTAAATTTACCAAAATAAATGTCATAGCTTTTTCATTCAACAAACGGAAACGTAGCACAAGCTTTTTAGAAAATAAGTTCGAATATACAGAGACCACAAGCACCACCAACCATTGGTTTCGAAAGTGGGCAGTACCAGCACCAGTGATTCTATGACTGTGAAAACTAACTACCTACCAAATAATTTCTGGAAAAAAAACCAACCCCTTTAGATTTATTCCTTATAACTTTATAAATAATAATATTATGATTATTCATCCGGACTATATTTAAATTCATTTGTATTGACAATCAGAATATCAAAAGCAAAAGAATTTTTATTTTCAACGTCAATATTTTCAGCGTAGTAATTCTCCTACCAAGAAGTAATTACTAATAAAGACATGGCTGATGAGAAATAGAGCCTAACGCTATAAGATTAATAGACAAGCTATTAGAGGCAAAGATACAAAGATGTTGCGCCAGGTTCCTATGAATTATTTTAATATATCAAATCTTAGCGGAATCACTAAAAGTTTCGTCTTCGACTGATGAATCCCAATATTAATGCGTCTTGTTATATGACATGGCTCATCTTCAGTTATCTAAATTGATTATACCGCGGCGCACTATTTCGCCTATAACATTTGTGGCGCCAATATTATATAAATTTTGTGATTTTTGCGTGTTACAATACTATAGTTCGCCACCTACTATAACTTGGGTTATCAACTACAGCGGGAGAGCCCGTCACCTAAGAAAGTTTTAACGATTAGTCGTTCTATCTCCCTGGAGTGAGCGCAGAAGACATGAGGAAAAAACAGTCCACCGTCTAGCTATGCCACAAGCCCGTAAGAGGCCAACGCCTTAACAGCGAGATAGCCAGGAATGTTACCCGGCGGGCCGACACTCACGCCCTTACTTCCAATTGTGTCAGATTACTCCGGTCTCTCGATTGGTTACGAGTTCGAGGTCGCTTGCGCGGTTCTCTCCCTTACGAAGCGGTGAAACAGTGTATACCGAATCCCGTCTTGACCCGTGAGTGTGACCAACCCTGAACAGAATGGGTCTTCGTGGCCAACTCAGCAAGGGCCCATTAACTCCCACCTACTATTGTTCTGCGCTAAGCCTCGTGTCATTTATCAACCGCAACAGGCTTTTGGCGCCAGATTGTTTTACCTCCTCAGGTTGGAGGTAATGACAGCCCAAGTGGGTGTATCTTTTACGCGTCAGCGGGCCACAGTCGCACATGAGGTGCAGGGGAGTTTCCTCTGCCTTTTGGCAGAACCTGCACATTTTTGTGTCCCAGAGCTTGAGGTTGTACATGTGTTTGTTCAGGCCACAATGCCCCGTGAGCGCCCTCACCAGTATGCGTAGATTGTTCCTATTTAGCGATAAGGTTTCACGGGCAGTCTTATGGTCATAAGCCTTAATTAGCGCTTTGTAATGATTCAACCCTGGTGTGTTGTTCCAGTAGTTGACGGATTGTTCTAAACATATTTTGTAAGCATTAGGTATGTAAGGCTTTTTGGTACGCCACAGCAAGGTTCGGAGCCGAATAACGTTCCCTGTGCTCCCGTCTTAGCAAGTTCGCGGCCTTTTCATTTCCCTCGATTCCTGCATGATCTGGTACTAATCTTAGAATCACCCCGTTCTTTTCGCCCAGGGAATTCAGTAGTACTGTATAAAGTATCATGGGAGCTAATGGGCCCTTGCTGAGTTGGCCACGAAGACCCATTCTGTTTCAGGGTCGGTCACACTCACGGGTCAACACCCATCCGATGGCCTCCACGCATGGGGTGCGAGCCTGGGTAGGACACTGGGTCAACCAGTCTCCCCTGGGAACAATCCTCTGGCGCTCCTGGACGGTCTGCGCACCGAGCGGCGCAAGCCAATCGATTGTGCTCTCCGACTAACAATCGGGGGAGTCTGGGAACTGTATTGTTTCCTATAGAGCGGGGGCAGTTGTCTACCTTACGGCGACTGCTCTTGAAATGACCATTGGCCATCCGATCCCGGTTCAGAAACGGGCAAAGGACGCCTTGGTCCGCGACAGATTCGGTGTACTCCGTTTCACCGCTTCGTAAGGGAGAGGACCGCGCAAGCGACCTCGAACTCGGAACCAATCGAGAGACCGGAGAAATCTGGTCACAATTGGAAGTGAGGGCGCGAGTATCTCGAGCCTGCCGGGTTTATTCCTGGCTCACTCGCGGTAAGGCGTTGGACTCTCACGGGTTGTGACGTAGCTGCACGTAGAATGTACTGTCCAAAGTCTTCTACGTTCACTGCAGGGCGACAGAACGACTAATCGTTAAAACGTCCTGTGGTGACGGGCTCGCCCGTTGTAGTTGACACCGCAAGATGTATAAAGTATCATAAGAAACAAGCTACTTACCAACATATCCTGGCAGTACTGACTGTATGATGATTCCTCGCTTAGCGTACTCTGAGTTTAAATCTTCGGTGAATTTGTCCACGAATAGCTGTATAGGAACAAAAGAAATAACTATAAAATCTTGACAACATAGGACATCTTCCCTCTGCGGATAATATACCGGGTCACAGTGGGTTGTTATCTGTGCAAATAATGTTGTGGCTGTTTTGGGCCATTTGTTCTTTACAATTTACAGCCGAATGAGTCGATTGCTTAAGCACTCCTTAACCAAGCGGCGCTCAAGCACTGGCTAATGCTTAAGCATCGATTGTGTTCTATAGACAGTCAATTTCCCTAACCAATGCTTAATCAGTCTGAATTCTTTACGTTTCCTCTGACAATATCTTTCTGAATCACAAAGTACACTTTGTGCCATCTTAGACAATATCTTCCTATACAAAATTTTAAATACCCCTATTAATTCTGCCCCCCTTTTGGGCAAAATTGTTTTTAAAATTTATCGGTCTCACACTTTTTGCTCAAAAGATACATTTTATATACCCTCTGTTCACATTAACTATGCGAAAAATACCCTTTTCAGACGGTCATGTTTACATTATAATAAAGCTTCGAATGACCTCGACATATTTTCCGACATGTTGGTTAGTTTTAGGAAAAAAATAGGCGATTTGTTGTTGCATTAGTTGGTTTAGTTGCTTGGTTTAAAAAGTTATTAGTGTAATTTTGATTGTAATTTTTCCTTTGCTACTATTTATAATGTTTTGTAGTAATTAATGGTAATATAGGTCTATTTGTATTATGTATTATTTTCACACAAATGTGTATGACTGTTTTTTACCTAATAAAATAAAAAAATGCGTAAAAGCATTGACAAAAAACGAAAAATATTTCTCTTTCGTAATATGCTCTTAAATAAATTACTAATCTTTTATATTTTATTTTAAAAAGGATTTGCTATATTATAAATGTGTTTATACATTTTTAAAAATATGCCGCGTCACCAGACGGTATTTTGCTTTGTCATTGTGACGTTTCGATCAAAATGCGGCCAAGTTGTTAAAATATACACAACATTTTCAATCTAATAGCATAACAAATCGAATTGAAGAATCAAAAGCGGTACTAACTGTAGGTACTAACAATAAAATTTACAAGGTAATTTCCATGTTGCAACCGCCGTTGTGCAGGGTAGACTCGACAATGACTTATCTACCCTAGGTAATGGCGGTTGCGACATCGTCGAAACATCGGGCCCTACAAACTTCACGCAGTAAATTCGGTTTTAAACCTATTTATATTATAATATATTATGTGTATTATATTATTATACCGAATGGAAATTTATTTGCATTTTTTTTTGTTAATACCTAGAAATTAAATACCTACAATAACAATCATTTTTTAATGCTCGCTAATGCTAATATTTATATACAGTTCATAGATTGTGCCTTTAAGCTGACAGTTTCACCCAAACCAATACGAATATTATACACGCTGGTATTATATGGTTCCTTAAGGAAGCCAATGGCAGACTAACACAAGCTGTTGCTTATAATTATAAAGAGTTCCAAATCGTTAACTATGTAAACCTGAAACTCATAATTACCTTTGAAGCTGCATAAACTGTTAGGAGCGGTGATGGAATCAGACAAGATAAAGAAGACAGGTTGATGACCACACCTCGATGCCTTTCCACCATCTGAGGCATCACCATATGGCACATCTTTACCACCGTTTCTATGTTGGCCTTCACGATAGAGTCGAATACTTCGGATCTGCAACAACATGAAAAGAAACAATTTAAAATAAGTTTGAGATAGTTCTTTTAGATATGCCTTAATAACTGATATGTTATCCGACATAATAAGCGGGGTGATATTTTATTTCGTCATAATATTACAATAAAATTATATGCAGATAATAGCACCGACGACGCTCTTCCAAAATTCTTTAGCAGGTGCTCTAAATTACTTAGTTATTAGTAAGAGATAAATATATTTTGTTTTATATGCTGCTGCAGGATAATTAACGTTGAGAACTTTAATTTTCAGTGGTAATGTACATATGGAAAGCCATTAACAGCGAAACCTAAATTGTACTGTCGGCAACGTTCGGCGACTTTATAAAAGGTACGGTTATCCTATAATGCTAGATATGTGTTCTCTTTCTAGCATTCGTGTGTGTGATGTGATACAATTTCTTCTTAGACAATATCTTCCTATATAAAATTTTAAATAACCATATTAATTTTGGGCAAAATTCTTTTTAAAATTCCTCGGTCTCCCTCTTCTCGTTCAAAAGATAAATTTTATATACCCTCTTTTCACACGAACTATGCGGAAAATACCTTTTTCAGACGCTCATGTTTACATTATAATAAAGCTTCGAATGACCTCGACATATTTACCGACACGTTGGTTAGTTTTAGGAAAAAAAAAATGTTGTTGCATTAGCTTATAGTTTAATTTCTTTTTCAGTAAAACTTTTTGTTTTTTGGTTGCATTAGTTGGTTTGGTTGCTTGGTTTAATAAGTTATTAGTGTAATTTTGATTGTCATTTTCCCTTTCGTACTATTTATAATGTTTTGTAGTAATCAATGGTAATATAGGTCTATTTGTATTATGTATTATTTTCACACAAATGTATATGATTGTTTTTACCTAAATAGAATAAAATTTAAAAAAACACTCTCCTACGACGACACAGACATTGATGAACTACATCTCAAATATACTATCGAGCGATCGATTTTTAGCACAATTTACTTAGAGAAGAATTCTTTATCGTAGCGTATAAATAGCCTTTTATGATCAGTCTTATTTTGTGGTAAGGATATAAAAGTTATCTTAGATGGGCATTGTAGAATAAAACGCGTTTCGAAAATATTGAGGCATTTCAAGTCATAATACCAAAATGGTAGAAAGACACCGGAGAGTTTTTAGAGAGAATGAGGAGAAAATGCGCGGAATAAGATTTGGGCGTTAAATGACTTGAAAGTAACGACGACATTATTTGCGGTCCGTAGCACGCCGGGTAACTCTATATACGTATGTATTCCAATTTATTTTTGTTATATTTGGTAAACAAACATCGTTAACAAGTAACAATCAAAAGATATGACAAATAAAATGTGTACAATATTCATCGTTAAATCTCCATGTTGACCAATTTCATTTCATCATATATATATATATATATATATATATATATATATATATATATATATATATATATATATATATATATATATATATATATATATATATATATATATATATATATATATATATATATATATATATATATATATATATATATATATATATATATATATATATATATATATATATATATATATATATATATATATATATTCTTTTTAGAATTGATCAATAAGATGATTATAAAGTAAATAATTATAAAAGCCACTTACATCGTGACGAAGGATTCCCTTGATCGGATTCGGGAATGCTTTAGGTGTTAACGAGAATGATGAATGCCTCTCACTTGCGGAAAGAGGAGTAGGTTTAAGTTGGGCCCATTTTACAAGTTGTAAAATGGGCCCAACTTAAACCTACTCCTCTTTCCGCAAGTGAGAGGCATTCATCATTCTCGTTAACACCTAAAGCATTCCCGAATCCGATCAAGGGAATCCTTCGTCACGATGTAAGTGGCTTTTATAATTATTTACTTTATAATCATCTTATTGATCAATTCTAAAAAGAATATATACAAAAAACTATCAAATATTTCAATATATATATATATATATATATATATATATATATATATATATATATATATATATATATATATATATATATATATATATATATATATATATATATATATATATATATATATATATATATATATATATATATATATATATATATATATATATATATATATATATATATATATATATATATATATATATATATATATATATATATATATATTCTATTATTAGTGATTTTAATATTTGAGAGACATGAGAAAATCTAAAAAATTAAAATCTATATCTCCTAGTGTTAAACTATTTTAATATTTAACTATGTTAAGTGTGAGCGACCCTTGACAGTTCTCTAACTTAAACATCTTATTGCCACATCACGAAACAGAGGGTGTGTTCCAGAAATAGTATCGTAAGAAAAATAACTGCACTCAGAAAAAAACATGGTGAATTTGACAACAAAAAGTTGTTAAATATGAGCCATCAAGGTAAAATAGTGGGAGCCACAACGCCAAAATTGTCGAAAAACATTGCTTATATGACAGAGCATAGCATTGTTAATTTCACAAAGGCGTGCTTTCACAACTTTACTTTGATGGCTCATATTTCACAATTTTACTTTGTGAAATTCGCAATGTTAACACATTGCGAATTTCACAACTTTACTCTGTTGATTCGCAATCAATTCCGCCTTTTAACCTTGTGGGTTTAGCAATGCGCACTTTGCTTCATTAGCAACTTTCAAGTTGTGTTTCTAACAGAGTTGTGGTTCGACCTTGTGGGTTTAGCAATGCGCACTTTGCTTTATTAGCAACTTTCAAGTTGTGTTTCTAACAGAGTTGTGGTTCAACCTTGTGGGTTTAGCAATGCGCACTTTGCTTTATTAGCAACTTTCAAGTTGTGTTTCTAACAGAGTTGTGGTTCAACCTTGTGGGTTTAGCAATGCGCACTTTGCTTTATTAGCAACTTTCAAGTTGTGTTTCTAACAACTTGAAAGTTGCTAATAAAGCAACGTACGCATTGCTTCAGATCTTCAGCATATTTTATTTGTACTGCTGTATACTGTACAACCGCTGTGTAAATATTAATTGCAGGGAAAAAGAAATCCATTATTGCTATTCCTGCAATATTTACACTGCGGTTGACCAGGAACAGCATTGCAAATAAAACCTGAAGAAGATCTGAAGCCTATGTTGCATTACTTGTGCGTGTTTGTGTATCCAATAACCTAAAACATAAACAACAGTTACACAAAATAAAACATTTATTTATTTACAACTGACATACATGTTATAACAAAAGGAGTGTTTAATTTTAATTTTACTCGAATAATTTTATGTGGAGACAGAGTTTAGGTCGGAAATAGAAAATTTCCATACAAAATAGTCATTAAGAACTTGAAAGACGTTTCTGTAATATTTTGTATAGAAACGTATGCTCTAGAAACTCTGTCTCCTCTTAACTAAGATTAACAAACATAAGAAGCCATAAATTTACAGATTACAGTTTTATTCATACATGTATAAACTATTTTGATCATTATAATATTTAACTTTTCAACTTTTAAGATTTTCATTCATTTCAATTAAATAGGCTTGCTAAGTACAACATGGAGCTCAGGTAGATTGATGTCACATCCGATAACTACACCATTGCATATGAACGGATGTTGCATCAATTCCTGATCAATGAATACTGACGTCTGACACGAGTTTCGTAGATAATAAGCATGATAATGATCATCTAAACCTATTGTTTCAAAAAGCTTTGCCTTAATTATTATTTTACATACACCATCAACATATACATCTTTTATTTTAGCAAAGGTAACATTTTCCTCCTCAATTGCAGAAATAATTATGTCATTTGCTTTATTAATTTTAATTTTACTCGAATAATTTTATGTGGAGACAGAGTTTAGGTCGGAAATAGAAAATTTCCATACAAAATAGTCTCTAAGAACTTGAAAGACGTTTCTGTAATATTTTGTATAGAAACGTATGCTCTAGAAACTCTGTCTCCTCTTAACTAAGATTAACAAACATAAGAAGCCATAAATTTACAGATTACAGTTTTATTCATACATGTATAAACTATTTTGATCATTATAATATTTAACTTTTCAACTTTTAAGATTTTCATTCATTTCAATTAAATAGGCTTGCTAAGTACAACATGGAGCTCAGGTAGATTGATGTCATATCCGATAACTACACCATTGCATATGAACGGATGTTGCATCAATTCCTGATCAATGAATACTGACGTCTGACACGAGTTTCGTAGATAATAAGCATGATAATGATCATCTAAACCTATTGTTTCAAAAAGCTTTGCCTTAATTATTATTTTACATACACCATCAACATATACATCTTTTATTTTAGCAAAGGTAACATTTTCCTCCTCAATTGCAGAAATAATTATGTCATTTGCTTTATACCGCTCAGAACACTTTTCTGCCCATTTGACTTTATACAATTTGCTTATATTAGACAGCTTAATTATATTTAGAATTTTTTTAACTTTACTATCGGCAATTTCTTTTTGGCCTCCGAATGAAAAAGACGAACCTATACTTCCCTTTAGAAAAATATCATTTAAGATCAACTGATGTCTTCGAGCTATTGTGAATGTCATGTTCATTCGATTATTTGAGGTTTTTGCGGCTAACTTGTTCGGTCGATGTTTAGCTTCAAAGCGCATAGAAGACAGATGCCGTAAGGGACCAAATCGTAACATTGCGGAGTGGTAATGCAATAAATTGTGAAACTTGGGTTTAAGAGATTGTTCGAACAATGTGGTAAACATTTCGCAAAGGTCAGCTACTAAAAACTTAAAAAAGTCAATTTGATCAGGTGCAAAGGCGGGAGATAAGACAAAATCTATAACTTTCATCAATTGAATATATAGTTCCCAATACTTATCGTACCTCGGAACGAAATTGCCGAACATCACCCCAAAATACTTGCAAAATGTGTACATTTCGGCAGCGTTTAAACGTATATTGCCCTTTCGTATATTAGGCATTGCTAGCGTGACCGGTTTATCTTTTTTATCAGGGCCATAGGAAAATGAAGAAATTTTGCTATTAACAATATCGATTGAAAAATATTTCAGTTTATCTACAAAAACTACAAGCAGTGAACACATGATATACTTTGAACAACCTTCGTGTAAGTCGTGCATTACATCAAAACCCATTTGTGAAAATAAACTAAAATTTTCTATCTGAAGCCATGTACAATTCTCTTTCACGCCTGTCAGAGATGGATTGTTCGTATTTAAATCTTCCTGATAGTTAGAGTCCGTTCTTAGAAGAGATGTATTTTCATAGAATTGCTTTTGCATTAGTTTCTTTTCTACTTTACAAGTACGACAAGGGAAGTTGCCCGAGAAGCTTTCAACAAAGCCTAAAACACTGTGCAAACCTAAATTATCTCCCAAAATGAGTGCCAATTCAAAGTAAACGGTTCCTTTAAAATTTGGTAGATCGAATGATATTCCGTTTCGAATTAAGTCATTGAACTGATCAATTAGAGGCTGGAATATTATTTTATTTCCAAATTCGACTCTGTCATTAGAATGATATAATAAAGTCAAAAAAATGTTAGACAATTGGGAGGCATAATAGTAAGGCAGACAAGGAAGAGAAATGTAGGCTGCCCCCAATTTATGTATGCCACTATGACTCCCCAAAGGGTTCAAAGTCTCAAAATCATCTATTTGCAAAAATACTGGCATGACTAATTTTTCTCCATGAAATCTCTGTCTCCAAAATGAACCATGCATAAAATGTTCCACACTGACTGATGCGTCATGGTTCATTAGTTTTTTCATATTATCTATCGTCTGACATAGCAACCGAGGCAAAGAAAAAAATTTGTGCAAAACCGCTTTCATTTGTATTTTATGCGCCACGCAATCTACTGCTTGATAAAAACTGCTTCCATTTTTTTTTACAAAATCAAATCTGCGACCCACCACATAAGGCTCAGGATTAATTAAGGACCCTTTTCCTTCAAAGTACTTCAATCTATGGTGCATTGAATTAAACATTTTTAAATCACTTATAATGTTTTCCGTAGCAGAGCCGGGCGTCATCGGTAATAAAGGCTTGATAGATAAGTTGAAAATGTTTTCAATACCGTTATAAACTGTATCTGACACATTTATCGGCAATTGAGGATTACTATAAAGGGATGAAAACAGTTGAGCCATGGTTTTGCTCAGTGAAACAGTATTCAAATTAATGTTTACATATTTTGCTTTGATAGCTTCATTTTCTAGTTTAGAAACTATTTTATCATCATTTTGTAACCCAGCTGGTGTAGTGCGCATATGTGAAGTGTCCATATTGGATGAAATTGCTTCAGGGGCTTGGGCCTCTGAATGGTCTTTCAAATAATGACGTCTAAACGAGTTGTAAAGTTGATACCTTCTTCCGCAACCAATAGTTGGACAGAAATAGACCTGGCCAGGATGATAAATAGTGTAGTGGTTTTTAAATTGTCTTAAATTAAGAAGAGACCGTTTACATAACACGCATTGCACCATCGTGTCTATTTAAAACAGATGCGAGTAAATCTAACATCGGAGTACCTTCCGTGTCATACTTGCTTTTCATGAGATATATACTTCTTTGAACGAACATCCAAATAGGTGCACATTCTTTCGGGTAAGGTAAATCTAATGCCCACAATATTTTAAAAGCATTCGTAATAACATCACACACATTGGAGAAGGTGTACCGAATGTCTTTTGATATAATTAAATCGTACTGCGCAACATCCTTCCAACTGGGGCCAACAGCAATAATATACGGAAGCACATGTATGTTTTTCTCTGTAAGTTTAGCTTCTCTCTCAGAACAATGGGTTTCGAGGTCTGATACAGACGGTACTAAACTTATGAAGGCGCTGCTTACTTCTGTACGCGAGGGGTTCCACTGTTTCTTGACACCTTTCACCGGTATCGTATGCATCTGCTTGAGCAGCAGCGGAATTGACAGGAAGGCCGCAACGTTCGCTGGTTCTTCTCACACTGCAAATATAAATTTTACAAATAAATAAAATATATCATCACTCGTCTGTTCGTCTCGCACTCAAAATATACCGGATTATTCGGCCATGACTGCCGTAACTCTAGAAGTAGTTGAGGAGATTTAATTTGATAAATATTTTTAATAAGTAAGACTTTTTTGTAAGCATTATTAAGATCTACAACTTTTCTCTAGAACTTAATCATATATCTCTCATCGTTAAGGCAGCGTTCGTTAGAAACGTTTTCGTTCGACCGTTTTTTCCGACTTACTTTGAAAATCCGACTACCACGAAAAAGTCTTCTCATTTCTCGGATTAATATATAGCCTATGACACTCACAAATAACGTGGCTTTCTATTGGTAAAATAACTTTCAAAATCAGTTCAGTAGATCCAGAGATTACTTCCTACAACGTCACAAACTTTACCTCTTTATAATATTAGTATAGATAAGGGCTGTTAAAGAAGAAGAAGAAGAAGACAGATTTTAATAGAACAATTAAATGGCCAGGACTTAAGTTAAGGTATTATTTAGAACTAAACATTACTTACAGGTTGCAAGATCCAAGACAGATTGAATATCAACTCTGCGTATGAACTCTTGGGCCTTCTCGTCCAATAATGTTAGTAGGCGAGTCTTCACTGTTGGGAATCTTTCTTCGAATTTCCTTTTTGCTTCTCCATATATTGAATTGAAGTCACTGGCGAACTGCACAAAAAAAAATGTTGTATTTACTTATATAAACTTACATCATACTAATATATTTACTATTGCGTTATGTTTTACACAACAATTCTGCATCTAGATACAGGCATTAGAGGCCCCGTTAGATGTGCATAGCGCCTGAGCTGTGTTGATCCTAAGCTGTTGTTTTTCAATGTTCTATTATTTGCTGAGTGACATTGTAATTACTTTTTAATTGTGCAAGCATTAAATAAGTAAATAAAAAAATAATACATAATACACTCAAATGCTTACAATGACGCTACAGGAGCATATTCCAATGTGCGTTTTATTTCTTTTTTTTATTCTATATAATAGTGACACTGGCTACATTTTGCAGAACACATCGATGAGTCATCGATTGCACATTATCTGCTGAAAGCCCACAAAAACGCAATGACTTAATTGAACTTAATTGAATTTCGATTAGCAGCGGTTAGTAGCAAGCTGTCAAACGTAGCTGTCATTCGGATTGTTTACAACGTTTTTGAACACAACATGGAAATCGAAAATAATTACGAATATAATAACATGATACTCTTTGAAAATAATCTCAAAAAAGACAAAATAGAAAAAGCGCGTTCAGCAGAATTGCATCGATGCCGCGTGATCGATGTCTTAGCGGTTAGATCCGCAAAATGTAGCCACTGTATTAAATTTGCAACAAGTGAGAAATGTCGCATGTTGATAAGCTTACAAAATTACTCACCAATTCATAGCCCCATGGAGATTGTATCGCTGGGAATGTTTTGCAGTAAGCTATATAGTCGCTTCCCTCTAGGATGGCTACCCGCTCGCGCAGAGTATTATGCCATTTAGATTTAGCGAGATCTCGGGGTGATGAGGAGACTTTGAGCCACTGCACGTCATCTTGAGACGAGGCCTCCTCATTCTGAAGTTGTTGAAGCAAGTTGAAGTTTTCAGGCAAAGGTCGTGTTCTACCAGGCGTGTCGCTTGTACGCCTTTTCTTCTTTTTATTTTCGCTGTCGCTGCTGTATTCACTACTGCGGCTCTCGCTGCGGCGGGGTTCTGATGGAGTTGACAGGTTTCTTCTAACTGTGATTAGTCGGTTGATAATGAGGCCACTGGCCTGTATAGCCCGACCTTCAACTATTCGAAAGGGGCTGTAATATACGGAGTTTGTTTCTTCCGGAAATAGAGATACAATCTCTTTGGTCCAGTTTTCCCATACTTCTTTTCGTATCGGGTCCGTAACTTTTTTTAGTTTGCGTACTTCTGACTCCACGATGACAGCAGTGATGATTTTTCGGTCCCGTGTCGTTAAAACTTGTTTTTTAAGAAGCGGCTTTCCTGCTGTGGTGGACTCCAACATTGATCGGAGTGTTGTTCCTACCAGGATTGTAGTAAAGTCGATAATTGACACTTCTTCATCAAAATGTGTGAGTTCCCTTTCCTGAAATTAAAAAAATTTATATAATTCTCTACTTATTTTATTTCTCGTCATTTTATAGTATTCAAAAGCGGCCGTAGTCCACGAGACTGCACGAGATCACATTCTGTTCCATCCAATAACAGTTTTTATTTAAAGCCAGTTTTATAATTTTTCTAACTCACCGCCGCCCTGGCAGATGATGAACCGGCTACAGCAGGTGACAAAAACTTCTCTGTAGCATCAATCTGAGTATTAAACGAAGAGACAGTGTGTTGAGGACCCTCCTGTAACAAAAAAATATCCAGCCTTATTGAAGGTTCAATATCATATTATGCTATGACAGGAAATATACTACAGTTAAAACTAAATTGCAATTAATTCAGTTTATTTTACCAAGAGACATTCAATTATATTCGATACAAGCAAAATTTGTTATTTTTAAATTACTGTGAAAATTTTAATTTATTTATTTAAAATGGTGCATGAAATCTACACAAACCTCATGTGGAGTCATAAACCATGATGACGGTGAGGGAGTGCAAGATGACGGTGAGGAAGTGCGCGATGTCGACACGAACGACTTTTGCCTAAATGGAGCAGCGACAGAAGTGCGAACGGTTCTTTCATTAAGAACGCTAACCTTGCATAGGTCACTTTCCTTCTTCTGTAAATAAAGGAAATTACTATAATATCTGTAAATAACATAATTACGTAGACTTCGGATAGCCAACCGGACGTCTTGCCGACCGCAATGTGCGTGGGAGTGCAATCGGAACGAAAACCGATAATGTCACGAACATTATGGCACAAGTGTACATCGGAGTGTCGCAAAGTGTTTTATGATTTAAAACTTTACAAACCGTCGAAAAGACAAGTTTGATGCGAACTGACTTTTATCTGAATTTTATTGCAACAGGCATGCAAGGAGCAACCATCAGAACTACTCACGCGGTCCAGTGCTATGCGAAGCTTTCCTTTATCTACGACCTGTGGAACCAAGCTGTAAAGCTCGTGATCGTTAGCGTGCAGCAGAAAGTCTAAATCTGCACCCTGATCTAGAAAAAAAACAATCTATTATAGCCACTCCGTTAAGTCGGAATTATTCTACTTTTGGTACCTCGTCTAGTTTTCAAAAAAAAAATACACACTACTAAATTCAATCATTGCAGTGCTAAATCTGTTAAAAAATAAGGTCGGTTTTTTTTAATTTAATTTATTTTTATTTTGTAAATTAGTTTTATCATGGTTCTTAAAAAAAACTAACCTAACCTACTGTCACATAGGTGTTAATAAATTGTTTTAAAAAACTAACTTAACCTACCGAAATGTATAGAGTTGACACTTTTTAAATACCTATATCTCATTTATTGAGTCCGTTAACTCCTCGAGCGCTAACGTTTGAATTGTAGTGTCTCTTAGAGAACGAGAAGAAGAATAAATCACAATAAAAAGATAGCGTTTCAGAAAAACGACGATTAAGGGGCGAACACATTGCACTATCGGACGCGTTTGCTGCCGTGGCTTAGGACAGTATGTACAGTCGTCCGAAGCCTCAAGGTCGCGATAATAGGACGATTTCTATATAGGACGATAATAGGACGCGATAATATAGGACGGCTCAATAGAAATTCATTACACAGATCGCGCCCGACACATGGCCGCGGCAGCCGACGCGTTCGATGTGTTCACCCTTTATTCCGAAACTACTGATCATATTAAGAAGACCTGATTTTATTATTATTCTAGATTATTGATCTTTCAATATCATTCGACTATATTCACCACGCTGACTCGATAAATATTTTTTTCAAAAAACTTACCTTGTAGTGTGGAAAACAGGTGTACGAGGTTGTTCGATATTAAGAAGTCAAACAGTAGCTGCTGTTCTTTCTCCATTTTTCTGAGATGTCGCCACTTAATCACTGATTGCACTTTTGAACAGTTCGGAGTTGTGCTTTTAATTCTTTCTTGAAAATACGACGCCGTAAAATGCACTTGATCAGAGCGAGCGCTCCGCCCGCGCCCTTGTTACAGACTGGAATCAACTGGAATAGCGTCGCAAACAAACAGCCGAGCGGCGAGCGTGTCGCGACTTGCGCGCGCGGCGGGATTTTGACAACGTTTAGGAAAGCCCCCAACTTTGTAGAAAATAAACGTTGCGGTTTTGACAATTATAGTTTGAGTTTTTCTCAAACCTATCTGCCATTGAGAAAAAATCTACGTCAAAGTTGTGTTAATATCAATTTAAAAACATTGAGGAATTATGAAAACATTGCCTTATTCACAACTTACGTAGTTACTAGCTAGCGTTGCTAGTAAAAGTTGCTAGCGCGGCAACGTATAAAATCAATGTCTCGCTTACATTGTGGAACTGACAAACCAACTATGTTAATCATGGACATTGCTAATTTATCCACAACATTAAAAAAGCAATGTTCCGCTTACATTGTGAAACTCACAATACTCACCTATGTGAATTCCACAGATTAGCACATTGCTAATTTATCAAAGTACCGTAAAGTTGCCATCGTCGCAATGTATAAAATCAATATTCTGCTTACATTGTGAAAATCACAATCTTTAACTATGTGAATTCCGCAGATTAGCACGTTGTCAATTTATCAAAGTAGCGGAACATTGCTATCGCCGCAACGTATAAAATCAATGTTACGTTTACATTGTTAAACTCACAAGCTGTAAAATTGTTAACCCCGCAGTTTAGAGCATTGAGGTAATAACAATGTCGAAAAAAATTGTTAGCGCCACAATTTTATATTGTTGATTCCGCAATTTTTGCATTCGACAAAGTAAGCGTTGCTGACCCCGCAAAGGGTAATTTGTCATTGCCACAATATTCTATGGTTAATTTCGCAATTTTTCGCTCGCAATGTAAAAATGCAGCGTTGTCTAGTAAAAATTTCTCTGAGTGTGGGATTACACGGGGAGTCAACCCAGCTACACCCAGAACCTCAGCTCTGGGCCTATGCTTCTCCACAGTGGAATACACCGCTACAGTATGGAGTGGACTACCACACCAAAAATGGTCAACACTGCTGTAAACGATGCTGCGAGAATTGACTCCGGCAGCCTCAAACCTACTCCCGTCGAAGAGCTTTATCCGGTCATTGGCAACGCTCTCTCTGGAATACGACATGATGTCCTGGCTGATTCTGAACGCCTAAAGGTGATACACGACCCAAGATACCCAATGCATAGGCAAGAACCACGCCATTATCTTCTGAAATCGTGAGTCATTCTTTAGCCGCAAGTAAGCGTCCCAAGGCAGTCAATCTTTGAATCGCATCACTCAATGGAGGGCTTCACTTGGAGTGGGTGTTGAGGAACAGATAGCACCGAAGTCCCTCTTTACTAAGTCACATGTTGTAGTCTCAAAAGACTGAGGGTGGGTGTGAGAAGATGCCTATCCAAATCGTGGGCAGGGACTACACAAACAATCCAACGCCTAAAGGTGGTAACGACCCAAGATGACCACTGGACAAGATCCACACCACAATCGCCTCAAATCTAGAAAGACATTATTGAGCAGCACACAACCGCTCCAAGGCAGTCGATATTTGAACCACATCGCTCAATGGAGGGCTTCTCTTAGCCAGGATGTTAAGAAACAGATAGCACCGGAGTCTCGTCTCCTTTATACCGCCTGGCGTAGTCTTAACAGACTAAGGGTAGGTGTGACAAGAAGCCGAGCCAATATCGTTCGCTGGTTCTAGACAGAGAAGCGCTGCGGAATGAAGACCACCTTCAATACTGCCTGGAGTTGTCGAACCCCATTACACACCGGAAGAGAGCGGAAGGAGGGAGGGAGGGAGGTGGGAGGGAGTTGGTGGATGGAGGGATTGTGGGTTGAGCGGGGTTGTTAACCAACCACCGGTGGGGGGGGCGGATGGAACGAGGGTAGGAAAGGGGAGGGAGTTGGTGGGGGGAGAGGGAGCGGTTGAGCAGGGGTTGGGGGTTGAGGGAGGGCGTTGGGGGTCGTGGTATTTGACGTGAGGGGTGTGAGTAGTATCTGCTTTCCGAGAAAGTCTTGGGGTGATAAAATCGATTTTCTTGTTACTGCATTCGAGCGACAGAATTGAAATTCAATCCCGTTATTTTTATTCCAACGGAAAATGGTCACTCATCCGGGAATCCAATCCGGGACCTAAATAATGTAAGATCAAGCGACCTAACCACTATGCCACCCAATTATGAAAAACAATAAATTCAAAAACATAATAGGCTTAGCAACGATGGCCTGTTTTTAGCAGCCGTATCATCGCTGTAAGATTCGATTGTAAATGTGAGAAAATGGTAGAAAACTCGGAAATACGCGAAAGTAGGTAGGAGTATAAACGGGAAATTTTCGACATGTGAAATAATATAAATGGATTTAGAGACAGGCGTGTAGCGAGCATACGTAGGCAAGAGGAGATTATGGCGGGAATTTATGCCGCGTCATTATAATTTATTACGCTCTTGAGCCAGAGTTTGCGCCACGGGCAGTCTCGGCGCAGCCACAGATAAGAGAATTCCATGAATTCGCTACAGATGAGACAAGAATTAGAATTCCCCGATCGGGGGCACCTCGGATATTGTTTCGGTTTGTTGGCTATGCTGGCATATATCACTTCCTTCATTTTGCAAGATGACAGGGGTGAGAGACGTGCTTATTTATTATTCGACAAAACGAAAACTTTTTAAGGGTTACGGCCCTATTTTTGGCGCAAAAGTTTTATAATATGTAGTGTACATTACTGTTTAATCACAGAGCGATTTTTCTCTTGTTACAGTAATCTTGGGCACTTTGGGTAGCTCTTAAAATCATGTAAAACATTTACTTTCATCGCGGAAAATCGCATATATTAAAGTTCAACGCATTCGTTTTAGCGGTTTCCTTTAAAACCACATTTGCCCTACGAAGTTTTAAATTTAAATGCCATGTGCGTCGGCTCTGGTCAAAATGTTATCCTGGTGGAATAACCCAGATTTAAGGCAAACCGGTCTGGAAGTACCTATTGCGTGGGTATTGTCTTGTAATCTTATGAGATAACGTCTTCGAAATAAATACCTACGCTGCACCGAGCCACCAGGGCTGTTATATCAGATAAACAATTGATAGGTGGTGACTGGTGGCCCATCAGAGCAGAAATGCAATTCTTTATAATTATTATGTACATTTATGTATTTTTGGTTTATAGGCCAACAGCGGTTCCTAAAATTTTACTTCAACAGAATATATGATATTGTCTCGGCAGCGTACCTGAAGTAATAAACGCTCGATAGGACTGCCTACTGACTGTCACACTTGGGTTATGTATTTGATAATGTTACATAAAATTTAAAGTAGTGATTAGGGGCTTTAGGAAATTATGGAAGGAATTGAGTAAGAAGTGCTTAACAAAAATGCATGTTATGCCGTTTTAATGAAACACAACACGTAAAAAACATAATCTAAAAATTATTAACACCAGATTCGGTATAGATAGACGAATTTAAGCATCCATGCACCGAACAATACTGTTTATATCGTCGTGACATAATTATGTAAGTAATAAATGCGCGGAAGCGTCCCGCGCCGTAACCGCGGGGCACTCGCTACTGACGGTTGCCGAGGTACGCTGAGAATTCGAGACGCGTAGGTTTAAAGGCGGAGATATACTTACGTGTCGTGGCGTGTCGTGGTGCTGCCCACCACCGCTCTGGCGCAATCGGTGGATAGCAGTCGGCGCCACGACAGAACGCGTCACGACACGACACGACCCACAAATGTGTCTCTAACCATACAAAATATATGAAACAGATATGCTTCTGGCGCGTAACGACACGCCACGACACGTAAGTATGTTTCCGGCTTAACTCGCGTCTCGGCCGTTTGTATGAAGACGTTCTATTGTTGTTATTTATACTGTGCTTTGTTGAAGAAAACTGTGCGCACCTTGCTAACACGAATGTTATCTAGTATTTGCTTGACAGTGAATGTTATTTAGTATTTGCTCATTGCACGTCAATAGGGTCCACTATAAAATGTGTTATCGTTACCCGAGACGATTGTATTAGTTTTTTTTTCATTTCATGTTGCAATTAATTTTAAACACCACGGCGAATTACAAAATCGTGACACATCTAGCAGTATACACCTATTTCGTCATGTATGGCACAGCCACCGCCTAACGAAACGAAACGTACGGCAATTTCTCGCGCCGATAAGACTGATTCGTTATGGCGGTAACATATGTAACAGTACATCTACCTATGTATATGGGAGTATTTCGCAAATCAAATTACGCGAGTTGCGGATATAATGTGAAGCAAGGACGCAGGGAAAGCCGGCTTTGACGAGATTATGAGGATGTCTCTCTCCACTACAATTTATTATTCTCTCAATTAGGACGTGCAAAGCAGTGGGGGAACGTACAGCCATAGAAGCGCGAGAATAGAACAGAACAGAATACAATAGAACCTGCGAGAATATCTAATATCTATAACGAATAAGTCACTATATATCCATTTATCGTAGGCTGCTTGCTACTTCAGAGCTCCAACGCACAACGATGTATAGAAGCGTACATTTTTATAACAAGCCGCCACAAAACTTGAAAGATATTAATAATTATGTTGTTTAGAAGACGAACGAAACAATATTTGTTATCTAAATGTTGGTACAATTTGAGTGAGTTCTAACTTAGGGATTTATGTTATTTAATTTAATTTAATTGTTACACTTGAATTGATTATTTTCTACAACCTAAACGGGTTTTTTGAAATAAAATATGAATTGATTTTATTTTATTTGATTATCTACTATATAACAAAACCGTTAGATCTACTCAGTCGTTCTTCCAGCATACACTAACAGACCCGAGTATCCTCACTCGTTTGAGCTATTCAAAGGATAGTTCATGTCCCCTTTGTAGCAATACCCCTTGCCCAATTAGAGCTGTCAACTACAACAAGTCAACCGTCGCCTCAACTTGGGTCGGCGACTACAGCGGGCGAGCCCGTCACCTCAGGAAGTTTTAACGATTAGTCTTTCTATCTCCCTGGAGTGAACGTAGAAGACTTGAGGACGAAACAGTCCACCGTCTATCTACGCCACAAGCCCGTAAGAGGCCAACGCCTTAACCGCGAGATAGCCAGGAATGTTACCCGGCGGGCCGATACTCACGCCCTTACTTCCAATTGTGACCAGATTACTCCGGTCTCTCGATTGGTTACGAGTTCGAGGTCGCTTGCGCGGTCCTCTCCCTTACGAAGCGGTGAAACGGTGTTTACCGAATCTATCGCGGACCGCAGCGTCCTTTGCCCGGCTGTTCACCCAGGATCGGATGGCCGATGGTCATTTCAAGAGCAGTCGCAGTAAGGTCCGCAAACACCCCCGCTCTATAGGAAACAGTACTGCTTCCAGACTCACCCAGACACGCCTAAGGATATTAGATCGTTTTGTCTCCCGTGAGGTGAGCATAGAAGACTTGGGACGAAAACAGTCCACTATCTAGTTACGCCACTCGCTTGTAAGAAGCCAACGCTTTACCGTGCCTTACGAGCCAACACTTTACCAGGTTAATCAACCAGCGGGCCGACACTCGCGCCCTTTCTACCAGTTGCAACCAGATTACTCCGGTCTTCTGACTGGTTACGAGGTCGAGGTCGCTTGCGCGGTCCTCTGCCTTACGTCTACCAAATCTATCGCGGACCACGGCATCCTTTGTCCGGCTGTTCACCCGGAATCGGGTAGCCGATAGTCGTTTCAAGAACAGTTCGCCGTAAGGTGAACAACTGGTTAATATACATACCTGGCTATCTCGCGGTTAAGGCGTTGTCCTCTTACGGGCATGTGGCGGAGCTTGACGGTGGACTGTTTTGTCCTAAGCCTTCTGCGCTCACCTCACCGGAGAGAGATCGATCAAATTTCGTTTAAACTTCCTGCGGTGACGGGTTCGCCCGTTGTAGTCGACAGCTCTAGTTACTCGGAAAAATAATCAATCTCTTACTAGATCAAAAAAAAATCCGCGTTTCAAATTCTATACAAGGATGGGAAGCCCAGATGTGGCAAGACAGCTGAACTAAACCTACCACAGAAGGTTGTTGTCCGGGGTCCACCGCTCACACCCACCCCCCCCCCCCCTTCCCCCTCCTCCCCGAAGCGTAATAAGTCTTACGATGAGCTCGACTCCGGTCGATGAATACCGTGGCAGCTCCGTTTGTAATTATTTATATAAAACACGTAGCATTATACTCTTTTTGTGACACCCTTAGCCAAGGAGAAAAAGGATACTTTTAAGCTGCAATTCATTGCCGAATCATTTTGATTGGCTCCCAGATCCGTCACCGCTCCTAAGCATCAATACCCGTGGGCTTATGTATCAATCCCCCTTCTTCGGAGACGCTCGCTACGCCTCCGCGCATAATATCGTCCGCCTTGGCGCTGCGGCAAACACAGATTAATATTAGACGAATCCTCCATTAGCCGACACGGTCGCCGCCAACAATCCTCGGCTTAGGCGGCGGCGACGTCCCCGGCCCGTCTTTATCCAGGCACGGCGACGCGACGCGTCTCACGGTCGACCGGCGGACGAGATTGCCATCTCTCAATTCCCGACCCTCTTCCGGACGGTTTCTTGCCAGACCGTGCCACGAATTAGTCATAAAGGCATTTTCTGCTATGGGATCAGCTGCGAGAGCATACGTTTTTATAAGGCAGCTTCCGCGCGTTGCGCAGTAGTAGTTTTGAGTAGTGCCAGTAAATAAAACATGGTTAGTGTCACCACAAAATTTTCCGGCAAATAGCCAAAGACTTACGGAAGGATTTTGAGCATATTGTCCTTTCGGGGAGAAGGTTGATCTGATTGAAAGAGATAGTCGGCGACCAGCGCGAGTAGCGAGAATGCAACGCTCGATTCAACGCTCTATTCCTAGTTTCCGGTTTCGTGTATGTTCGTTACTAATCGATGATAAATTTGAAAACTAGAGATGTCAACTACGACGGGCGATCCTGTCACTTCAGGGAATTTTAACGATATTGTCGTTCTACCTCTCGTAAGGTAAGCGTAGAAGACTTGGGACGTAAACAGTCTACTGTCTAGTTAGTTTTGGGAGTTAATGGGCCCTTGCTGAGTTGGCCACGAAGACCCATTCTGTTTAGGGTTGGTCACACTCACGGGTCAACACCTATCCGACGGCCTCCACGCATGAAGTGCGAGCCTGGGTAGGACTCTGGCCTTATGGTCAGTTTCCCCTGGGAATCAACCTTCTGGCGCTCCTGGACGGTCTGCGCACCGTGCGGCGTAAGCCAATCGACTGTGCACTCTGACTAACAGTCGGGGGAGTCTGGAAGCTGTACTGTTTCCTATAGAGTGGGGGTGGTTGCGGACCTTACGGCGACTGATCTTGAAATGACCATCGACCATCCGATTCTGGGTGAACAGCCGGGCAAAGGACGCTGTTGTCCGCGATAGACTCGGTAAACACCGTTTCACCGCTTCGTAAGGAGAGGACCGAGCAAGCGACCTCGAACTCGTAACCAATCGAGAGACCGGAGTAATCTGGTCACAAATGGAAGTAAGGGCGTGAGTGTCGGCCCGCCAGGTAACATTCCTGGCTATCTCGCGGTTAAGGAGTTGGCCTCTTACGGGCTTGTGGCGTAGCTAGACGGTGGACTGTTTCGTCCCCAAGTCTTCTACGTTCACTTCCAGGGAGATAGAACGACTAATCGTTAAAACTTCCTCAGATGACGGGTTCGCCCGCTGTAGTCGACAACCCAAATTACTGTCTAGTTACGCCACTCGTAGACTAACGCCTTACCGCGAGATAACCAGGTTAGTCAACCAGCGGGCCGACATTTTTGCCCAGTTGCAATTAGATTACTAATCGGTAGACCTTGCACGGTCTACAGACTAATAACAGGTTCGAGGTCGCTTGCGCGGTCCTCTCCTTACTTTCGCGGCTTAACTCCCTTACTAAAACCGACTCCACCGTAGTACAGAGTTAAGCAATCTTATATGCTAATATCAATGGTTAGACCCTCACTTCTTAGATCACCGCCTTTCGATAAAAGGGCACTCATAAACGACTGGCCTGTACTTTCAAGTACGCATATAAATAATTCGTGCTGTATAATTCGGACCTGAATCTCGTCGTGATCAAAGATGCTGGCGAAGCATAAAGGCCGTTCGGAGAGCGGTCGTAATGCATTTATGCGGCGTGAAATTGCGCCGGCTGATGCAGCGGGCGCGGCGTATTCCCAGTCGTCGCGTCAAGTGACGCCACTCTGCTACGCTGCCAATCCGTTTCGCGCCAAAACTAGGATTTCAAACGCTAATCACACCCGAGTGCGGCCCTGGACGTCCGATCGCTTCTGCCGCAGCCGCGGCGGATACGGAATTAATACAGGAGTTCATAACCAAAAGCGTTTAAAAAATATTGTGATGAATAATACGACGACCGTTATTAGGGTTATTAGGGATAATTTAAAACGTTTACTCTTTATGAAAGAAGACTCGAAGACCCGACGACTATCGCTGTTGTTTGACATTATAAATAAGTTTAAAAAGTATATTGCATAGCGGAACTAACCAGTGGGTGCCGTGTCAGAATCTCATTGTGCAATCCAAAGAACAATTTTACTATCCGCACAAGATCCGAAAAGTCATTGAAATAAGACGAACCCCCGACATTAAATAGAGACGACGGTTACAAATTTTCTTATACATAAAACCCTTTTCTTAAAATGTTCTCATTGCCAATTGCCGAGCACACACGGACGTAACATAAGATACAGTGATTTTTGTGTGTATGGCGTATTTTCAAAATTCGCGCGCGTTGAATTCGACGCCCCACCACCGTTATAACCTGCGAATTAACAGAAGCAGTTTATCGCCTATCCGCAGAAGATAATCGATAGCACCTCAGTCTGCCCTAGACAACGGCGGTCGCAACTCGCCATCGGGTGCTACAAAATCAACATCGGGTGCTACAAAATTGACGTCGTAAATTCGTTTTTAAACCTATTATCTCTAAATAAATTACGTGTATGGCTCCTCGTTTGAAAGCAGTTAATTTACGCAATTTTAATTATACAGTTTATCGGTCCAAATATATGGTGTACTAGTTTAGCTGACGCTGTCATGCTTAATTAGTGTTATATTTCACAGTTATAATACCTGGAAGTAGTTCTTCTTGTGTAAACTTTCTCGTGAATTATTCTGGAGTGATTTTTTTACGGCGTGAAATATCTCTCATTACGGTTAGTAGCTTTGCAGCTTCGTTTCGCAGTAATATAAAAAAAAACATAGATTTACTTATTTAAATAATTTCCTGTGGCGTCGTAGATATAAATTTAAAAATCTAGTTATTTCTATTGCAATAGCTTAATAGACGGTCAGAAGAAGTTTGGTTTGTCTCAAATAAGCTAATAATGTCAGCTTTTGTAATGCTGAATTGGTCACCACAAAAAGTTCTGCAACTGAACTAGTGTCATTTAAATTTAGTCTAATAACATTTTCAAACGACAAACAACTACCACATTTTTCGATCGTTCGATGGAAGATTTTACATATAATTTGTTTTGCTTTTTAGACTTTTTTTATAGGTTTTTTTATAGGTATCTATATTTTTATAGGTCTATATATCTATATATTTTACTTTTTATAGGTTTTCTTATATATACCTACTAATATTATTAAGAGGTAAAGTTTGTGAGGTTGTAGGAAGTAATCTCTGGATCTACTGAACCCATTTTGAAAATTCTTTTACCAATAGAAAGCCACGTTGTTTGTGAGTGTTGTAAGCTATATATTAATCCGAAAAATGAAAAGACTTTTTCGTGGTTGTCGGATTTGCAAAGTAAGTCGGAGAAAAAACGGTCGAACGAAAACGTTTCTAACTAACGCTGCCTCAACGATGAGAGATATTGATTAAGTTCTAGAGAAAATGTGTATAGATTGATAATGTCTACAAAAAAGTCAGCGACAGCATATGTCTAACTTTTATATTTAAGTCACAAAAAGTAGTTTTTCATGTAAAAAAAATTATTCAAATCGTTAGGTTGTTATGGTATAATAATAAACATGTTATTGGTCATTTTATCAACAATTATGAATTCTTATCAAAATACGTAAATTTATCGTTTCAAGTGTTTAAAAAAAAAGACGTGTTTATGCAGTAATTTCCATTTTACTGCATAAATAGTTAGAAATAATCGCTCACAAATAAGACACTCACAAGAAGACACTCACTAATAACGGTAATATAGTCAAATTGGAATGCAAATACATACATACATATGCAGTAAAAATATAACCCTTCTTTTGGCAGTCAGGAAATAAATCATAGCACTTAGTACTAACCGAACCACACTCATAATTTCATCACAGGTAAAAAGTTTTACCTCCCAACGAAGTGGGCACGGGTCAGCTAGTATATTTTAAAAACGACATCACAATTTCCTTTTTTTTAGTTGATGTAGTTCGAACATCCTGACTCAGAAACCTTAATACCTGGAGTTACACAGTCGTTGAATGTTTTTTTTTAGTTTTGAGTACATTTTTAAAGCGAAATTATCGCATCAAGAGATGGTAAATACTAACTCATTAATTTCTTACATGACTTTGGATCGTTGCTTCTTCTTCTTCTTCTTCTTCTTCATCAGCGCGCATTCGCCCACCATTGGGCACACGCCTCTCCATCTTGCTTACATCAGGGGAATTAGCTATCAAAGCTGCCTGTAAGTTATTAACTTGTGGGCTTTTAAGGATTCCTAATAGGAGCTGGGCTTAGTGAAAGAAGTGAAATTTAATAGCTTCACAAATCTTTTTGTATCGATTCGATCCGCGATATGTAAGTCAAATATTGGAAATTCCAGACCACTGATGCAAATTCCAACTGACTTCTTACATAGGAATTATAGAGGGTTTTAAGCGTGTCAGTGGATTTGAATACCAAGGTTACCCTTAGAATAAAACCTACTAATTTCTAAAACTAAAACTAAAAATCTTCGTGTCATCCGCATATATGTCTATATTGGAATGTAGCATGCAATTGGTGATATCGTTGAGGTATAGAAGGAAAAGAAGTGGTCCTAAGTGGGACCCCTGAAAGAATTTCAGAAAACTCGGATTGATTACCCTGAACAACTACCGCTTGAGTCCGATATGCGATATACGAGGAAATCCAGCGATACAAGTCACCCCTAATCCCCAAAGCCCATAACTTTTTAAAAAGTAGGTTATGATTTATTTTAACAAATGCCTTAGAAAAATCTGTGTATAGAGCATCAACCAGTATACGTTTATCCATAGACTTAAGCACAGAATCAGTGAAGGTAATAAGGTTGGTTTCTACAGACCTTAATTTGAAAAATCCGTGTTGTTCTGGGACTATGACTTAACGAACAGCTGCGAATAATTGGTCGAATACAAGTTTTTCCATTAACTTACTAAATATTGGGAGTTTTGATACGGGACGATAATTTTGAACATTACTTAAATATTGGCCATATATATGCTTGTTTCCATATTTTGGGAAAAACGCCTTCTATTAATGATTTACGGAACAATGTCGTTAGTGGATAAGCCAAATTTAATGCACAGTTAAGGACGAATACAGGATGTATTTCATCAGACCCAGTGGTTTTGTTTATATCTATTTTGCGCAAATAATTACAGGTTGTTTCCTCGTCAAATCGTATGTCATATATGTCGACTGATTGTTGGTTGGAGTAACTAGGTACGTGAAGGTCAATATGAGGATCGTGGTTTTCATAAACTGATTGAAAATACTGAGAATATAACTTGCATATATCCGGACCACTCGTAGCTACATCAGAATTAAAATTCATTTCGCACGGAATACCGGGGGTGGATCGTTTAGATTTTACATATTTCCAGAAGAATTTTGAGTTGTCTTTTATATTCAGACTTCTCTGACGAATTTGGCATCAGTGACTGAATAATAAACAACATATCTGTTATATGAAAACATTAACATCACCAATAAACCTATATACAGCAAGAAGAAATATTCCTAGTAGGAAAAATCACAGTAAATCTCGGAAGAACGGTAGGAAAAACTACCCGGATTCTTATTACATTAATCATTACGAAACGTATCAAAAAACTAATTTCCGCGACCTCCCCCGCGTGTCGAACATGACTTGAACATGACTAGACTTGATTACTCCTCTCGCTCTACCCGCAAGAATAATTCTTTTATCTCCCCATCTAGCCACTACGGCGAGTGGTGGGGGGAGGTAGGAGGAGGTGAAGAGTAGGGGTAAGCTATCCGTGTCCGCAAATCCCCAATGAACTGCTACGATTGTAGCGTAGCACTTCTTACACCTGTAATCCGCGCTCGTATAATAAACGCCGGCTGAACGTCTACGGCCTACGAAGCGTAGGCCGTAGCTGCGAGCTTGTAATCGTTAGAGTACATACATTCTCTTCTTACAATAGTGCTATATTCGTTATCGCTTATTAGAATTTCTCGACTAAAAAGCAATTCCACAGTCGCGTTACATACAATCTGTTGTAAGCATACTGTTTGTAAGCAGTCCTTAATTTTGGCTTTCATTTATCAATATCAATGAATCAGCAATGACATTTGATTTCATTCGATATTGTTGCAATACGTATTTGGAAATTTGAGGTGTTTAATTTTCACATAAATTACGTGTATGATTGTTCGTTTGTAAGTAGTTAATTTATGTGTGTAAGTAGTTTAACGTAGTCTGTGAGTAATAATAATAAATAGTTATTTTTAATATTACTTACAGAGTTCGAAAGTATGGTGTACTGGTTAGGCTGACGTTATAAACGTGCTTACTTAGCGTTACATTTCACGTTAACCCTTGGAGTAAATGGGTATTTTCATGGATGCATCTGTCTCTTTTGCAGGATTTTCGGCGACATCGACTTAAAGTACTATAACTACGAAACTACTACACCAATCATAAAAAGAACAACTGCACAATGATTGCATTGAAATTTCGAATATATAATATTGAAATATCATTTTGTAAAACAATTAGATAATTATGAATAAATATGAGAACGTCAAAGAAGTGAAAAAAACGCGGAACCAGATCTGGTCGTATCATACTCAACGGATAATTGTTTCAGAACCAGATTTGGTCGTATCATACTCAACGGGTTAATATCACCTGGAGCGGTTGTTTCTTGTGTTTTATTCTCGAGCGTTCGGCCGTTCGGGTTTATTCGGCTCAGCTTGTGTAGCCCCGTCCCATTCTGTCTGTGGAAAGGATTTTTTTCTAAACGGGACGGGATACCCTGGCAGATACATCACATACACTGCGCACGAGTTCGGCAATCAACTTAGGATGCGTTCCAAAATCAAATGCACTCGATAGTACCACGCGCCAAGGACGCGAGACGCTTTAATGAAACATGTTTTATTTTTATTTTATTTTATTTATTTATTTTATTTTATTCTGGAACCAAACAGAACTACATACAATGCAATAAAAACCTATTTAAAAGTGACAAAAATCCATTAATGTGATTCCGAATATAAAGTATACAAAATGAACGCAATATAATTTTATATTGTTTCCGCTTGAGATTGGGGGGAATCAGGATGGGAAGTGAGGTGAACGGGAGAGACAAAATAGATAAAAATATATTATGTATGTATATAAATATTTTTATATTTAATTTTAGGTATGATATATAGTTATTCTAATGAATATACTTGAGATAAAATTATGTACTTGAACTAAATTAAATTAAATATAATATGTATAAATATTTTGTGATCATCTAGATAGACTCTAGATTTATTTTTTTTTTTTATTGAGTTCTTACTTTTTAATTTTTAATTTTTTATTTTTTTATTGAGTTTATTTTTAATACACATGAAGTTGGCGCTCCCCTAATTTGCGGCCCGGGGCTAGTACCCCGGTTTGCCTCTCCCCCCCCCCCCCCCTGTATACGGAGCTAATTGGAGCTTGTGCTTGTGCCTGGGGGAAAGCAAACGCCGAGACTCGTTAATTCGCTAATTCTGCGCTCGTGATTAAATATCCCTACAACCAACCACCTCACTAATTAACGTAAAATAGAAATTTTTCCCATTTTCCAGAAATTTTCGTCCGCGCCCTTGAATTACCATTAATGAATTACCCTTGAATAAGCCTCTCACAGAGCTGCTGTCGTAACTTTCGACTAACCTCATAAAATTATATTTTAATTTTACCAAACTCCCGTGAATATTGGATCGCGCACGCTCCGCCTCTTCTCGTTAAGTAATTTTGGTAAGTAAATTAATTATAATTATCGACGAAGTTTGGCGAAATTACATGAGACATTTATCGTTGGTTTTTTTCTGCATTTGGCGGTGTTTTAAATCGTTTTTGCTAGCCACAGTGAATTTCATTTTGAGGTCTATTCTGCCTTGGCTACTGTTTTCCCAGTTCCTCCGCCACGGCAGCCAATCTGGTCGTCGCGCGGGGATTGGTCGAAGCGCTTTTGGTCAGCATATATCCTTCTTCTTCTTAAAGTGCCATCTCCTATCGGACGTCGGCGGTCATTATCGATACTTGGGTCCGTGATGTTGCGGCGCGGAACAACTCGACGGTGCTTGAGTTGAACAATTCAACGAGATTATGTATCCAGTGGATTTAGTTACGTATATAGGGTTCCCAAGCTACGATCGTCTTATTTCGATCGACGATAACATTTCGTTTCGTGTGGTCTTATTTTGATTTTACATATGAGGGGATGAAAATAGGAGATTAGGGGAGGGAAGGGTGGGGGGGAGCGGGCGATTGAGCAATTGATTTCATGTTTACACGACTGCCAAACAAAAAAGGAGTGTAATGTGTCCGGGTTTCATCTATGTATGTTTTCCGTTTCTTTATTCCACCATAACTTCTAAACGCTTGAACCAATTTCGAAGTGTGTGGCATTGTTAAAATCGTTATGTCGTTCCAAATGTCATAGAGTACCTTAACGGTCTATAGTAAGTGTTTGTCTAAATGTTCAAATGTCTATAAATTTATATAGGTAGGGTTACCGGGTAAACGGTGGGTCAGTTGGGTACAGTGGGTCACGCACATATTGACGAAAATAAGTACGATAGCGCAGACGCTTGTCCGCTCACAGACGCCTCCCTATAAGCAATCCCTGCTCCGCCAGTTCCCGCGCAGCTGCGCCCAGATGACGACGTGCTACGGCCGATTTTATCGTGACGCTCATAAAATATTTTGAAATGTGAGTTGATATTTTGTTTATAATTCCTAACTTATAATAGATATAGGTAAACTTGTATTACCATACTGTGACCTTGTTAGTACGCTGTAATATATCACATAGATGATTGACTAGCTTTGTTCTTAACAGGTTGGTTCTTGTTTGCATTTAACATAGGTCTATGGTCAAGGGTGGGTCTGATCCACTGTGTACTCAGTGGATCGCGATTCACTGTGGACTCGTTGTTGAGGCGATGCGCATGGTTCTGCTATGTTTTAATCATAACTAATATACCTACAGGAAATAGAAACAATTTACCTATTATAAAGCTAGGTATATCTTTGATGAAAATAAAATGATTTTTTTACAGAATGGGCAGAAATAAACCTAGTAGAAAAATTGGTATTCATACGGAAGATCAAATGAAAAAGGCATTAGATGCTATAAAGGCCGGAAAAAGCATCAGGCAAGCAGCGAAAGAGCATTTCATTGCTTTTTCTACTCTGCAAAGATATCATGGAAAAAAAAATCCTGACCGCCTGACGCCAAATTATTCCGTCAGGAAAATATTTAAGGCTGAACATGAGGAGGCCTTACGTGATTATTACCAAAAGTGTGCCTTAATGTTTTATGGTCTTATCACTAAAGATTGCCGCAAAATAGCTTATGATATGGCAAAAATGAACAATATACCAGTTCCTGAGAGTTGGGAAGCGAACAAAATGGCTGGCATAGATTGGTTCCGAGGGTTTCGTGAGCGATTCCCTGAGATGTCATTACGTAAACCTGAAAACTGCAGCTTGGCGCGAGCAACAGCGTTCAATAGGGAAACTGTTAAAATATTTTTCGACAACCTTCAAAATGTGCTTAGCCGCAGTCCAGCCTTTGCAGATGGCACGCGCATTTATAATTTAGATGAAACTGCTACAAGTACTGTGCAGAAAAATCCACGAGTTTTAGCTCCGAAGGGAAAAAGGAATATATGCAAAGTGTCTAGCGGTGAAAAAGGTACACTTGTCACAACGTGTAATATCATAAGTGCAGGAGGTGTTCCCCTTCCACCCGTATTGGTCTTCCCACGCAAGAATATAAATCCTCGCATGAAAGTTGGGACACCACCTGGTTCTCTTATCCTCGCCACTCCTACTGGGTGGATGAATACTGAAACGTTTGTACAGGTGATGCAGCATTTTGTGCAGAGGTCAGGATCTACGAAAGATTCTCCAACAGTTCTCATCATGGACAATCATGAATCACATCTATCGATTGAAGCACTTAATTTGGCTAAAGAGTCAGGGGTGACTGTGCTTACTTTACACCCACACACATCGGCGAAACTTCAGCCGTTAGACGTCGGCATCTATGGACCGTTTAAATCTTACTATGCATCAGCGATGGAGTCATGGATGATGCGAAATCCTGGATGTCCAGTGACCATTTACGATATTGGAACACTAGTTGGTCAAGCTTTTGAAAAGAGTATGACTCCACTTAACATAAAGCAGTCATTCAGGAAAACCGGAATATACCCGTTCGACAGAGATATATTCTCGGAGGAAGACTTCATGCCGAGCAGCGTCACTGACAGGCCTGCTGCTGAGAAACCAACAGGTATGCAGCCTACCTAACACTTATTTAAATATTTTTTTTAGTTATTTTAAGGTGTCGAACCCACATGCCAACAGTATTTTTTCCTTTCAGATTTTGAAGATCCTACTCCAAATCCCTCTGTGATAGACGCAATTGAACAGTCGATTGTTGAATCTTCTGTTCAAATCACAAGTGATGCGTCTGTGTCTGTTACGCTATCTTCAATAGTTTGTGCTACAACTCCACCTTCCCTGTCTCATATGTGTTTGGCAGCAATAATCCACCCTGCTGATGCAATCCCAAGACAACGATCACAAGAGAACCATTCTCTTCAGTCACAATCTTCATCACCACTACCATTAGTGGCTAGACAAGACCCTGATGAAACCTCTCCCAGGTCATCACATGCCAAAGTTGCCTTATCTGTCCGGCTAGTTACACCAGATGAATTCCGAAAACCTTTAAAGGCATCTGCAAGAAACAAAAAAAGAAAGCCGAGGCGATTAGGCAAATCTCTTATTGCAACTGACACACCGGAAAAGAACGAAATTGAAAATAATAAAAAGGCAATTAAAAGGAAGAAAGTTGTGCAACCCACTGTCAAGAAAGCTATTAGAAAAGTTCTTCAAAGCGACTCGGAAGAGGATTGTGAAATTGTCTTAGATGATGACTCACCAGATGAAGGGAGCTGGTTCAGTGATGAAGATAAAGAGAATATTATTACGCAAGAGACGCTGATGAAGCCGTTGCCAAGAATGCCAAGAGAGGGAGAGTATGTTTTAGTAGAATTTGCGCTCAAAAGACAATTGTTGTACTATGTTGCTAAGATACTAGAAGAACGAAATCATACATTCGAGCTCTATGTGAGTTATTTGAGACACAAGGAAGGACGTTTTTCCATGCCAAATACTCCAGACTTGGCTTATGTCAAGGATGATAATATTAAGCTTTTATTACCAACTCCTGCGTCAAATGGTAGTACTGTTCGTCAGCAATCATATCTTACTTTTGGCATTGACCTGAGTGGTATAAATATCCGTTAAATTCAAGACATACCTAACTTGATTTCCATTTAAAGTTATTAGTATTGTCGGTTTCGGTTTTCGTTTTAAGTTTTAAGATAATCGTAGTTCTTAGGTCCGTGTGGTTTTTAAAAAAAAATAAAAATGTAATTTCTAGATTAAATTGTCTTTAATTATTTACGTATAAAAACTCCTAGACCCATTGTTAACCAGGGGGTGACCCATTGTTCACCACTCATTGTGCACAGTGGGTCATTTCTGCTCTCTTAAAAAAACCCTATTTCCTCTGCTCTACATTATCGGGGGTCAATGATTTAGTAATTTTCTGAGAGCTGATAAAATATAAAATACATCAAACTAAATTTTAAGCCGATCTGACTGATAGGTTTTGAGATATGAGCTGTTAAAAAAAAGTGACTCACTGTTTACCCGGTGACCCTACATATATCGTGGTTAGTGTCAAACGAAAGGTCTGACGTAGTTAATTCCGGTAATATATATGTGTCTATATTGACATATAAATAAACCACAAATATTTCATAAAAAACCGTAATAAAAGTAATTATTACAAATACTATAGTTTACTATCTGTAACGGCATTCGTGTTTTTCAATATATTACTTTTAATATATTACTTCTTTTTAATATATTACTTCTTGTTTATTTATTTGGCAAATACACAAGTTTGTTTCTTTGTTTATACACTTTATTAAGAAATTTAACAATAGTCGACAATACGACAATCTCTTACAACCAACCCTACAATGAAGTGTTTAAATGTAAGTATGCGTGTAACATGTCTGTATCTGCAAGTGTCATCAATATTGCATTCGATCCGGTTCTTAGCACAGAAATTCCAGTTCTCAGCACAGAAACCTGTACGACAAAATAAACATGTATTTTATTTGTAAGAATAAAATAAATAAACTTATACATCAATGAAAGACACAGACCGTCTTCGAACACGACCGAGCGCGAACGACGTCACCCGAGGTTCGCACCGCTTGATATCAAATGCGGCAATCGCGGAACGGAGCACTATTACTACGGGCGGGTTTATTCTCTCGGCCGTGTTAATATAATATAACATCTCGAGTATCTTTTGTGTCTGCGGGGCGGAACTTTCCATTGTATGCCATTATGGAGGCGGCATATGCAACTTTCCACAATAGCATAATAGACACATTTCAGCGAAACTTCAGGATATGATAATACGAAAGAAGCGAGGAGCAACTTGACGGCGGAAATAGAATCATATCGGCGTCGGATTATACTGGTAGCGGCAGCGATAGTTTCAGCGATCGGAAGATCGGAGAAGCTATATAAGAGGAAGGATGCGACGAATGGCGATTGCTTACATCTACTGTGAAATAAGAAAATCGTATTTTTCGCATGTGCTACGATATGGGATCTAATGGTTCGTGCAGCTTGACCCTTATAACCTGTTTGTTAACTTGGGTCGATTGAATTCGTGGTTCAGCTCATTTCAGTATTTGTTTATATATTCATCAGTTGATAGGTACATAACAATGAAGTATACTTTTTAGACTAGGTAATTTTATATTAATAAATATTAATGACTGTTTCTTTCTTTTCTCACATATAACTTTATTTATTTTATTTAATCGAATTTTATATGATATTTATTGCCGATTAAATAATGGAATTGCATTTTATTTATTATATTATCTTTTAATGTATATTTTTTTAAATTAATATTATTTTTTTATTTTATTCTGAAGACCACATTTTAGGGCAATTTAGTGTCATTAGCATTTTACTAAAACTTGTATATTTATAAGCAACCAAGCAATCAAGCAAACTTGATTGTAATATTGGAGTCCTGTCCACCCTAGAACGGGCTAGTCCCAGTTGGGTGACAGAAACAAATAAGCAAAAGGTTAAGGTTTTGTCATTCGGTTCCTGTTATTTTTTATAAGCTAATCAATGTTTTAAGTAATTAATTCTTAAATAAATAAATAAATAAATAAATAAATAAATAAATAGGAATTCCTACCGTTATAAATAGGATAGAAAACGAATTTACCGCGTGAAATTTGTAGCACCCGATGATTCGGTGACATTGCAGCCGCCGTTGTCCAGGGTAGACTGAAGAGCTGTCAATCCGTTGTTTTGCGGGTAGGCCGCATACCGCTGCCGCCACTGCGTAGGTTATAACGGTAGTGGGGGCCGGGCTCGGAGCGCGCGAATTTTGAAAATCCGTCTTGCACACAACACTCACTGTATCCTGTCTTACGTCCTCGCGTTCGGCGTTCGGCGGCGGGAACATTTTAAGAAGAGGGTTCCACGTAGAAGAGTTTGTAACCGTCGTGTCTATTGAATTTCGGGGTTTTTCTTATTTCAATGGCTTCCCGGATCATGCGAGGAAAGTAGAAATGTTCCTTGGATAGCACAATGGGATTTTGAAACTGCATCCAGTAGTTACTTCCGCTACCCAATATATGTTCGCAGATCGCCGATTTTTCTCGCTGAACGTTTTTAACAGCTTTGATATGTTCTGTCAGTCGCGTGGCTATGGGCCGTTTCGTTTGTCCAACGTAGGCTAGACCGCAACTGCATTCGACTTTATAGACACCCGAGGTTTGCAGTGGTATTACATCCTTTACAGGCCTCAAAAATCGAGCTATATTTTGGGTCGGTTTGAAGATCGTTTTTATATCGATTCTGTTTAGCATCTTATTCATTCGATCTGTCACGCCCTTGATCTGCTCGATTTCTGAGTTTCGTCTGTATTAGATCGTGTGCGTGTCTCGTGATATTTTTCGTATCCATTTCTCCTAAGAACATCATTGATATCTTCCATCTCCTTCGGAAAATGCTCAGCATCGTATAGATCGCGTGCTCGATTCACGGGCGTCGTTTGCACTGAACGTAGATGGTAGGGATGCTAGGGCACTCTCTAGCTAGTTATCTCAAAATTAATGAATATGCATATGTATTTATGTATGCAAGTACGCATGCACGCATGCACTCATGCACGCATGCAAGCATGTAAGCATGTACGCAGACTGGAAGACAGAGAAATCAGTCCAAATCTCGTAGTGAGTATGTGAGGTCGCGGTCGGCTAGCTGGGTTTACTTCCCAGTGCCTCGAGGTATAATGCGTTGGACTCTTCTATGAGCTGTTGCCGTAGTTAGACAATGGACAGGGTTATTCCTAAGTCGCTGCGTTCACCCCACATTTGAAAGAACGATATACTATTCAGTATTCAGTATTCAGCATTCAATTTATTCATTCAGAATATACAATAAAAGCATGAATTATCAATTAAAGCTGATTATCGCATATTAGAATTCGTCAGTTGCTAGTACTCTATACTAATATTATAAAGAGGTATATATAAACAATAGAAAGCCACGTTATTTGTGGGTGTCATAGGCAATATATTAATCCGAAAAATGAAAAGACTTTTTCCTGGTAGTCGGATTTGCTAAGTAAGTCGGAGAATAAGCGGTCGAACGAAAACGTTTCTATCTAACACTGCCTTAACGATGAGAGATATATGACTAAGTTCTAGAGAAAAGTTGTAGAGCTTGGTAATGCTTACAAAAAAAGTCAGCGACAGCATATGTCTAACTTTTATATTTAAGTCACAAAAAGTAGTATTTTATATTAACAAAATAATTTAAGTCGTTAGGTCATGTGTATTGGTCATATTATCAACAATTGTGAATTCTTATCAAAATAAGTAAATTTATCGTCTCAAGTGTTTAAAACAAAAGACTTTTCCTTTTACTGCATATAATTTCCCTTTTACTGCATAGATAGTTAAATAGATAATGCTCTCACAAATTAGAACTTCACAAGAAGACACTCACAAATAACGGTATTATAGTAAAATTGTCAATGCAAATACATACATACATATGCAGTAAAAAAATAACCCTTCTTCTGGCAGTCAGGAAATAAATCATAGCACTCAGTACTAACCGAACCACACTCATAATTTCATCACAGGTAAAAAGTTTTACCGCCCAACGAAGTGGGCACGGGTCGGCTAGTATATTAATATACGTAGATATAAAACTATTAAACCAGAAATATTGATTTGACAATAGCATTGACTAAAAAAGGCTTTACACGGCAGACAAATAAAAAAAAAATTGAGCTGAATCCATGTACATAAGCCATCGCTGTGGGTCTTGTATAACATGTGTTAGAATTAAGTATAAAACGCTGTAAGTTTTCCGAAAAATAAAAATAAAATAAAATAAAATAAGCATACATATAAAATAAATAATATTAATAGTCATCTTAGGCACACTATATAAAAAATAATCACACAATAGAAAGTATCAAAACAAAATTGGAAAAAACAACGTATGTATATGGTCAGGTATATTATATTCATATTGTTATGATCTCCTGGAGTGGCGGGTTCGCCCGTAGTAGTTGATAATTCTAAAGCGTACTATCACAATGAAATATTATTTTATGTAAAACTAGCTAAAATGGCTCACGCTTCGCTGTGGCTCTGTTTGATATGAAATGAATCGGAACACACCCATGTCGAAGCGAACCGAAGATTTCGCTGGTGCGGGATCGCGAAGACTTTGACCGCGCGTATTCGATTGCGTTGTGTTAGGGGCCATTCACATATTACGTAATCACGTGTTTTGGGATTTTCGATCCCCCCCACCCCCTCCCCCATGCCAACAGACGTAATCAGCGGCCTGACCCCCCCCCCCTCCCAGATTATGTAATCAATCGAATTTGGGGAAAATGTGAAGAATCGTGAACCCAGCGTTCGTAAATTGTTTGAAGACGGTAATTGAAAAACAAACATTTTAGAATGCTTTTCAAAATGTACTTTATTAATTCAAAGTAATTACAATCTCAATCAAATCTTAAGCTCTTTGGTTTATTTTACACATCCCAATCTTCAGACCGCAGTGGCTGTAAAGACCGTATCAACGTAAAAAAAATATTAAAGAATGCATTAAAAAAATCACATTTTTTTTGCGCATTTTTATTCTAAAACAAGTAGAGGAGTGAAAACGCTTTGGCGTACTGTGAAACTTCATGTGTAAATCCTCCACAGTTGATGTGCCACACGAGCACGCTAATCTTTCCGCGATGGAGTTGGAGCATGCAGCGGCGCGCTAGTCCAGAGTTGCAGCCGTGCCGCCGCGATGCAGAGCGACCACCGGCTTGCTAGCTAAAGCAGGAACAGGCCCGGGCCACTCAATCGCAGACGGGTGGGTAGACTATCTACGCACATCACGCATGCAAGATATCTTCGGCGCGGTACTGCGCTATTTCCGTGCAGGTTTAGACCAAAAAAAATCTATGCGGTGACCAAAGTCGATTACGTAGTTATCGACTATAGAGCACCCCCTCTCCCCTCCCCCCCCCCCCTTCACTTAATAAAGCGTAAGCCTCAGCTCCAACCCCCCCCCCAACCCATCCTCCTCGGTGATTACGTGATATGTGGACAGCCCCTCAAAATTCCACTCTACTATAAAAACATGCGCATATTCAAATACAACATTGTGTCAAAATTTCAAGTCAGTCGACCGACTATTTTCGAGTTTTGCGAACACAAACATACACAAGCTGATTTTTTATATATAAAGACTAGCTGACCCGTGCCCACTTCGTTGGGCGGTAAAACTTTTTACTTGTGATGAAATTATGAGTGTGGTTCAGTTAGTACTAAGAGCTATGATTTATTTCCTGACTGCCAAGGTTATATTTTTACTGCATAGGTATGTATGTATTTGCATGTTAATTTGAATATATTACCGTTATTTGTGAGTGTCTTCTTGTGAGTGTCTTATTTGTGAGTGTCTTATCTCTTTAACCATTTATGCAGTAAAAGGGAAATTATATGCATTAAAACGGAAAAGTCTTTTGTTTTAAACACTTGAGACGATAAATTTACTTATTTTGATAAGAATTCAAAATTATGGTTGATAATATGACCAATAAACATGACCTAACGATTTAAATTATTTTTTTAATATAAAATACTACTTTTTGTGACTTAAATATAAAAGTTAGAAATATGCTGTCGCTGACTTTTTTGTAGGCATTATCAAGCTCTACAACTTTTCTTTAGAACTTAATCATATATCTCTCATCGTTAAGGCAGCGTTAGTTAAAAAACGTTTTCGTTCGACCGTTTTTTCTCCGAATTACTTTGCAAATCCGACTACCACGAAAAAGTCTTTTCATTTTCCGGAATAATATATAGCCTATGACACTCACAAATAACGTGACTTTCTATTGGTAGAATAATTTTCAAAATCGGTTCAGTAGATCCAGAGATTACTCCCTACAACCTCACAAACTTTACTTCCTTATAATATTAGTATATAAATGCACAATAATAAACGTAGATAATAAAAACAACGGGCATCATTTCTACCCTCTTTTTTCTTTCCCTTTTTACAAATTGCTTAGGTTTTCATGTTTGTTCAGCAGTGCCTATCCGCTTTTCTCTCATAATATGAATTATTTTTTGAACATCTTGTTATTTCGGCACGACTTCACATGTATCTCAAAATGAGGGGACAGCCATTCTCTGACCGCACTCAGCTGAAAACCTCGTTTTTTTCCGCGGGGCTTTATGCCTGCCTGTAGGAAGAAAAGCGGCGAGCACGTCGAAACATTTTACGAATGCTACCCTATGAGAGTTTCAGCAGCGATCTTTAGTTGTTTTCGAATGTCGCTTCGGTCGCATTTTGTACATTGCCTTGCGAGTAGAGGCGTTTATTTTTTAATATAATCGAATTCTAATTCTCATATAATTTAGTATACATCTATTTATGTTTAAAAAACACATAGGCATATTGCTGGATTGACAATAAAATTATTTTACGTTGATTATTCTACATAGAATTTGCATTTCCTTTTTAATATATTATTCTCTCTTACTATTTAATGACATTAGTATATTTTGATTATTTGTAAGTAGGTAATATTGAATATCATATTACAGCCATGATAACTATCATGATAGTTATGTTTTTAATAATTAATTTTTAAGCATTTAATTTTGTGACGCGAGTGTAGGAATGCCTATCTACTGGAGTAGTTGATTGTATTGTATTGTAATACTCTAAAATATTTTAGAATTCGAGAATTAAAATTCGAGTTTGCACCGGATCTCCACGTTATGAGATCCTGGAACCCAAAAAAGTAATTTCTTTATAATGTCTGTATATGTGTGCAAGTGTATGTGTGTATGTGTTTATGAGGGTGTGTACATGTGTGTATGTGTGTGTGTGTATGCGAGGGTGAGTGTATGTGAGTATGTGTGAGGGTGTGTCTTAGCGTGTGTGTGTGTGTGTGTGTGTTAGTGTGTGTTTTTTTTTTTTTTTTTATAGTAAGGTTCTAAAAAGCTTCAAAAGCCTGGCCTGTATGTGTGTGCATTTGTGTATTGGCACAGTGTGGGACTCACTAGTACATGCATAACCACTAAAAACACTCCTTACTCTTCTCTTGCCTGGATCCCCCCGGGACCACAGTGAAGCGACTACTTCGGGGGGGGGGGGGGGCTGTGCTTATGCACTTTTAATTTTCTCAGGGCTAGTTGACGTTACTAGCACGCTGATCGTTTCTCCACCTCTGTTGCAGTTCGGTCATTATTTGCATGACGACCCTACTGACAGCATTCCATGTGCCTTCGTCTCGACACATCTCTTCGACGACGTTTTCCACGCTCAGGGCCGGCATCTCGCTTCGCACTGCTTCAAATCCTGGACAGTGAAAAACCACATGCTCCGGTGTCTCCTCCACATTTCCACACTTCGGACAGAGCGGTGACGCCGCGTGCCCAAGCCGATGCAGATACTTCCTGAAACAGCCGTGCCCAGACAGGAACTGCGTCAGATGGAAATTTATTTCCCCGTGCTTTCTGTTCACCCAGGTCGAGAGAACCGGAATTAACCGGTACGTCCATCTACCATTCTCCGCCATATTCCACTCCTGCTGCCACTTGACCATCGACTGCGCTCTTACGGTCTTCCGTATTCCTCTGGTTCCCTTTCGCTCGTAGCACTCGCTGTCCTCCACCAGGGTGATGCCGATAGGAATCATTCCGGCGATGACACAGACCGCCTCTGTCGAAATGGTCCTGTACGCACTCACGACTCGCATGGCCATGAGCCGGAACGTACTGTGCAGTTTCCTTCGATTCCGCTTGGTTTGCAGCGCAGTCACACAGGCTGGACCTCCGTACCTCAGTATCGACGAGGATACACTAGCCAGAAGTCGCCTCTTGCTACAGCTAGGGCCAAAGTTGTTCGGCATGATCCTAGCTATTGCGTTAATTGCTTTCGCCGCCTTCTCACACGCATAGTCGACGTGGCTGTTGAAGTTCAGCCGGTCATCGATCATCACTCCCAGATATTTTACTACTCGCTTCGAAGCTATGGTATGCTCTCCAACGGTGATTTCTGCCTGCTGCACAGCCTTGCAGTTGCTGACCAGCAATACCTCCGTTTTGTGGTGGGCTATCTGCAGCTTCGCTCCCTGCATCCAATTTTCGATCATTCCGACCGCCTCGGTTGCCAGCATTTCCACCTCTACCAGCGACTCGCCAGTAACCGACAGGACAACGTCATCCGCGAACCCGATGATCTCGACTCGTTTCGGCAACTTCAGGGTCAACACTCCGTTGTACATCGCGTTCCAGAGCGTTGGACCAAGGATGGAGCCTTGTGGGACTCCCGCCGTGATCGTTATCGACTTCTGTCCCATGTCCGTTTCGTAGACCAGAACTCGGTTCTGGAAGTAGCTCCTCAGAATTCTGCACAAGTAGTCAGGGACCCTCATTTTATGCAGGGCTCCGACGATGGCGTCCCAGCTAGCGCTATTGAAAGCGTTCTTGACGTCTATTGTTATTACCGCGCAATATCGATTTCCTCTCCGCTTTTGTTTAGAGGCCTTCTCGGCATTCTCGACGACTCTCCGAATTGCATCCACTGTCGATCTACCTTTACGAAATCCGAACTGATTCCACGACAGTCCATGCTCGCTTTCCGTATACTTCGTCAGCCGGTTTAGGATGATCCTCTCCAAGAGTTTTCCGAGTGTATCCAGCAGGTGTGTTAGTGTGTGTGTGTCTGGCTGTGTGTGTGTGTGTGTGTGTATCTGAGGCTCTGCTCGGTGCTGTGCGTCTGTGCACCTGTGTATATGTGTGTCTGTGGGTATGTGTATATGTGTCTGTGTCTCTATGCTGTGGGTCTATGTTTCTATGTGTGTATGTGTGTGGGTCTGTGTGCGTGCGTGCATGCGTGCATACGAACATTGCAAGTTAATATAAAGCTTGTAAAAATGAGTTTGAAAAACAATGCAAATAAATTATATTATACCCAATACCTAAAACAGTGACGCATGGTATTTCAAGACGAAATTTGGGAAACTCTATGAAACCGATACCGTGATTCAAGCATATTTTTTAGTATATTCTAATTGTAAGGAAAAAATCATTACAGTTTATAATTTCAGCCCCCGTCACTCCTCAGCGACCTAGGCTTTGTAAGTGCGCCGCGAGCCGGTCAATCCGATAGCCCGTCGCTCTGATGGAATATTGATTACGACCGGGCATTAGACAAGAAATTACAGCGCCGAACTCCGCTGAAGTTGGCAGCGATTGAATTCCACCCGCCTTCCGTACTAGTAATAGCCATAGATAGCTAGGTAGGTATATGGCTAGCTATCGCTTTCGAAAAGCAGTTTGAAATGCCTCGATGGGTAACACAATGAAACATTCAAAACAAAGCATGTTCAATTAACAGACCTATCTGTATTTGATATGCTTTGATTGGTACTTTTTGTTTTTTGTATTTTGAATTCCTTCATTTCCCCTCACTCTTTTAGATTAAATTTGTATGAACACTATTTAATTGTATACTTTTTATGAACGATGCTGTATGTTTTTGTTAAATGTAGTTGAAATGTAGTTGATTTGTACATTACATTCAGATTTCTTTCATACGTTAAGTTATGTACTTTAAACAGCATGGATATTATCCCTTTCTATAATCCTACGGCATTTATTCTGGGGATGGTTGGGTACAACTCACTAAGCGTAAGAAGAGATTGGCTGTCAATCTGCCACATATATAAACTGCTTAGTTCGTTCGTTACACACGCACAGGATACAGTGAGTGTTGTGTGCAAGACGGATTTTCAAAATTCCCGCGCTCCAAGCCCGGCCCCCCACCACCGTTATAACCTACGCAGTGGCGGCAGCGGTTTGCGGCCTACCCGCAAAACAACGGACTGACAGCTCTTCAGTCTACCCTAGACAACGGCGGCTGCAACGTCACCGAAACGTCGGGTCCTACAAATTTTACGCGGTAAATTCGTTTGCTATAGTCTAGAATAATAATTTATATATTAGAACAATAATGATAGTAATAGTAATGGAGTAGAGTAATGATAATATTATTAACAGTAGAATTATAATAATAGTCTATAGTAGAATAATAGTTATAATCTAGACTAATAGCATAGAAAAATAATTAACGATTTGGAATCATCTGTAAGGTTAATTAGGTTTTGGGAAATAAATAAATAAAAAAATTATTTATTTGAATGATTGTGCTTAATTTATGTAATAATATAAATTCATCTGGGAACGCTAGGCCTGATAATAGTATATCACAGTTAGGATATCTAGCTACGAAGAGTTCACTCAGTTGATATTTTGTTATTGTTTATCGTTTATATATTGTAGCAATGAAAAGGGAGCTAACGGGCCCATGATGGGTTGGCCACGAAGACCCATGTGTTCAGGGTCGGTCATACTCACGGGTCAACACCCATCCGACGGCCTCCACGCACGGGGTGCGAACCTGGGTAGGACTCTGACCCTGGTCAGTTTCCCCTGGGAATCAAACCTGTGGCGCTCCTGGACGGTCTGCGCACCGTGCGGCGCAAGCCAATCGATTGTGCTCTCCGACTAACAGTCGGGGGAGTCTAGAAGCTGTATTGTTTCCTATAGAGCGGTGGTGGTTGCGTACCTTACGGCGACTGCTCTTGAAATGACCATCGGCCATCCGACCCTGGGTGAAAGCCGGGCAAAGGGCGCCATGGTCCGCGATAGATTCGGTATTCACCGTTTCACCGCTTCGTAAGGGAGAGGACCGCGCAAGCGACCTGGAACTCGGAACCAATCGAGAGACCGGAGAAATCTGGTCACAATTGGTAGTAAGAGCGCGAGTATCGCCCGCCAGGTAGCATTCCTGGCTATCTCGCGGTAAGGCTTTGGTCTCTTACGGGTTGTGGCGTAGCTAGACGTTGGATTGTTTTGTCCAAAGTCTTCTACGCTCACTGCAGGTCGATAGAACGACTAATCGTTAAAACGTCCTGTGGTGACGGGCTCGCCCGTTGTAGTCGACAACTCAATATGTAGCAATGAAAAAAGTATTGGATACTGACTATTACATAAATTAATAAACAAAAGTGCATGTTATCAATCAACGATTTGCACTACTCAACGATTCTTCTCTTTACAGTTCAATCAAGACGAGTCAGATGCGCAGCAGTTAGGGCTAGGTCACGCGATGCGGTGCGGCTCCAGCGCGGCGCCTGAGCGGGTGCCGCTGCGGCGTCCTACATACAAGTATCCATGGTATGCCAGACGGTGCGCTCCAGCGCCGCACCGAACCCATAGGCGAACTCGTTGCGGTGCGGCGCCGCATCGGATCTTGTGGCCCGACCCTTACAGGCGCTGTTAAGGCCCAGTGATAGGCAAAAGCTATGCAGTTGCTACACTGCACACGCTGCCCTTTCCTCGTCGCAGCACCTGGGCCCGCCGCCCAGTGAGCTGTTGCAATTATACCGCGATACGGAGAGGGCGCATGCGACAATACGAGTTGCAATCGTATCGCGGCAATGATAGTGCAAGTGCACTATTAAACAACACTTGGAAATTAACAGAGGCTTTTACTAACCGCCTACTGCCGGCGAGCCACCACAATCTGGAGTCAGAATACTCAGAGGAGAGGAGCATTAAGACTTCTTTTCTTTCTTAAACAAACAAACCATCAACGCTTAAAAGGTACTTCCGTGAGGGTGATTCTGAGAGCATTTACACAAATAATTCAGGTATAAATTATAAATGGATAAGCAGTCAAATACCTAAGCGACATAGTAAATAAATATGTATAAAGCAATACGTTCTATGTAGCCAGAAATTCCTGTTCGAAATTCGGTAAAAATGTTTTAAAAAGCTCTTCCTTAAAGAATCATAATAATAGTTACATATAGAAATACAAATCAAAAAAACTTAGAGTTGAAAAACACACAGCAAATTGGAAACCGTTCGAAGTTTGCTGTATGTATGCATCTATGTATGTATGTATGTGTGTATGTATGCATGTATGTGCATATGTATGGGCCACATACAAATTTACACACATGCATACATACATATAAACAAATAAACACACATAGACACATAAATACATATGTTCATCTCGATGATTGCAGTGCAGCAAAATTACCTTCGCACATAACGAATGTAATGAGTGTATATATGTGTCCCATATACATATATATGAACACACACACACAAATACGTTGGTCTCGATGATTAGTAGGTAATACGTAACATTATATACGAGTAAATTACCTATTATTTATCAAACACTAAGAATTTCTGGCATCTGGAAGTTCGCCTTCGTTTAGTATGCACGTCGTCGTTGTTTTCTGTACTCGGTTGTGAATGATATTTGCATTGTATTTGTTTACATTTCCTGTGACTTGTGTTGAAAAAATCGTTATCGACATTGAAGTTCAAGGTATGTACATTATATAAAACAAAGTCTTATATGTTATTTATTTATATAACTACCTATTCTTATGGTAAGAAAAATGCTTAGAAAGGGTTTGATTTCGTGTACATTATTTGTCTGTATTGATGTTTTTAAATATTTTACAAAATTCTACTTAGAGGGAAATATGTCATATTAAACCTCCGAGTTTCTTTTAACATTCCCAAAAGAAAAAAAAACAAGTATTCACATAAAAAAAGCTGGAGTTCTCAAAGGAGGCACTAAAACTTTTCAAGCAAGACCATATCAATGATTCAGTATGTGAAGACGAATAGAAGAGCAGGCATTTACCTACAATAAAAATGTATATTGCTGTAAAAATGTGTATTTCTATTGATTTATGTGAAAACAAGTAATTTCTGAAATATTATTACCACAGTTGAGAAAAAATAATTTATTCTGTTTAAATACTCTAATAATACGGCGTTCACATATTTAATATCACCTTGTGAATTGTAAAACAATTTTAAATTGTCCTACGTATGAGTTTAAAACACTTGTATTTAAAACTTTTTATATGTGTTAAGCCGTAATATTACGTAAGCTGTAATCTTACGGTCCCATTTTAGTGTGACAACCTGTATATGGTTTCAACCCTTAAATTATTGTTATTTAAATGGCGTCAATATACAATTTATAATAAAAAAACGCAGCAAGTCATTTTTGGCCAGGTTTTGAAGCCAAACGCAGAGTGCGATGTTCCTTAAGAGCCGTATTACAAAATAGCGTAGGTATTCTTTTAAAATGAGTTGAAAAAATGAACGCATTTTTTTTTGGATGTAACTATAAAAGATAGGATAAATAAATAAATAAATAAATAAATAACTATTCAACCCTGGGAGAAAAACCGCGGCACTGAGCGCTCTTCTCTTGCGCAAGCAAATATATACACAATTTCTAATTGTTTTTTGCAGTGTTTTCTCCTTTCTAATGACAATAATTTATATTATGTCGTATTGCTAAAAGAGTGAACTTTAATATAGTATAAGTATTATATAAGAATCTTATTTTATTTCTGAGAAAATTAGAATGATACAGGAAGATTTTTTTTAATTTTGTGTAATTGTAAGTAATGTATACCTTGGATATGTGGTCAAAAAACGAAAAAATAAAGCCGTAGTGTACATCAAGAATACATGACGGACATAAAAAAAATAGTATACGGTTTTCGTTGTAGTGATATTACTGTATTAAGGAGCTCAAAGTTTGCCTTCCGAGCGTTTTACGAATAACGACTTTCGGAAAATGGGCTGAATAAGTAAATAATATTCGTTACATCTAAAATTAAAGGCCGCTATGGTCAACATCAAGAAATGGTCCAGGTAATTCAGTAATTAAAGTTTGTAGAAATCTCTTTATTTCTTGGAATTAGAACGCCAAAAATCCACTTTTCTTGCTTTTCTGGAAAAAATATGTGAACGGGCTCTTAAAAAAAATTAAAGTGCATAGCAAGGAGCTTGCGAATCTTAGTAACAGTTGTATTGTTATATATTTATTAATTTGTTACATCCTGTTAGAGAGTTAACAGTGTGATCGTACAGATATAGTTTTTAACTATTTATATAAACAATAAGGAAATGAACACAACCCATACGATCCATACGATATGATTCTTCTATCTCAGTGTATTGTTTAAATTTCGTATTAGGCACTTTATCGTTTCAGCCTTTTGGACCACTGCACGTTCATCGTCTTTGTCCTCCGTTTACGCGATCTTATTCCAGGAATGCCTGGGTGGCGCGCTGAAAGTCTCTCTCTCTTTCCTCAGTCTTTACACGCGAGTGTAAGTATTCCTGTGACGCGCATTCTTTTGTGAGCCAGCCGCCTCGACCGCCTCGCGAGACTAGAAACTTTGTATTATGCTGCACGCGAGCGCAGTAATGCTCAACAGATTAGTTTCAAACTACATATTTTCTCAACTTCCGCCTTTTGTAAGCGCGGCGTTTTCGTGTTATTGACGTAAGTTATCGTTCACAGAGGCTGACGCCGCGCTCACGCTGCGTCCGCCCACAAATTAGGATGATAGTTTACCGTTGCTGTAACTCCCTAGTGGCACGTATTTCGTTTCTCGCAGGCCTCATAGTCGTTGGTCCTAAAATACAAGAAATAATACAATTTGTATTCTTTCGTAATTCAGCTTCTCAAATTTATAAACGTGTCTCAATTGCTGCAGTTTCCGGTTTGTTCTACGGACGTCTTTTTATCTTTTATTCGCCTTACGATAACGGCCCACCCGACAACTTTTTGTTGTATGGACGTTATTCGCATTTTTATTTTTATTTATTTAGTTAATTAATTTATCCCTTATTTTACATTATTACATTTACTATAATATATTTTACATAGGTAATTGTAGATTGTATATCACATAATTGCAGATACACATATTGTAGGGCCCTGGACATTTACTAAAAAGTGCGGCTTCGACGGGATTTTATCACCTCACTAGGCAGAGGCTGTATCGAGGTGATATTAAGTACTGCGTTCATCTGCCGGGTGTATATAGATACATTTGCAATATAAAAACAAAAATATCTATATTATGAATGGTTGGTTACCTTTCATAATATAGATATTTTTGGTATCTATGGAATGGTATGTATGGAATAGGTATGGAATGTCTTTGATTTTTATTATTATCCCCTGAATTCTGCAATTACAATTAATTATTATGATTATTTGAACATATTATTAATGATTTATAAACATTATTGTACTTTATATTATCATGACCAGATTATTCGATAAGATTATTATTTTTTGAAATGCACTCTAAACACTCCTAAACAGTCCTAAATATGAGCGACAACAGTAAGAAAAACAATTTAATGGTGTTACCAGTAAATATGAATTCCTCCCACTTCTTAAGCGATTTCAACAAATGAAATATACCTCAATTGTTTATACATTATATCTCCAGCACTGTGGTTGACGTGATAACATAGACGATATTATAAGTAGAGCATTAGAAACTATTGCCTAAAAACCGCGAAATTTTGGCACTTTTCCGATTCGGTACTCTTATAATCTTTGAGGACGTCATTGGATGCGAAATTTTATGCACTTAGAATTCGTTTATTAATTTTTTTGATAGAAAGTACCATTCCGAATTTATAAGGAAAAAAACGAAAAGGTGTTATTTTTTACTTTTCTTGACCATATCGTCTAACGCCCCGCCCCAGTCAGAAACCATCGCAAACTTAAATTACTATTATTTGGGAAGCCTAAAGTGAAATAAAATTATTTACAGAATTGTAAGTACTATGCTTTGTAGAATCAGGTCATTCTCACCACAAAAATGCATTGTTATCGAAACTAAACCAACATGTAAAATTTCAACTTTATAGGATAAGAGGAAAAGGTTCTAATTCAGATTGCAAGATTTGACCTAAACAAACTAACATATTAACAAACATTTTAAAGTAAATAAAAGCTTGTAAAAATGAACTATATTCAAACTACTACGAATATAAACGTCTGCTCTTTATTACTGTACCACATCATTGTATTGAATTGTGATAACAAAAATGGCCGTTTCTGAAATCGTATCTTTTTGTGTTATCGAGATTAAACACTTGAAACCCAGGATGAGTTGTAATATATACACTCATCTTCAAACGACACTTTCACTCGGATCGCATAATTAAGCTCTAAGATATGTATGATTTCATTTATGGACACGTATCGAATCCAAAAAGGCGAAAATAGTGGGTTCACTTTGCGCGTGCACAGTTCGCAATGTTTCAAATTACTTCGACAGAGACTATCGCTCATTTGAGGGCGATTAGTCTTTCCAATTTACATTTTTGTGGTAATGAATTCTTCAATTAAATTTACCAATTTAAATGAAATTACATCGATTGTATTCACCTCAAATCTTCCACCAATTCTTCATGAATTCCTCTCTTATCCGGATTCAGTACTTTAATTTATGTTCGACTCGGTGTTTATATATTTTCCCGCTAGCCGCAGCGGGATTGAGTAAAGGAGGAACAAAGGCTAATGATTTCCGATCCCAGAAGACTTTTACATCCCGCCTTATCCAATTTTTCCAAGTTCTACGTCATGTTGAACCATTTCTTATCTGACATTTAATTTAAAGTCCCATATGAGCGAGTAGTACCGCAGCGCGGTCCGCTGAGGGTCGCACTTACTCATGTGATATAATATTTTATTTTTGCGCGCTTATAGTGAGACTCGTATAGATAACAAATATAATAATAATAATAAAAATACTAACAAATTATTTATATGCAGCTGTCAATACAAAAAATAGACAAAAAAACACAAAATTACAAATTGAAGCAAAAATAGACAAGGACTGTATTTAATCACTACTGTCAATAAAACTACAAACGCTGAAAATTAGGGGTATCTCAGGATATCTCTTAACCGGGTTTTCGGGCCACTCCTATTATTGATACCACTATTTGATAAAATTAAAATAAAGTTATTAAAGTTTAAAAAAAAACACAAACTTAAATGATCAAAATAAAATAAAAAAACCACGATAAAAAATATATAAAAAATGAAAAACAATAACAATCAAATAAAAAAGTTATCATTCTAAAACGATTAAGTTTCTAAAAATCTTCTTTTAATAACATATTCTTATAAGGGTCTTTAAATTTTCCCGCAATGCCATTAGATAGATAGATAGATAGATAGATAGATAGATTTTTATTCGAAGTAGACTTACAGTACTTTCCGAACGTCTTATATTTCTAGACATTTATGCCTTGCTTGTAGCCTTTGCCATTGATTACTACACTATATAATCAATGGCTTTACGTAATAGTAATAATAATAATAATAATAATAACATTAAACAAATGGTTTTCATAGCTATGTTACACAAAAACGACTTGACCAGACCAATGTATCGCTTAAAAAATCTTCAATTTTATAATAGCCTTTAGAGCACAAAGTATCTTTAACAATTTTTCTAAATTTAGTGTCTGGTAAAAGGGTTAGTTCCTCAGGCAAAGTGTTATAAAAGCAAACACCGTCACCAATGAAAGATGTACTCACTTTTGCTAGCCTAGAGCCCGTAATGGCTAGTTTATTTTTGAACCTGGTTTTCCTATTGTGAATGTCACCCAACCTATTGTTAACCGATTACACACAACCTAAAAATAATAAAAGAAACTGCGCTGAAAATTTGTGGTTTTGAGTTTGGGAATGATTGCAAATTGTTCAAACACCTGAGCACCATCATGTTGACTGGTCACGTTGGTTACGGGTCCAGGTCATAAGCGAGTAAAGATATCGCGACTGTTTATTGCGCACTACCTTAAGTACATGGATCGCAAGATAGAGCTGCCTTTTTTTACTGATACTTAACATCGAAGCTTTGGCAAGGAATGGTGACACATGATGACGTGGAGGAATCATAAAGCAAAAATTTATGGATAGAGCGTTAGAAACTATTGCCGAATAACCGCGAAATTGTGGCACTTTTTCGGTTCGGTACTTTTTTAATCTTTGAGGAAGTCATGGGATGAGAAATTTTATGCACTAAGTTTTTGTTTATTAAATTTTTAGATAGGAAGTACCGCTCAGAATTTATAAGGAAAAAAACGAAAAATTGATATATTTTTTATTAGTTTTCTTGGCCATATCGTCTAACGCCCCAGTCAGAAACCATCGCAAACTTAAATTACTATTATTGGGGAAGCCTAAACTGAAATAAAATTATTTACAGCATTGTAAGTACTATGCTTTGTAGAATCAGGTCATTCTCACCACAAAAATGCATTGTTATCGAAACTAAACCAACATGTAAAATTTCAACTTCATAAGATAAGAGGAAAAGGTTCTAATTCAGCTTGCAAGATTTGACCCAAACAAACTAACATAGGTACTAACATATTAACAAACATTTTAAAGTAAATAAAAGCTTTTAAAAATGAACTACTAAGTGTAAAATAATTAGAAGAGGAATTAAAAAGCAAAATTTTGCACGGGCTTGTTGTATTTCCTGGAAACTCCGCTCAGGGAGTTTTACAAAGTTGTTTCGTAAGTATCCATAAAGATTATTTTTGTAAAGTATTGCATCGAAATAATAGAATTACAATTAAATTCGTGAAGTAATTAACCATTCCGTATTACAATCTTATTTGCTTTGTGCGAATCATATTAGTTTTGATTCACAGATTGAGTTACAAGTACAAGCGCAATGGGAACACTATTCCATAATAAGAAAAAGCCGTCAAAATGAATTATTTACGTAAAACCTGAGGGGCATCGCGAAGTACGACTTTTAAAACTACGATGGCTTGATTTTCACGCTTACGACATGAATGCTCTTGGAGTGTAGAACTGGAAAACAAAATCCCAGGAGAGCGTGGAATAAAAGATTAACAATGAAGCCAACACTCAAATGAGTTAAAGCTCTAATGATGCTGATGAATCTCTGCGGCACGACATATTGGGGGCGCCAAACACAACAGGCAAACCCGTCAACCTAGGGAGTTATAAAGGCATTAGGTCGTTCTGTCTGCCATGGATTGATCGAGAGAGACTTAGCGTAAAAAACAATTCAATGTCTAACTACACCGACGAGGCCGTAAAAGTCCAACGCCATGCCGCGAGGCGCTGGGAAGAGGGCCCATCGGACGGACCTCGCTCCATTACTACCAGATTTGGCCGGATTTCTCCGTCCTCCAGTCTAGTTTTGGATTCAAAGTCGCTTGCTAGACCTCTACCTAATTTTAATTTTGGGAGCTAATGGGCCCTTGCTAAGTTGGCCACGAAGATCCATTTGTTCAGGGACGGTGACACTCACGGGTCAACGCACTCATTCGGCGACCTCCACGCATGAAGGACGCTGACCGCGGACGCGGACGTGACCTCCTCCCAGGTAGGACGCTGGCCTGAAGGCCAGGTTTCCCCCAGAAGTCAATCTTCTGGCACTCCTGGACGGTTTGCGCACCTTGCGGCGTCAGCCAATCGATTGTGCATTCTGACTGACAGTCGGGGGAGGGAGCTAATAGCCCTTGCTGAGTTGACCACGAAGACCCATTTGTTCAGAGTCGGTCACACTCACGGGTCAACACCTATCCGGCAGCCTCCATGCATGAAGCGCGAGCCCGGGTAGGACTCTGGCCTTAGGGCTAGTTTCCCTTAGGAGTCAATCTTCTGGCGCCCCTGGACGGTCTGCGCACCGTGCAGCGTAAGCCAATCGATTGTGCATTCTGACTAACAGTCGGGGGAGTCTGGAAGCAGTACTGTTTCCTACAGAGCGGGGGTGGTTGCTGACCCTACGGCGACTGCTCTTGAAACGACCATCGGCTACCCGATTCCGGGTGAACAGCCGGGCAAAGGATGCCGTGGTCCGCGATAGATTAAGTTGACACTGTTTCACCGCTTCGTAAGGGAGAGGACCGCGCAAACGACCTCGAACTCTAAACCAGTCTAGAGACCGGGCCTAGAAGTAAGAGCGTGAGTGTAAGCCCGCTGGGTAACATACCTGGTTATCTCCCGGATAAAGCGTTGGCCTCATGGGCATCTGGCGGGGCTTGACGGTGGACTTAGGCTTTTGTTCTACGTCTTCTGCGCTCATTTGACGTGAGATATAACGATCATATTTTGTTAAAACTTCCTGACGTGACGGGTTCGCCCGTTGTAGTTGACAGCTCTAGTTCTACCTTATGTTAGCAGTGATTCAGTTCGAAATATCGCGGACCGTAGGACACTGCCCGTCAAATAATGCGGGATCGGGTGGCCGACGAATCAGTTCAAGAGTAGCTGACATCAAGTCAACAACTACCCTCGCCGCTCTTTCTAGACTCCAATGGACATTCCCCGCGAACAGTTGATTGGCTAGCGCCGCACCGTGCGCAAGCCGTCCAGTACAGCCCGAGATGTTTCCCCAGATTGGAACAACCGATCACCTGTCCTGGACACAGCCGTGGAGGGGATCACACAGAGTCCTTTCTATGTTAGTCCCTCTTCGAGGAGGCTGTCGGCTGGGAGTTCAACCGTGAGTTGAGCCGACGCAAAATGATAAATAGGTCATCAGGACCAAGCAGCATGGAACCGTCAGATACCAAAACAGCACGGCAGATCGATGGGATTAAAAATGATCAGCGCTAGTTTGATATCGTTGCGTTTGCCTTTCATGCATATTCGCCAATTTCGCTGGCATCGCCGGTCAAAAATAAAATACACAACAGCTCTCATTTCAATAGCCCCGCTACCATAGATGCTTCGTGTGAAATCCACTGCCCCCGGAGCCGATATAGCACTACTGTTTTTTCTCATTTATGAATTTTACGATGGATACAGCACAGCGGAAACTCTGCCAGAGAGAGAAAATCTCCCAAAATTGAAATACCATCTTTTTACGTTTTTCATAATGTTAAGGGGGATCCTGGATTAGAAGGCTACTAACATGTCTTTCATGATTTTTTTTAATACCGAAAGTTGAAATCTGATTATGTTTTTTTTATATCAGTTTGATTACCTACCATAGAAAAATAGAAATATTTTTCGCTACAGTAAAATAAAACTATTTTTGAGTTGAATGAATTGCATTTTTTTCTACCGCTGCAGAAATCACGTGTTTTGTTTTGTTGTAGTAAATGCACTTGGAGTGAAGAACTGGAAAACAGAATCCCAGAACAGCGTGGAATAGAAGTATAATATATGAAGCCAATAATCACAGTGAGTTGTAGCGATACTGATGATGATGGGTATCCACGGCACGGCCAGTCGATGGACGTAAAAAAAATCAACGCATATAGTAGAGACAATAAATCATTAGGCCGGCCCGCCCCTTTTAATACCTGCTTGTAGGGATGCGTGTCATAACCTTCGCAGATTATCTATCAGATTATTGAAATTGAGCATCTATATTTTTATCGGGCACTTTTCAGTTCGTCAAAAAATTACTGTATAATGCAAGAAATGTTATGTATAAAGCACCGATGCTGCATGTTAATATCACCCTTCAACTTCAATAGCTCCAGGTTAGAAAATATGGTCTCCATTGCTCAATTGATAGGCAAGTAATGATGTTTTATCCGCGCAGCATTTTATGATATACATTTATGTGGGACTCATTATTCAAAATGCCAAGATAATATTTTACTAATGACTGTTTAGAAATTAATAATGACCTATGATATGCCATGTTATGATAATCAGTTATCTATTAAGTACTCATTTAATAACTCACATCACATAATTAGGTCCTTATTCAATTACTCTAATTCTAAAATAATACTTAAACCGAAAATATTAATAAATATAGCAATCGGTACTATAATAATTGCAGATGTATAATACTGTTTCATCGAGCAAGCGTAATTCATCGATAAGCAATATCGACGTTAGCCGCATCCTTGTTTATCCTCGGTTTACAGCTCGGTTTATTACCCCATCGAAACGTTCCTTTGGCCCGTACTTTAGTTTGATATCAAATTCAAATTCAAATTTAAATTCAAAATTCTTTATTTATCTATAATATTACATGAGTTTTTAAAATTCAAAGCCATCGTAACTAGGCCTCGCCTGTACTAAGGTAAGCTTAATATAAAAAAAAGGTATAGTGGTTTTCGTAACTTGCTGTAATACATCTTTGTATATTATTATGTTACATTTGAGAAGTTAGATATGTCTACAAAATAAGAAAGCGTAATAATAATTAATTTAGGTATATACATATAAATATATACATACATACATAAATAAATATATACTTTATAGATAAATATAAAATAATACTAAAATATCTCACAAATCGTGCTCTATTTTAATATATATGTTATTAATGTCTCCGTTTCTTGTCGACCCATAGTCAAAAGTGACTAAGTTAGGTTTTTCTTTACGCCGTGACTATTCCTAGATTTCAGTCCTGCAGGAAAAACACTTCATTTTGTTGAACAGTCGAGGAGCAATGTAAGAAAAGTGTTTTTGTGCAAAACTTGTTCTATTTTTTTGGATTAAGTGCTGTCTGGTTGTTGTTACTCGTGTTCCTCTATGGTGTGTTGAATATAGATAATAATTGTCATGATTATAGTAGTAGAGTAGGACTACCTTAGCGTATATTTGACGAACGTCAAGGACTTTAGATTCATTGTACAAGCTCTCAGAAGAATACCGGAAGGTTTTTTTGTGTATTACTCTTAATAGCGACTTTCGGGCTTTAATTAGAGGATCAAGTGCTTGCAGCGAGGCTCCAACCCAAGCTGTGATTCCGTATGCTAGTAAGTTATGGGCCAATGCGAAATATATCGTTGCGTTTGCCTTTCATGCATATTCGTCAATTTCGCTAGCATCGCCGGACAAAAATAAAATACGCAACAGCTCTCATTTCAATACCTTCGTTGCCATAGACGTTTCTTGTGAAACCAACGGCCCCCGGCGCCGACATCGCGCTCCTCTTTTTTTCCTCATTTTGTAATTTTACAATGGGCACAGCACAGCGCAAACTCCGCCAGAGGGGTCTACAGTCGTGGCACGTTTGAAATATCGTCCCGGTGACGTCACGCTGCGGGATCTCTGAGAACGAATTGTATAATGCAATTCTCCCTTATCTCAACCCTGTAGTAGTAGCTGCGGTGTCTTACACTACCCCACTCTTCAATGTCACAGATCAGGAGAGAGGTGCATACTAATAAGACAGATGTATATCGTGAAGCTAGATGTAACCGCTCGCGGGATGTAACTTCTGTCGTCAAAGGAAAGCACAAGTAAATATGGTAAAAAGAATAAATAACACGACTACCGTTACAAAAAGTGAACTATTGTATTTATAATATAGCATGCACAAAGCCCAACTGGAGGGGATTCAAAGACGTTTCGTCCGGTGCATAGCCCGACGCGAACATCTCGCATTTGACTCTTACCGTGATAGGCTACAGCATTTTAATATGCTGTCGCTTGAGGATCGGCGAACTGCTGCGGATATGACTGCGCTACATGACATCGTCAATGGGACGCTGGATACATAGTTTCGAGCATCGCTCTGAAGGTAATAATGCCATACTTTTAAATCTGTCCAAGCGTTTAGAAGTTATCGTGGAATACATAAACGGAATAAATACATACTTGGGGCCATCCAGAAAGTAAGGTTATAACATTTATGTAGGATCCTATAGAGCGGCGGGGGTTGCGGACCTTACGGCGACTGATTTTGAAACGACCATCGGCTACCCGATCCTGGGTGAACAGGTGGAACAAACTTCCTGAGGTGACGGGTTCGCCCGTTGTAGTTGACAACTCTATTTTGCCTCAAGGCAATTATCTTGCATTTTTTATTGAAAATAAAAACTTTTACTCTTATTATTATTATTCATAATGAATGGCTTTGTATAACGGACTGATTGATTATAACAATCCAATAATTTAAATAATGATAACAATAGACTGTATACATCACATAAATAATACGGAGAGATAGAATGCCATATATTAGTCTATCTGAACGTTACAGTGCCATAATTATAAAATACTAGATGACCCGGTAAACATCGTACCACCTAAAATTGATTTGATTGTAACTCTTCATAAGCGTTTATTGATCCTAATCAACCTTCCAAATCCAATTCATTGAAATCTATAATATGGCCGAATCATGTACGGTTTAAGTTTCGTTTGGTGATTAAATGAAAGTCGTTTGTAATTAAAATAAATTCAATGTATTTAATTTAAATGATGAAATATAAATGGTTTTTCGACTTTGACGACAAATTCGACTTTTTCGACTTTTCCGACTTTTCCGACATTTTCGACTCTGAAATTTTGCACAATCATACGGAGTGAATACCAGTTATGGATGGCGCAGCTGTCAAACGATACATAGGATCGCCGCGAACGCCATCTATTTAAAGTGGCCCATTTACCAAAATGACCAATTTCGATTTTTTCGATTTTCAGTTGTTTCTTTTAATGTTTCCTAAATATTTTTTTTTGTAAACCACCCCCGAATCAAGGCAAACAAAACAAAACAATAATAATTCAAATCGGTCGGGTCATTTTCAAGATCTTGCGAGACTAACGCACTGCGATTCATTTTTATATATAAGAAGATTGAAACCTGTATACCAAATTAAACATTGGCATCTTTATGTAAATAATATTAAAATAATAAAAGCAATAATTTAAAAATTCGTTTGATATAATATCATCACTTTATAGCGTATAGGTGCGTTTAGGTAGCCATCTTCAGTGCGCCGCCATACTGATATACCAATAAAGTTGCCATATTGTACATAATAATAAAAGATTATTGAATTTTTCGAACTATGAGTGCCTTCTACACGTTACGTTTCGTAGTAAAATCCTAGTTGACAATTTGTAGTACGACGTTGAGAAACTTAAACGCTATGTAATCAAAGGAATGTTGTGACTTTATTAAAAATAATCCCGATGTCTACTCCTTACAAAGAGATGTTCATGTAAGGTCTACGAGGAATATAAACCTCATAAACTGTCCCTCAGTGAGGACAGAAATATGTAAAAAGGGACCTAAATTCTGTTGTGTTAAATATTTTAACGCTATTCCACACAACATCAAATCAATGCAAAAACCGGGATGTAACAAGACATTAAAGCACTGGCTCAAAAATAAATGTTATTCAGCGTAAACGACTTTTTAAATGATAATGACAAATAAATATTATAACATATTCTTATTGAAATCCTCCCTCAGACCTGTTGAACTTTAAACATCATTCTAGCTCTAAATTTGACAAACCGTAGATAACCTAATAATTCCATGACAAAATTTTAATTTGAACACAAACTGTCATGTTACTTACTATATATATACGACTGGCAAAAGTACAGAAAAGGTACTTGTACCTTAGCATTAAATTCTATAATCTACTCCCTACAAAATTTAAACAGCTGGAGGACATAAAATTCAAAAGAAACATCAAGGAGATGCTGATAGGCCACCCTTTCTATAACTTGGCCGAATTTGAGGGCCATGATTTTTCAAATATTGTGCCCATTTAAATTACTTAAAAAAGTAGAGCCTTATTGTCTGTTTATTTTATATGGTCTTATATCTGTACTTTTAGTTTAAAATGCATAACGTAGATTTAATTTGATTATTTAATATTTTACTGACAATTTGAATATTACGATAAATAATTTTACTACGTATCATTTCGAATCACTAACTACTTCAAATATTAAACTTCTATTTTGATTATTTATATTTATAGTTGGACAATCTAGTAGTTAATTCTTGACTAACTATGTATGTTCAGTAGAGTAGTTACGAAACTTACTACATAACCCAATTATTTTGACACGTCCAAGAGCGGTCTTTAGCCGTCAATTGGACACGACGAAAATGTAATGTAATGTAATGTAATAATGGAAATTTACTATAATAACTTCTAGATAATAGTTCTGATTACAATTGTTATTCTTGTTAATACGTCTAAGCCCTAATACTTTTAGGATTTGTTTTCCTTCAACTTGCGAAGTGAAATATATTCAATTATAGTAAAATAAATATTGTACACCGTAAAGGTAAACTGTATAGCAAATAAAATAGTTTCTATTTATTTTGTACGACCTACTTACAGTTTACAATAAATAAATTATTATTATTATTATTAACTAGCGACCCGCCCCGGCTTCGCACGGGTGCAATGCTGATACTAAATACAGTACAGAAAAACTGTGAACGTTGTATATAAAAACATAGCGGCCCGCTCTGGCTTCGCACGGGTATAAAATATATAGCCTATGTGATTAAAATCGATCCAGTAGTTTTGATTTATTCATTACTGCCCGTGGCCCGCACGCGTTAAATTTGGAGTAAAACAATCCCCCTTTCCCTATACCATGAAGATTTCCTGCTACCTTTGGAATATCTAAATTCATACACTACATTTTTACTTATTTACTTTTTACATTTTTAACTATTTATTTTATTTTTACAACATATTACAGAATGTCTGTGACAACGTTCACAGCTTTCTTGTCATTAGACAATACAAACATGTTTTCTCTGGAGGTCACTCTTGAAAGAGCGACATACAGTTGTCTATGTGAAAAACAGTCAACGCTCAAATCTAAACCTGCAACGTTGAAGGTTTGACCCTGCGATTTATTAATGGTCATTGCAAAAGATGTCTTTACCGGAAACTGTAAACGTTTAAATTGGAAGGGTAAATCCGATGGTATCAGAGGGATTCGGGGAATCAATACATCTTCTCCGGTACCACATCCTGTGAGTATTGTGCACTCTATTATGAAAGTTTTCAATGATTTTACCAGCAAACGCGTGCCATTGCAAAGTTTAGGTGGATTCAGGTTTCTTAATAAAATAACAGGACAACCTACTTTCAACACCATTTTGTGAGGAGGGAGTCCAGACGGGTTCAAAGAGTTTAGAAATTCTGTAGGAAAATGAACAGCTTCTTCCAAATCGAGAACAGTATCGACCGAGTAGTATATTTTCGTCGGCGCATCAATCTTTGAAAGAATCTAGTTATTTACTTTATCTACATGTTCGTTAGTTGGTGACAGAATCGCTCTTTCTTTAAACCAAGATATTGTCTTATAACTTATGTTATCAATGTCAGGATAGACATTGTTGACTAACTCTTGGATGTTGTCTATCAAAACGCAAACGTTTTCTAGGTCAATCCTTCCCTCACTTTGTGTTAACTCTCCATTGCCAACTTTTAGCAGCATCTCTGGAAATAGCCTGTACTCACGTGAAGATGACGAAACCCTCATATTAGTTTTAAGCTTTAATTTATTGACATGTGGCCAAAGGTTGGATCTTTTTAGGCAAGCATTTATTTCGTCAGCACGTGTTCCTCGAGTCACAACTGGTAGGATTTGACGGAAATCTCCTGAGAACAGAATTGTACATCCACCCATAGGTGAATTTTTGTTGCGCAAATCGCGCATTGTCCTATCCAGTGCTTCCACAGACGTCTTGTTTGACATGGTAGCTTCGTCCCAGACTATTAATGAGCAGTCACGCATCAATTTTCCTGTATTGCTCTGTTTAGAAACACTACAGACGCTGTTATTATCATCGGTGGCGATTTTCAGCGGGAGCTTGAATGTGGAGTGTGCGGTTCGGCCTCCTTCTAAAAGCGTAGCGGCAATGCCGGATGACGCAACAGCTAACGCAAATTTTCCGATAGATCTCACTTTTTTTAAAAGCAGATTGATTAAAAATGTTTTTCCTGTACCTCCTGGGGCATCAAGGAAAAACAATTTCCCTTCATTGTTATCAATTGTTGATAGTAATACAGTGAATACTTTTTTCTGATCGATGTTTAATCGTGGCTCATCTTGAGCTATATTTTGTAAAAGTCTCGTTTGATCGTATGATGTTTCTCTTGTGTATTCGGCACTGTTAGTTAAATCTGAGTTAGTAGTATTAGCTGGCATCGGCAGCCCAAAATCCTTGATCGATTTACCCGAAAGTAATTGCACTACTTTGTTCAATTCCAATAATGCTTCGTCAAATATGTTTTGATCATATTGTACATCATCTGAGTTTAACTCTCGCCGTCGCCGAATCAGAATATCACTGGCCATATTTTCTTGAAATTTATTCCATAGATTAACAGAATCAGTTACTTGACAAAACACTACTATGACGGCAAATAAATATCTTAATGATGTAGCTGAACTACAAACAGCTGCTTCTGATAATGTGTTTTCCCAGTGAGAATCGTCTTCCAAGAGCCCCATAGCTTTGCATGCTGCTTGATAAGTATTGTAAACAACACCTTGTACAGTTCTTAGGTGTGCAAAGGATGTCGGGCCTTTTACAATATGCAATAACATTCTCAGATAAAAGCATTCGCTGTTGTTGGGATGAACCACGTAGACTTTGCCAAGAGCATCCGTTTTCTTTACTCCGGGGAAACCATCAACCGCAGTACCTTGTTTTCGCCGTTGAAAAGTTTTAGAACTCTGGTTCCATGTATAGTAACCTGGAACTCTGTCATACGTCAGTGTTTTCGCGAAATCATCTTGAGCACATAACTTGAAGAATGCTGTCAATGTTGTATCCCGCGGGTTATTAACAACTTCTTGTATATTGTTCTCTGTGAAATATACTCTTTGTCCATTTTCTAAATGAACTGCAAGGTGGACAATTGTGGGAGCCCGGTCGTGCACTTCGAATGATAAAATCCTCCATACAGCTTCAGAGCTGCAGATGTAACGTCCAGACTGATATTTTTCCACTTCATTTGGTGATTGTATGCTGAAAGTGGCTTGATCACTGCCTTTATTAATGTACTTAGTAACATATTGAATTGACTTTATTGAATTGCACAACTCTACGTTGATGTGGGCATCAAAAATTTTCAAAAGGAGCGGATTATAGGGAACGATCCATCGGTTATCAATATCATGGTTTCGGACGGTAGCATTTTGCCCACCCTGTTCTGGCGATCGTCGACGATATTTGGGATATCCGTCATCGCTAGTACTTGTTTGAGTTTGGAACGACTTCGGAATTTTTTTGCTGCATTTAGAATCTCGCATACATGGAGAATTCGGGTTTAAAGTCCCGCAAGTGCCGTGTACCATATGTTTCTTTACGATTTCGTACAGGATAGGATCTTCATCTTTATCCGGTAATTCAGCTGAAATAACCCTGTCAATTTGGTTTGGTCTAATTTTGTTCACTAACCACACCAACAGGTGTACATGTGGCAAGCCACGTTTCTGCCATTCTATTGTGTACATATGACAGCGCGGCGGACCGAATATATGAGACTTGTTAATGAGGTGCAGGAGTTTCTGTACTTTTAAATGGAAGACTCTGTTAACTATATCGTATCTGTCTTGTGGAGTTAAATTGGTGTTAATATTTTCTTTGATTTCCGGCCAATTTGGGTTACATGTTGCAGTTATAAATAAATCAGGTTTGCCGTAATTTCTTACGTAAGTCATGGCGTCTTGCGATTTTTCGTGTAAATATCGAGGTCCACCTGTGAATGATGAAAGTAGTATAACCGACTGCCCAATGCCGTTGCGGTGTTCATTCGCCTGTAAAGCATCCTGAAGATGAACGTAATTTTCAGCTCTCAATTTAGTTTGATTATTACGGATGTAGGCCAATCTCTCAGATTCAATTTTCGCATATTGATCTACCAAGTATTGGTTTGTTAACATTCCATATCTAAGCAAAGTATTGAAATTGTTACGTCTTGTCATTATACGGTAGCAATGGTAGTTCATACATGACACTGTTTTACGCAGAGGTGTACCACCGATTGGGTCAACTTGAGAAATATTAATGGCATAACCATTTTCTCCACGACATAGCATCAAAGGATATTGTAAGCTGTCATAAGATCTGTGTAACTCTGAATTTTTTTGCAAATTATCATCACGACTATGCCTATCTCTGAATCTATCGACTATGAATATCTCTTTTGTCAAATTGCTGTCCAGCTATCACCACTGCTACTTCACTCGTGGAAGGCGCATTGTATCGTCCTCTGTGTTCTCCAACAGGAACTTTATTTGCATGGATTACGACAATAAAGTCAGGAGTATCTGCTGGAACACTCTCAATCGCAGTTTTGAAAGACTGTATGTAGCAATTATGAGAATGTAACATATCTTGGAGAGATCTAATCAAATCTCTATCAATTGGCTCTGCAACACTTGTACACCGCGTAGATGCTTGTGTATCTGGATCTGCAATAAAATATATTTGCAGAAATTTGTGATCATCGGGTCGAAGTGGTAGCAAGCTCCCAGCTATGTGGTACACTTGCCCTTGAATTTTAAATGTAGGCATGAACCCACGCTCAACGACTTGCTTACTCTTAAAAGAGGTAATTTGAAATGCGTTATTATAACGGCGTATATTGCGCATGAATTGCTTGGATTTCTGATGATCACCCGTAAGAAGAGAGTGAAGTGGTTCAGGTGGAGGGAGAACTTCTTCTAATTTGACTTTTCCTTGTAAGCAACACATGCCTTTCGATTCGTCCTTGAATTTCAATGCCAAGCAATGTTCACACACTACTGACATAGTACCTATTGATACTATACGATCGTCCTTGTAAGAAATCGAAGGATCGTAATTCATGGCAGAATTTTCTTTATTCACCCATGAATTAGTAACTCGTGCTGATGATTCTCTGGCTCTCTGTATTCGATGTCTTTCCCTATCTCGGCTGCGGTGAACCTCACGCTCTACTGAAGATTCTCTCTCTCTCTCAGCTCTATATCTATCCCGAAGCTGACTGAGGCGAGCCTCACGCTCTACTGACGATTCTCTGTCCCTCTGAACCGTATGCCTATCTCGATCCCGGCTGCGGCGAATCTCACGCTCTACTGAAGATTCTCTCTCTCTCTCAGCTCTATATCTATCCCGAGCCTGACTGAGGCGAGCCTCAGGTTCCGTTGACGATTCTTCATCTCTTGCTGAACGTACTCTTCTGGCATTCACTGTACTACGACCTATGTTCGAACGACGACGTCTTCCAGACATGACTTTATAATTTCTGTACAAAATTTACTCAGTTCTATATGTATGATTACCTATGCACAAATTGCCATATTATTAGTATGTGCCGCAGTAAAAAATATCTAAATTCTTACCATTTAGAAACAAAAGATAATCAGCAATCATAAAAAACAAAAGATACCTATTCTATTCAGTTCTTTTTTTTTTTACTGAAATACCTCAACTTAAACAACGATTTTAATTATAAAAAATAATTTGCTATTCGTGCGACTAAAAACAAAAGATAATCAACAATCATCAACAACAAAAGATACCTATTCTATTAAGTACTTTTTCTGAACTTACATATCTCACCTTAAATCACGATTTTTGAAAATAATTTCCCTAATATTAAATTGATCTAACTGTAAATTTTAATCAAGATCTTAATAGAAAATTGCAATCCATAAATTATGGTTTTATTTAATCTAATCTTATCTCACCTTATGTAGGTACTTATAATTGCTATAAGTGCGATTTAAAAATTAACCTTAGAATAGAATATAATTTATATTTTAAAACTACTATCATACAATTATTTATCGTAACTTACTTATAATTACTGATACGTTGTCGCGCTGAAAAGCACGTTTTTATTACCTAAGTATTGCTATTTTCCTCGCTGGAGAGCTCCGATATAATAAACGCGTCCGATCGCTGCTAAATTCAAAATGCCACAAACTTAATAATGCTATAGGGAAAACCGCGGTCTCAGACGCGCTATTTATAGGCACGCTCTTGTCGCACCGGGCGCGGGCGGCCGGCCGGTGCGGCCGCAAACGCTACGTCCCGCAATTTTTAAATCTGTAATATCTTCGAAAATATTCACTTAAATCATACGGTGTAAAGGGCCATATAGATCTATATTAAATGAACAATGTATTCAAGGTATTTAATTGGTTAAGGATTAATGCTGTATTGGTTAAAATCGCTTGGAAAATTAGCCATTATTTGTCGTAAAAAGTAAATGACAAAAAAAAGTTATTGTGGGTTATCCATAAGAGATAGACATATACCATCACGGACTTTTCTGTAGACCTTTTCAATGTGTACAATACTTAGTACATTATTTTGATAAAACTCGTAGGGTTCAGCCTGCGTTTGCAATGTAAGCGGAAAAAATGTAATTATTTACGACATCACATTAGAAACCTCAAAAATAGCAGTACTTCTCCACTATTTAATGGATGTTATTATACATATAAACCTTTCTCTTGAATCACTCTATCTATTAAAAAAGACCGCATCAAAATCCGTTGCGTAGTTTCAAAGATTTAAGCATACAAAGGGACATAGGGACAGAGAAAGCGACTTTGTTTTATACTATGTAGTGATGCTCACACTAACGCTCCTACGACTGCGCGTTCACGTCGCTTCTGTATTGAATACGCAACTTCTCTATTGATCTGTGCTTTCGTCTTGCCGGGAGAGTAACGCGATTCTGTACCACAGCCGCGCGGGCAAGACGCAATCTACGAGCTGCGCTTTATGCAAATCACTTTTCTATTATTTTGCCCCCGAGGGCAAATAATGTTCTTTGCCCTCAATTATGAATAGCACAACGTTGAACTCTTATTTATATTTTTTTTCTATTGTTTACTTTATTTTATTTAAATAATTCACAGAATATACAAATATTAAGATATAATAATCAGAATAAGGCCATTTATAATTTTACTTTACCGGCCTATCAATCGCCTATTTACCGTTGTTTGACATTATAAATAGGATAGAAAACGAATTTACCGCGTGAAATTTGTAACACCCGACGTTTCGGTAGCCGCCGTCAGTCTACCCTAGACAACGGCGGCTGCAACGTCACCGAAACGTTGGGTGCTACAAATTTCACGCGGTAAATTCGTTTTCTATCCTATTTATAACGCCTATTTACCGGCCTATAAAACTGTATCGCACTTTGATAAGTCGCTGTCGGTTTATGTGGAGATTGGATTTATTCCTCGTATCGTGATGATGAAAATCACTATTCACCGGAGCTTCTGTTAGGTGTCTACGAGCGTACATAATATTTTGGTAGATGTAAGAAGAAAATAGAGTCATTATTCCTGATTTTACAAATAGCGGCTTACAAGAACTTATTGGTGAGACTCTATATAAACTGCTTACCGCTCTTTTCTGGAGGAGTAAAATTCTTTTTGAGTTTGGTGTCATTCCCCAAAACAGTAGGCCATACGTTATTAGGGAGTGGAAATATGCAAAATAGACGGATTTAGCTGCTTCAAAACCGCATAAACATCTAATCTTTCTAATGGCGAATATGGCACTGCACATTTTTTACTGAGATCATTTAAGTGATCAGACCATTGTAATTTTTGATCAATTTCTAATCCGAGAAATTTCGTGGAGGAGACATTTTCTAATTGGTCAGACCCAAAGTATACGTCTATTTCATTATAATCAGACGGCCGCAAAGAGAAGCATATTGATTTTGATTTATTTACGTTAAGTGACAATTATTAACTTGGAACCATATACTAAGCCTGTCTATTGTTTCTTTTATTCTTTGGGCCAAAGTGTCTTTATTTTTATCGCTAAAAAGAAGTGAAGTATCATCGGCGAATAAAATGATTTCATCATCCACGGATTTCAGGCACTCTGGGATGTCATTAATATAGACGAGGAAGAGAAAAGGTCCAAGTATCGATCCTTGAGGATCACCTCTGCGGATATTCTGTGGCGCGCTCTTGCTATTTTCGACTTGCGTAATCTGAGTGCGTTCTTGCAAATAAGATTCCATGAGTTGCAGTTCCTTATTCCTAATGCCGTAGTATTCCAATTTTTCAAGTAGAATTGAGTGGTCTAAGCAATCAAAAGCCTTGGAGAGGTCACAGAAAATGCCTACAGTTTTTTTCATATTGTCTAGCCCAAGTAGTGTTTTTTTAATTAGACTGGCGATTGCATCTTGCAATCTTGAGATTTTTTTGAAATCCAAATTGTTTTTTAGACAGGATTTGGTTTTCAGCAAAGAAATTAACAAGTCGGATAAGAAGTAATTTTTCAAAAATTTTGCTGAAAACTGGTAAAAGAGATATGGGTCGATAATTATCTGTTTTCAGGGCAACCTTTTTTAAATATCGGCACTACTTTGGCCATCTTCATTTTGGTGGGAAAGAATCCATGTTCCATGCATCGATTAAATATAAAAGATAGATTGTGCGAGATTACGGTTACAGAACTCTTTAGGATTTTGGTGGATATATTCCATAGGTCTGTTGAATTTGACATTTTAAGTGATTTAGAAACTTTAATTATTTCAGAAGAATTGGTGGGGGAGAATAACAATGAATTTTGATTTTTTTAAAGATAGTCCTCAAGCAGGCCTAATGCTGAGTGATTTCCCTTATTCTGGCAGCTGGTATTTAAGGGTATAGAGCTGAAATAGTCATTAAAAAGTTCTGCAACCGTTGTCGCATCATCTATACTACTGCCATTGACGTTGAGGCGTACGCAATTATTACCTGTTTGGTTCCGTGTACATTCTTTTTTAATAATATTCCAGGCAGCCTTGAATATTATTAAAACACACGTCTCAAGGTTGTAGTAGTGTACCGATCATAGCGCGGTTGTATGAAGCTTTGCCTCTGTCTGTTTATTTACTCATGTGCCACAGGCGACCTCCGCACCGACTGTGCTACTGTTGAAAGAAAATTTCATATGGCCGCCATATTTAGGCAAGATATTTGGGAAATCGAGAAATATAACTACAGGCTTTTTCCGTAACGTATTCGCTACTCGCTACCCTACCGCCATTTCCTCGCAACATCTTGCCATTCAAGACTGCGCTTACTGTTCTAACACGGTATACTGTGCTATGAACAATCGCATATGGCCGGCATATGGCCGCCACTCCGCAGACGCAGATATTTAAGCACTCGAGAAATTCGAAAACTTGCGCGCAACGCCAACAAAAGGCGTTTGCAGCAATGCATCCCCTGCTCACTACCCTCGCATCATTTCCTAGCAACGTCTTACCACTCGAGAGTGCGTTTAATGTTCTAACAGAATATACTGTGCTATGAACAATCGCATATGGTCACCACTCCGCAGACGCAGATATTTAAGCATTCGAAGAATTTGACATTTCCCACCCGCGCGCCTCGCCAAGTACAGGCGTTTGCCGTAACTTATACCCTGCTCACTACCCACTGTCACTACCCTCGCAGTATTTCCTCGCAACGCCTTAACACTCGAGAGTGCGCTTCTTTCTTTAACTGTTCGAGTAGCGGCATAATTTCATGGGTAGACCGCGGCAATTTATTGGAATTTCTTGCAATATCGCCGCGCTCGACAAAAAGTACTATAACTATGGAACTACTATAGCAATCATAAAAAAATAACTGTACAATGATCGCATTGAAATTTTGTATTTAGAATATTGAAATTTTATTTTGTAAAATAATTAGATAATTATGAATATGAATAATTAGATAAAGAGAAATTCGGAAAAGTGAAAAAAAAACTCGGCATTTCTAACTTGTACTTGTCTTACGGAAGAATACTGAACGCTATTTAGAAATTGTAAATACTATCCTGGTCTTTACTAGATTCTCTATCAAAGGTAATATTTCGTATTGCTTATTTACATACAAAAATAATTTGATATTAGCTCATAAAAACCAATATTTTTTTTAATGATTTCTCAAAAAAAAAAAAATTATGTTTGACAATAGAATTTTACCAGAACTGTCCACAATATGACGCGCGAAATTATTCTAGCGGTCGTCTATGTATCTATGGTAATAATGAGATATTTGGTATGGATTTTAGGATGCGTTCGAATCAGTAAATAATATTACTGTGCGCTCCGGGAGCAAGCCGCCAATATTGGTTGTTACGTAGTCAACGGTGTCCTGATGTGCAACCAAATTTGATCGTTACGTAGCCAAAGGGTTAACACGGTTTATTGTACTATGAACAATCTCCACAACCGTAAAAAAATCGTTTATTCGTATCTATCGATAACTAAATTCTATAAGAGACACCAAAAACTTGGCGTAAAATTCATCGCACTGGCCCTTACACGAATTCCCCTTTCTATTCATCGGTAGAAAAAAATCACTCTGGCTCGAATTCCCTATTTATTCGCATACAGCGAAGCGAGGCGCTTTCACGGGTCTCCCCGTCGGTATTTTGATAGAAAAACTTTTATTGCCGCTGGGACCTCACCGGTTTCCTTTTCTCTGCTGCGCGGAAAGTTGGTTGATGCGGCCGCTATTGGCGTTAAATAGCCCGTGCTTCGGACAGCTTCCTTAAATTCTATTTATACTGTACATATTTTTGTTTTCGTGGCTTTGCGAGAGCGCTGCCGAACCTCCATCGAGGGATGGAGGGAATTACTTTTGAAGACCCGACCTATTTGAGAATCCATAATAAAATTTTAAATTATATTATGGATTATGTTAGGGTTGTGTCACCCTAAGACTTTTCCGGCAAGTACAGAAGCCACCCCCCCCCCCCATTTTTAAGTGGTGGAGGAGGATTAAAATAATTATCGAGGGTTGAAAACATGCCGTCGTGAGTTACATTCCCATGGCTGGCATTGACTTTGAATCTTAAAAATCACTTGTGTCACCCTTTCCCTTTCAAAACTTTCCCGGCAAGTAGACAAGCTCCACCCCCTCTGTACCATTATATTCAGCATCCCCATACCATTATATTGCGCCGTTGCGACCATTATATTGCGCGGCAGTTGACCGATGCGTCATAGACCGATACGTGACAAATATGGAGATGTTGACGTCACGGGTACGATTATGATATTAGTAGTCCGACCATATATTTCGAGTTCTTTATTGCATCCACCGTCTTATGATGAATTTTCAGCTTTCCAGAACACTTTAGGAGTCATTAAAATTACACCTTTCCTAGTACGTCACCTCCAGGTGTCCCGGAATCTGGTCTGCTGACGCCCGGCATTCTATGGCCAAACTACTGTCTGATCTGAAAGTATCAGCTTTTCCGAAACCCTTGCACTTTTTTGTCGCTGGTTCCCCAACTACGTCATCTAGCGCTCTCAATATAGGAACGGTTAATGCCGTTGTTGACATATCATTGGAATTGCAGTATAATAATAATAATAATACTATGTATCCATTAATATATTTTAGTAACATATTTGATAACGTGAAATCAACATTACATTTATTTACTTATACATTAAATACTTATACTTACATACTCCTAACTTTTCACCGTTTTCCACAACTATGTTTGTTTATTTTTCAAAAAAATATTTAAGTGGAAACATGTAATTAGCTATGTCCTTGAAATGTAATAATTGTGTATGCAATGCATTGAAACAGTAATGCAGAGTACATTGAATTAACGTTGAGGTTCTATGCCCCACACCCTTAGTAAGTAATGCGCGCTGTAAATCATAATTTGATACACCATTCGGCGCTGCCTAAATCTCGAACTAGACGAACTAATGTACTCAACGGCAGTGCAGTCGGCTTAACATAATGCGAAACACGCCGTCCATTGATTCGCGATTACCTGGCGCCCGCCCGGCAGTTCGGCCAACTGCAATTAAGCCACCGCACTATCCGGTGCATCCGGTGCAATGCAACGATCTCCCTTCCCTCGCCTCGGAACGCGTGCAAGTACACATTAGTGGTTCGTATGGGAGGATATCGGCACAGAGTGTTCCCAAATGATAATAAACCGAAAACACGTGGGGGGAAGCTTCGATAGAGCAGTGCTTTCCAACATATGGCATCGCGTCAATTTTATATCCAGCTAGGCAGACTGAACGTCGACTCCTTCTCCGAAACTGTTTACTTCTGTATAGTCTACGAAATATTATTTAACAAAAGTGTCGTTAAAATGTCATAAAATAAACAGTGATTCCCAACAAGTTGTAACCGTTTATTTTACTATGGAGATCGATTCTACACTTTAACAAACGCTTTAAAGGTACAAACTGACCGCTGCACCGGGTTCGATCATAACATCTTGAACTTTATACCACCAACGATCAGAGTAAATAATTTTATTGCGGTATAGGTACCTAACAATAATTGTAAAATGTGTATTTCAGACTGATATATTGAAATACGCACTAAATACTGATGATTTCGAAATCGAACTATTACTGTTACACTAATTAATAGTCTTAATCGGATAGCTACTTACCATGTTAAATTCGGCGATTACCGATTTCGATTTTACAATTATAACAATAATTGTAAAATGCGTACTTCATACAGATACATTAAAATACACACTAATTACTAATGATTTCGAAATCGAACTGTTAGGGTTTCACTAATTAATAGTCCTACTTGTGAACTTTTTGACTTTTAATTCTTAGTCTTAATACTTTCATCACATGTTCTACTTATTGTAAAAACGTTAATATGGTATTCAGTTTATAAAATTGATAAAGTAATAATAATCATTGTAGAAGAAATGATCAGTAAATTTTGTTAATTTTTACTGCAATAAAGATTTTTTCCAAATTAATTCAATTGCTTATTCAGCTGTTATTGAAAGATTCGGAAGAAAATGTTATCATTAGTGTTTTTGCTTGAAAATTGATACGTATAAATAATTAATATTATTAAGCGATCAAGACGATTCAGTCTAACCATATCAAGCCATTAGACATTCGACGATAGGTGTGACAAAGGTCTCGATCGTTGTGAAAAAGGTACCAATGTGCTAACGACACTTTTGTCAAATAGTATATCGTCAACAACTAAGGTTCTCGACTACAGCGGGCGAACCCGTCACCTCAGGAAGTTTTAACTATGAGGTGTACTATCTCGCTGGAGTGAGCGCAGAAGACTTGAGGACAAAACAGTCTACCATCTAGCTACGTTACAAGCCCGTAAGAGGCCAACGCCTTAACCGCGAGATAGCCAGGAGTGTTACCCGGCGGGCCTACACTCACGCCCTTACTTCCAATTGTGACCAGATTACTTCAGTCCCTCGATTGGTTACGAGTTCGAGGTCGCTTGCGCGGTCCTCTCCCTTACGAAGCGGTGTTTACCGAATTTATCGCGGACCACAGCATCCTTTGCCCGGCTGTTCACCCAGGATCGGGTAGCCGATAGTCGTTTCAAGAGCAGTCGCCGTAAGGTCCGCAACCACCCCCGCTCTATAGGAAACAGTACTGCTTCCAGACTCCCACGACTGTTAGTCAGAGTGCACAGTCGATTGGCTTACGCCGCACGGTGCGCAAACCATCCAGGAGTGCCAAAAGAATGACTCCTGAAGGAAACTGGCCCTCAGGCCAGAGTCCTAACCGGGCTCGCAATTCATGCGTGGAGGCCGCCGGATGAGTGTTGATCCGTGAGTGTGACCGACCCCGAACAAATGGGTTTTCGTGGCCAAGTCAACATGAGCCCATTAGCTCCCGTTGGGCGTAGGTCCCATTAGCTCCCAACACAGGCGTAGCTAGACAGTGGACCGGCATTTGTCTGTTAAGTCTATCACGCCCACTTCATGGGAGACAGAACAACATGATGGTCCCTGGGGTGACGAGTTCGCCCGTTGTGAATGACACCTCTCGTAATACTCAGTTACTGTTAGTAGCTATCTGAACCTACGACGCCTTGATGAGTTCGCCTTTGGTACTTTTAGCAGGTCATCCCAAACAATGGTCTTGAATGTCTTGTATGTCTAGGATGCTATTATAAAGAAAATCTGGATAAGACGCTACCAAAAAATCGCGAAACATTGCGGAGTTTTTTATGCCGAAAATTAACTATATCACGCGTTATCGCGTGACGGCGCTCGGTCGTAACACATTGCCATTATCCGCTCCAAGACGCGGCAGTCTGAAGGACACTTAACGATCGAGCTTGTGGAAATATTGACAGAAGCAGTCAGCCGGCTCGCCTAACCCTCAATTCAGTGTCAATCCTCAAGTGGAGCGAATTTGATTCCAGGCGCTCGCGCTCTGGCCGAACAAACAACGCGCTCAAAATCCACAGTCGAGACCAAGGAATGATAACACGCTTGCTATGAGTACAATTTTACGAATAACTAAACGTAAAAGAACAACCGAGTAGTTGTTAAATTAATTTTAGCCGACTTCAAAGTGATATGTATATACAACACTAAACTTAAGGACTATATATATATATATATATATATATATATATATATATATATATATATATATATATATATATATATATATATATATATATATATATATATATATATATATATATATATATATATATATATATATATATATATATATATATATATATATATATATCCTTCTAGCCGTGTTCGGCCATAGCGACTGCATTGTAGATTCTAGTGACTTCTTTAGTCTTCTCAGAGTCCATTGTTCGCAAGCAGTCAAGTGCGCAGGCTATATTATAGTGCACAGGTGGGCGCGCGACCACGGGTGCACTCTCTCTTCCTCCCTCTTCTGAACCCGATGGAACGGAGACCGTTACGACCAGAGAAAAGTTTGGATGCAGATAAAATAAAATAAATTAATTAATAGCCAACACAGCAATGGCTGTCATTGTTAAATTTGTACTCAATATTGCAGAGCTATTTTTTTAGGATTTAGTTCGTTTTCCACACTGTCATTTATGAAATTGGTAGTTATGGCTTGGGTTTTTCTGGAGCTATTGTAGTGATGACCGGTGACTTATTGGTAGTTGTTGTAGTAGGCGGTGATATAGACTATGATATAGACTTAAGGACTATACAACAAGGTTCCGAAGCATGTTACGTTCGGTGAGTCATGCACTATCTAAGTCGGAGAGGCTAGGTAATTTATTTATTTATTTTTATTTATTTTATTTTTCTTTTTATTTTATTTCTGGAAACATACAGCGCATACAATTGACATACGTGTGCATAAACATAATGTGGACAAAAAGAAAAACATTACGCTGATAATCGTTTCCTACGAAAGTAACAGATTTCCGCATATTACACATTTGGATTTCAGCATATTACACTTAAAATAATATTTGTAAAATTAATTGTAAAATAAACTGAGTTCATATTAAATATAAAATTAATATAGATAACCGATGGGAGAGGTAGGGAATCGGAAGCGATTAGGAAGAAGGAGTTAGACGAAGGTATGTGTATATGTACATAGATATAAATAAAGGTATAGATAGGTCGTATAGTGGATATATAGATACAGATATTTATTGATGTTTATAGATATTTATAGATATATAATAAATATTTATGGATATTTATAAATATTTGTAGTAGCTACTGATATGTTACATGAAAAGTATATAACTAAGTACGATAGGAATTTCCCAAAACATAATTAACCTTACAGATAATTCCAAATCGTGAATTATTTTTCTAGGCTATTATTCTAGATTATAACTATTATTCTACTATAGACTATTATTATAATTCTACTATTAATAATATTATTATAACTCTACTCCATTACTATTACTATCATTATTATTCTAATATATAGACTATTATTCTAGACTATAGCAAACGAGACAGAGAAATACGTTAGAGCGTAATATTAAACGATTATACTTACATATATCTAATGATTTATCTAAACTTTCTTATTATACTAGTTACTACTTTTTAACAATTTTAATACTACATACTACATACTACATGCAATAACAAGACACAAACTTACAGACATGTTACACGCACACATACATATAACACGTCATAGTAGGGTTGGTTGTAAGAGATGGTCATATGACAATAAACCCGCCCATCGTGATATTTTCACAATAAAGAGTATAAACAAACAAACAAACAAACATATTTATCTAATTACTTGATTTCTAAGAAATGCCATTACCGTTGTTTGCAGTTGTGCTAAATTCACCAATTCAAATATCCAAATATCCAATTCTGGCTCAGCCAAACATAGTGAATTTTTGTCGCCGATCCAGCGGTATACAACAAACGTAGCGATCGCATTTCGTCAGGCGTAATCACTTGACGTGTTCAAAAGCCGCCTTAAAAAGTAACTAAGAGATAAGGCGTTTTACTCACTGGAGGAAAATTACACGCATGAGGAGTAAAATACCTGATATTTAAAGTGTTTAATGCTTTTCCTTGCAATGTGTAAATTGCTACTGCACTGTTATTACGTTAGTTGCAGGATATTGTCATGTGGCAATAAGCTCGAATTTATCATCTATATACATAATAATTACGTGGACGATTATGTGGAGCGTTTCATAACAGACACAATTTTACCAACAAAAAAAAAACGACTTAATTTTTTTTCATAAGTGTAGTGCGATGTCATGATTATATTTAAAACGGGCTATAATAATTAAATGCGTATACAAAACTTGGTGTCTAAGCTGTTAAACGTTGAGGAGTTCCCTCGTCGGGAGCCAACCCTGGGTGCAGCAGCCATGTCATGGTGAAATTTAGAACAAGCTATCATAACTGAATGAGTATATAAAATGTCGTGTCTGTGCTGTTGACCGTTGAGGAGTCCCGTCGTCAGGAGTCAACCCAGGTTGTAGAATCAGGTTATGCTTACCATTAAAAGAATGCATTGTCATCGGAATTGAACCAAAAAGGAAATTTTTAACTTCATATCATACATTTTAGGAGTTCTTTCAATTCCTCATGGATCCCATCATCAGAACAGAATTTTTATAAAAGTGGGACCAATCTGTATATTCTTTCAAATAAAAAAAAACCAAATCGGTTCACAAATAGCAGTGTTCTAAGGTAAAAAAGATTTTTAAAAAAAAGATACAACCGAATTTATGACCTTCACTTTTTTTGAAGTCGGTTAAAATGGGTATGGTGAATTGTATGGCACATATAGAGAAGCCTGTCAACGTTTTCCATTGCTAGAGAATGACACTCATTAGGAATACACTCTGCGAGATGCTGTGATTTCGTTAAATGTTCACCAAGTAGGAACAATGTTTTCGATGGTTATCTCAACACGATTTCCATCGAAACCGATTGATTTGTGAGCCAAATTCAAAAAATACATATCTGATGATATTTTGCATCAGATGCGTACCAGAATATAAAATCCAGATTTGCAACTGAGCGAGGAAATTCACAACGAGGCATTAATATTAACTGAGGGTAGGTACGTGTTTGGTGATATTAAACAAGGTATGATAGCGCCCAATCGTTCGAGGCACGACGCATTTATATAAGGGTCGAAACGCGAAAAACAATATGATTGCAATGAATTGTGAGAATCAGAGCGAACGAACGTTCCGCTGTTGAATTGGCAACAAAAATATGCATATGACACTCTCGTGAAAGTTGTGAACGATGGAACAGAACGGATTTTCTTTTTGGACGCTCCCGGTGAATATGGAAAACTTTTTGATCGCATTGATTTTGGCAACGAATCGCTTGCAGAATGAAATTGCACTTGCACTTGCTTAATCAGGAATTGCAGCTACGGTGTTGGAAGGCGGTCGAACAGCTCATTCAACACTCAAGTTGCCGTTGAATAATAAAATCAATGAAACTCCAACTTGCAACTTTATAATACGTTTTGGAAAACCTTTTGCGCCGGCGAAATGCAGGTGGCGTAGATAGCATTGAAGGCGAATCTGACAGCAATTAATTTGGCCATCTATAATAACATTGATAAGGAACGATTTTTATAAAGGACTGGTTGATTTTAAAAACACAAAAACTTAACCAATTATAACTATAATATCACCTAATTATTAGTGCTACTATCGAATTTTTATATGGAATCACAGAAAACATACGGAGAGATACAACACCATCTATTTGTCTATCTGGACTTAATTATTACTGAACGTATCTATCTGAACATTCATTTTACGTGCGTAATTATCACGTATTGAAATCTTTGAACCAAATTAAAAATTGACAACTTTATATAAATAATACTAAAATTATAAGAGCTCTGTTTTTAAAACTCGTTTGGTATTATATTATAATTATATTTCGGGATAGTATACATTATAGACGTAATAGAGGGCCATAAAGAGTGTGCCACCATGCTTCTATATCACGGACGCCGCCATTTTAGACACATTTTAGAGTGCCATCTAAACGTTGCGTTTCGTAGTAAAATCTAGTTTCCAAATCGTATTACGGCATTGAGCAATCTAATTACCTATATAATCAAATATATTAGTTACGATTATTTCAATTTATTCCTTATGTTAATTCTGACAATTTCGATTGCATTATTATTTTAATTATTCTAAAGTAGTATTTCTGAATTGGTTGTACCTACCTAAAATATTGTGTAAATTTAAGATTAAATTTTGCACAGAAATGTCATACGACATACGAGTATACAGTTAGCAATTGTTGAGTTTGTTTTGAATGACTGGGTTTTTCAACTTTTTGAGAATGTTTTCGCGACTTATCAAAACCGATTATCGCCTCATGGTCTAGTATTACACAATGGGAAATTACATCTTCCACAAGCCCCAATTGCGTTCATTCAGTGGCTCGGAAGCAATATGCGATGGAAAACAATTATCATAAATGAAACATAATATTAAAATATTCGGGTTCAGTGTAGTTGCTATGGCTACGATATATCGGAAATCCTTATATCGAACAGCCATTATCAGTATATGATTATTTTGGAGGCCATCCTATACAGATAAATAAAATAATGAAAACTATGAATCTTGTTCTATATACATTTAAAAAAAGATATTTACCCCCCTACCTATCAGAACGTAAGTGATAGGGTCCGCTATATTATCATATTCAAAAAATATATTTATATACAACTATATTAAAATTCTATGTATATACAATATTATATAAAACCGCTACATATTTAGTCTATATATTTTAAACAAATATTTTTATTCCGAAATCTAATGGAAAAAACCAAGGATTAACCGACTTTTTGTATAATAACCCAAAGGTAGAGCGGTTAATACTCGAAAATTAGTCGGTCGATTACATTGAAATTTTTACAAAACGTTGCATTCGAATACGCGCGATCTTCGGTGATTTTCCCATTCGTTTCATATCAGACTAAGCCATAGCGAAGCGTGGCCGGGTTTAGCTAGCATTATATAAAAAATATATTTACGTAGATGATGGGCCCGATTGCGTTTCTTCGTGAACTTAAATTAGAAGTTAGTTCAACCGAACGAAACAGAGCAATACGTTAAAGCGGAATATGAAATAAATGATTGTCGTTTTCCCGCACCAAAACTACCTGTCCAACTTATATACGTCCAAATAAATGAACACTTTTCGTAGTTTTATTGCGGAATAGTCACAACCGTTTATTTCACATTTCGTTTTAACCTCTCGTTCACATGAATTAATTTCAATTTTAGTTCACGAAAAAACGCAATCGAGCCCACTATCAAGTTTCATTAGTGTACTGAAGTGCATTAAATATTTAGGAACCAACAATATAATACAAAATATACAACAAGTAAATTTTATTTTATTTTATTTATTTATTTATTTGTATCAAACATAATTATAAAACGCATAAAAATGGTCATAACAAGTAATGGTGCGAAGAAACAACGGCCCACATTCACATGACCATGCTCAGCGTATACCCAACTAGGCCAAATATAGCCTGTATCTGGGCATACGACTTACTTTCTGACTAAGGTGGAGAAGCCTAACTGACGTAGGTACTCATATAGATACATATACACATACACACATACATATACATACATACACAAATATATAAATATAACGATCTAAATATATTATAGTATTATTCTTTTGCATTATATTACAATATAGTACATTTTGTTTAATATCTTATATCATATTATATAGTATAATAGTAAAGTTATGCAGAAATATATATATATATTTTTTTAAGATATGACTTGCAGCAGTTCTTTCTCTGTCCTTGAACGACCTATGTCGTCAAGCCATTTTTTAATATTTTTTTTGAATAAAATGGTATTTTCTATTTCCTTTATTTTGTCATCAAGGCGGTTGAATATTTTAGGTGCTATATAGTTGAATTGTCTTTGGGCAAATGAAGAATTAACTCGGGGAACGGCATAATTCAGACCTGCAGATGCTCTTGTAGTTCGGTGTTGCTGGCTTCGTAGTCGTTTATCTGAGGTTCGATGGAAGAACATGAGTGACTGTTTCACAAACAGCTGGCGTATGTCTAACACATTACTTTCTTTGAATAGCATGTTGGAGTCATATCGTGGGGGCCTTCTATTGATTACCCTCAACAAAAGCTTTTGGGCTTTCACTAGAGGATCCAAGACAGATTTTACACATGCTCCCCAAGCTATTATTCCGTGTACCCATAAACCCTGACACAGGGCCATATAAACCATATTTAGGGAGTTCTTAGAAAGGACGTTGCGTAATTCTCTAAAGACGAAAACTAGTTTCCGAGACCTCGAAGAGAGTTGTAATAATTGGTTATCCCAGCTCAATTTAGAGTCTATTAGGAAATATATATAAAAAAAAAAACACGACTGCCGTTACATAAATTGAATTATTTTATTTATATATCTATAGTTTTATGACGGCTATTTATGAAATATTTACGGTTTATATATGTATACATACAAATATATGTATATTTCTGGGATGACACTAAACACGATATATGTAATATGTATGTTAATTTATTGACATGTCAACATTTAGACAACTACTCACTTGATATTTGGACAGTTAATGTACACTATGACACAGAAGATGACATGACAATTCTATTAATTCCATACTTTTAAGGTACCCTATAGCACCCGGGATGACATAACGATGCTAAAAATATCACACACTTCTAAATCGGTTCAAGCGTTAGATGTTATGGTGGAATAAAGAAACGGAAAACAAACGAGTACATAAATGAACCCTGAACACATTACACTCCATTTTTTGTTGGACAATCGTGTAAAAACTGTCAATACGGGTAAATAATATCGTATCTGCCGTTCTCGTGCTATGCTATCACAATAGACTAGAAATAGATGCAGGGGTATTATATCCAGGGTGGATTTCCGGAAGGAAGTGGCCGCCTCGGCGAGGGTTTCGCCGACCACGTCGCGGCCGTTCTTCGGCGGTCACGTTCGCCGACCGGATCCTCCTTTTCCGGATGCGAAAATTAACGGCAACTTTTAAATTGCCCGTTAAGCGGGGAGTTAACGCCATTCGCTAACTGCCAAGGGTTGAGCAGAAGTAAAAGCGGAAACAGCTGAGACAAGATTACTGCGTAATCGACACGTTCGAACCGATCAGAGAAGTCGATCGTAAAAAATCGGTTTTGTCACCCCAAGACTTCCCGGCCAGTAGCCATGGACTGATTTCATCTGAATAATAACTTCACAAATAAAATCGATGAGCGTGCTCTTTCGGTCAGAAAGAATCCGCTTGTGTTTCTTTACAAAACTATATAATATAATATTATTAATACTAATATATAACACGTACGTACGTACGTACTATATTATAATACCTCCGTACAATATATACACGGCCCGGTGGCATAGTGGTTAGGTCGCCTGATCTTACATTGTAAGGTCACGGGTTCGCCTCCCGTGCCTACAAAAAAGTCAGCAGTCAGTTAGTTGTGTGTCATCCTACTAATATTATAAATGCGAAAGTTTGTATGTATGTATGGATGTTTGTTACTCTTTCACGCAAAAATTACTGAATGGATTTTGATGAAACTTTACAATAATATAGATTACACATCAGAATAACACATAGGCTATAATTTATAAAGATATAGTGTGAATTATCTAAAATATAACGATAACTGTCAAGTAAGTAGGAAAAAAATCTAAGAAATTGACATTCGAAATTTAAATTCTATCCTACTATCCTACTAATATTATAAACGCGAAATTTTGTATGTATGTATGGATGTTTGTTACTCTTTCAGGCAAAAACTACTGAATGGATTTTGATGAAACTTTACAATAATATAGCTTACACATCAGAATAACACATTATCACAATTTTCCATCACCACGCGGGTGAAACCGCTGGGAGCAGCTAGTAAGCTATATATTAATCTGAAAAATTAAAAGACTTTTTCGTGGTAGTCGGATTTGCAAAGTAAGTCGGAGAAAAAACAGTCGAATGAAAACGTTTCTTACGAACGCTGCCTTAACGATGAGAGATATATGATTGAGTTCTAGAGAAAAGTTGTAGAGATTGATAATGCCTACAAAAAAGTTAGCGACAGCATATGTCTAACTTTTATTATTAAGTCACAAAAAGTAGTTATTTATGTTAAAAAAATTATCAAATCGTTAAGTCATGTTTATTGGTAATATTATCAACAATTATGCATTCATATCAAAATAAGTAAATTTATCGTCTCAAGTGCTTAAAACAAAAGACTTTTCCCTTTTCCTGCATATAATTTCCTTTTTACTGCATAAATGGTTAGAAATAATACGACATAGGTATGGAACCGCGACCGTATCTCGGGTTGGAACTACTGAAAGACAATATATTATGGTACCAAATAATAACATTACATCTAATATAGTATACAGAGAAGTTTTGAACAATTAAAATAACCATAATTTATTCAATCATAATCATTTCATTTCCTCATTTGAAACCCAGTAATATAGCAAAATTGGCATGCAAATACATACATACATATGCAGTAAAAATATAACCCTCCTTTTGGCAGTTATGGCGAACCACACTCATAATTTCATCACAAGTAAAAATGTCTACCACCCAACGAAGTGGGCACGGGTCAGCTAGTCTTATATACTTAGCCTTCGATTTCATCTAAAAATTGGTTTTCAAACCGTGTGAAAAGTCTCACCGTGTGATTCACCTATCAGGATAGCGATATAAATAAATAAAATTGAATTGGTTTTCAGGTCGTTGAGCGCAGAGGCCTCTCCCGTTCGGTAATCCATTTCCGATCGATCTAAGCGAATTCGTATGCAAATATTGGAAAAATATGAAAAGCGCTCGGCGGCCATCCTATTTACCGCGCGCGGGCCTATTGCGTCAATATTTGCGCGGGCCCTTTGAAAGCGCTCAGAGCCGCCCCGACATATTCGCTTTTCGACCCGAACGCAACAGCATCGCTCTGCGGCAAGCGCGAGGATCCTCCCAATATTATCCCTATCGGCCGAATGTACAGTTAGTCCAAGAGCCAGCGATTAAAAAGTGCAAGAGTTTTGAAACAGCTGATTATTATTTCTTGAGTGGGGCTTTTCTAAGGTCTTTATGAGCCTTGTAACACTGCGACCATTGCTGATCTATTGTGTTCGCCACCTACTATAGTTCTGCGCTAAGCCTCGTGTCATTTAAGAACCGCAGCAGGCTTTTGGCGCCAGATTGTTTTACCTCCTCAGGTTGGAGGTAGTGACCACCCAAGTGGGTGTATCTTTTACGCATCAGCGGGCCACACTCGCGCATGAGGTGCTGGGGAGTTTCCTCTGCCCCTTGGCAGAACCTGCACATTTTTGTGTCTCTGAGCTTGAGGTTGAACATGTGTTTGTTCAGGCCACAATGCCCCGTGAGCGCCCTCACCAGTATGCGTAGATTGTTACTATTTAGCGATAGGGCCTCATGGGCCGTCTTACGGTCGTAAGCCTTAATAAGCGCTTTGGAATGATTCAACCCTGGCGTGTTGTTCCAGTGGCTGACGGATTGTTCTAAACACATTTGTTTGAGCATTAGGTTTGCAAGGCTTTTTGGTACGCCACAGCAAGGTTCAGGGCCGTATAACGTTCCCTTTGCTCCCGTCCTAGCAAGTTCGTCGGCTTAAAAAACAGCTGATACTTTCAGATCAGACAGTACTCATAGAATGCCATAGAATGCCAGGGGGGCATAAAAAGCACCATGCCAGATACCGGGTGTTTGTGAATTTATACTTGCTATTCGATATGTTATATTTGCTATTCGAAATGTACATGTTATTGTAATTGTGGTATGATCGTTGGCAAATCAGTAGCTTCAATTTATCGCACTCAGGAGCAGCGATTTAATTACTCGAATGGTCGCCGTAGGTAGAGATGCGTAACTCGCCCGATAGAGCGCGGTACTGTCTAGCGGCGTACGGAAATGTCATATACATATTTAACATTCGACAATAAAATGAGATTTATAAACTGTAGTACTGTTTCATTTCTCCTACACACTTGAGTGCGCTGTTGGAACAAAACACCGGGACACCTGGATATGCTGTACAACCCGTTACTTATACATCCAAGTAAACCACAGTATATTTGATTAACAATTATAAATACATACTTTTTTTATTCATTGATTTATTTTTAGGAAACAGCTATTTATAATTTAACAAAAAGACGGAGTAGGATAACAGAGAGCCAAATAAAGGATTTCAAGTTTAAGTAACGTTGTAGAAACATATGTGACCTTTCAATTAAAGCTATCGATTAAAAACACATCAAAAATTATTCAACAATTAATGCTAAAGAATTCACTGTTCAGCCGCTGCCTAGCTGAGCATATTGCATACGTCAGTAAACAGAGCAGCAATAAAATAATGAGACACATTACATATTTCAAGCAACATATCTCAGTATTTCTCCCCCATATATTATACTGATGACAAACTAGAGCATTCTTAGGAATATATAAATTGTACTCACAAAGCGTATGTTCTTTATCGTTTCGGGTATTCCGCGACGGTTTTCGTTTACACATTTATTAAAATACTACGCCTGGAAATGTTAGGTGCCCTAGAGGAGACATCAGGTAATTAGCCATATTTACTAGGATATAACGAATTGAGACGTTTTAGTAATAAATGTTCTACATAAAAAGATATTTCCATTTGTATATGATTTACAGCTTTTGGAAAAGTGGGCCCAAAATGCCCGATTTTCTTTAACCGCCCTACCTTTGGGTTGTTATTCAAAAAGTAGGTAAATCCTTGTTTTTCTTCATTAGATCTCAAGGATCGCCCAGTAAAGCTATATCATTTCAGATGATACGGTAATCATTTTCAACGAAAGTAGCTGGCAGCATGTTTTCACAAAGGTCAATTACGAAATGGACATTGTTAAAGAATGGCTGGGTGACTCACTACTTATAATTAATATCGAAAAAATAAGTATTTTACTTTCAGCATAGATAAGAGAGGACGACCACCAGGTGCAAACTGTATAAATATCCATAAATAAATGAATCGTTATCAATGCAATTGTGAGCCATTACAAAAAGAGTTGTCTCTAAAATACTTGGGCATAGTTGTAGATAATAATCTGAGATGGGCTGATCATGTAGACTTATTGTCATTATAGATCAAGACGTCTGGCATATATATTTAAAGACTTAAGGAATATTCTATACCCTAAAACATTGAAAACTACCTACATCCCTATTCTAATACTATTTACAATGAAGCCTCTAGTGTTGATGCTCTAATGTACTCCAGTTAAAAAATGCGCTTTTCTTTAAATAAATAAATAAATAAAAATAAATAAATAAATAACAATACTTGTTTAAAATATACCAGAAAAAATATATTGCGGTTTATATAAGCGGAGTTTATATAGCGATTTTATATGTATAAGGTAGAAATATATTTTTTATATATTTTTGTATTTTGGCTCATAATATAGCGGACATATTTTCGCGTACGTTCGTATAGGCGCAACTAGATTTGCCTACTACAACGGGCGAACCTGTCACCTCAGGAAGTTTTAACGATATTAGATTGTTCTGTGAGATGAGCGCAGATGACTTTGGACAAAACAGTCCACCGTCTGGTTACAACACATGCCCGTAAGAAGCCGACATTCTACCGCTAGATAATCACATTAATCAATTGGCAGGCCGATACTCGCGCCCTTACTTCCAGTTGCAACCAGATTACCCCGGTCTCCCGACTAGTTACAGGTCGCTTGCGCGGTCCTCTCCCATACGTAGCGGTGATACGGTGTCTACCGAATCTATCGCGGACCACGGCATCATTTATCCGGCTTTCACCCGAAATCGAGTAGCCGATTGGTCGTTTCAAGAGCAGTTGCCGTAAGGTAAACAACTATCCCCGCTCTGTAGGAGAAAGTAAAATACTCCCCCGGCTGTCAGTCAGAATAAACAATCGATTGTCTTATGCCGCACGGTGCGCAAACTGTCCACGAGCGCCAGAAGGTTTCCTAGGGGAAACTGGCCCGAAGAATAGAGTCCTACTCTGGCTCGCACTTCTACGTGGAGGCCGCCGGATGGATGTTGACCCGTGAGTTTGAGCGACCCTGAACACATGGGTCTTCGTGGCCAAACTGCAACAGGGCCTATTAGCACCCTTCCGTTCGTATAGGAAGGGCGGTTAAACAAGTATTTAATTCTTTAAAAGATGGTTTGCAGAAATATCGTTCTCATGACTTGCCTGAACTACGTATCATGCCTGTTTCCATTCTAAATGACTTATGGTATATCGATATGGGGGAATGCCACAGACAGTTCTAGGGTTTTCATTTTACAGAAAAGTGCACTGAGAGCAATTGCAGGAGTATCCCGTAGCACGCACTGCGATCCATACTTTCTTAAGTACAAAATACTGATCTTTACATCTGAATATATTTAAAAATTTTTACTATATGCTAAATCTAATATTAACGAACAAGGGGTAAATGGGGATATGCACTCCCACAATACACGCCGACGTGATGATGTTATCCTGCCTAAAGTACGCCTTACGCAGACACATAAGTCCTTTGGATATTTAAGCAATAAGCTCTTTAACCAGCTACCACTCTCCACAAGAAAGATGGAAACAAAGGCGTTTAAAAGATTTATTAAACAAAAGCTGCAATCCACACATGCTTTCTATATATAAGCTGGGTGATTTTTTTGACCATGCCAATTCTTTCAAATGAGAATAACATTAATATGTAACTTTCAGGTACCTCATTTTAGTTCTTATTGTTTAAAATTAATATTATGAATTTAATATTTAATATGTAGATTACAATGTGTAACGTAACATACCTGACCATATACATATGTTGTTTTTTTCCAATTTTGTTTTGATACTTTCTATTGTGTGATTATTTTTTTGTATAGAGTGCCTAAGATGACTAGGTATTAATATTCTTATAATAATTATCTATTTTATATGTATACTCATGTAAATGGATTGTAACAAAAACCGCATATTTTGTCGTTTTGTTTTCGCGCTTGTGTGCAGATTATGTTCGCCGAACCTGTTTTTTATGGTTTTTCGGTGTATTTTTTATATTTCCTGGTGGTTTTTCGATGTTTTCAGTGCATTCCTCAGGTGCGATTCCACCAAAATAGTGTGCAGCACATTTGCTTGCACACATTTTGTGCAAAACTCCAACAGTGCAGGTACTAAGCTGGTGTCGCATTTGGCTTCCGTCTCCACTGGTAAGGCTGTGCGTAACTTTTGTAAGCGCACAGTTCAGCACACTTGTGCGCGAACATGTTCACTGAGCAGAGTTTCTGCCGAGACAGTTCAGTAGTTAATATGAACGGGCAGGAAAACGTAGTGCTTTGTGCTGCAGCATGTGTTTTACTATGTAGTCTCCTTAAAAAGAAACGAAGGAAGAAACCGCGATGTTGGGTGAGGCCGTTACTACAGCGACGGAATGAAGAAACGAATAAATTTCTAGAAGAAATAAAAATAGATCCATTGAGTGAATTTAAAAACTTCACACGTATATCTTGCGAAGATTTTGAGTTGCTGCTTAATGTAACTAGTCCTTTTATTGCTAAGCAAGATACCAACTACAGAAAATGTGTCCCTGTTTGAATAAGGCTTGCAATCACCTTAAGATATCTTGCTACTGGAGATTCTTTTGCAAGTTTAATATTCTTATTTAAAGTTTCAAAAGAGCTTATTGCTCGGATTGTACCTGAGACTTGTAAGGCGTTGATAAGCGTGTTGAAAGAAAATATTAAGGTAAGAAAATAAAAATAATATACCATTTTATTTTAGTCACTTTTATTGCATTACATTTCATGCCAAGATATTGTTTCGCCATCATTCTGACGTAAAAGATCTGAATAATCATTATCGCGGACCTGAAAACTTGAAGCCGGTCCTTGACTCTGACAATTTGACGAATCTGAATACGGTGAAGGCATTGGAGTTGTAACATATTTTCCAGTACCAATAATAGCGTCATACAATAAATTATCTATATCCCTTTGTACTAAAATCTTGGTTCGCTCATCTCTAATTTTCCTTAATTTCGTTGCGACGGCTGCAGCAAAAATGTCTTCGTCATCAGGTTTTTTTGCTTCCATCTGCTTGTTTACGTTATTCATAATGGACAAAGCTTGGGCGATTCTCGGGTCTTCATCGACAATACGGCGTTTAAGCGAGTTCTTCGGAGCCTTAAACTTTTCGACTGGCCTTTCATGAAGAGACTCTTGATCTTCATTTACTGTGTCATTCTGGATAATAATATCTTGTGATACCTGAAATAGTAATAAAATTTCCTTTTTCAGATGCCTAACACTTTAGAAGAATGGATGATCTTAGAGCGCCAATTTGACCATCTTTGGAATTTCCCTCATTGCATTGGGGCTATGGATGGCAAACACGTTGTTATCTATGCTAATCTTCAGCAAGGAAAATTAAATTTGCCTGAACCTTACCCGTTACCTGGAAGGAACAAACCAATTCCACATGTCATTGTGGCAGATGATGCTTTTGCGTTAGATATAAATTTAATGAAACCATATCCCGGTCAACATGACAAAAGATCAAAAGAGAGAATATTTAATTATCGGTTGAGCAGAGCGAGACGTATTGTGGAAAACGTATTCGGCATTATGTCGTAAATAGTATAGGTATCTGGCGTAAATAGTATAGGTATCTAAGTAATAATATTAGAGGTAAGAATATAAACATTTAAAACGTACCTACCTGTTCATTTATTTCGTCGTGTGAGTTCAAGCTGACGTTCGGCTCATCCCTTCCATGAAAGAAATTCAAATATGCATAAGCAAACCATTTCGGCTTATATATATCTAAAATCCCAGAACCTGGAGATTTTGAGTCCGCGATTTTCTTCTTTTCTCTTCGGTATTGAGCCAAAATAATCTTCCATTTTCTCATTACCTCAGTCGAGTCACAATTGAAACTTTGCGCCAACTCTTGAGTGGCGTCGTGTTTTTTGTTTTTATTTTTATAATCACTGTGACTAGAATCCCATAATACAGGATAAGTTTCAATAGCTTGAATAAAATTAATAATTTTATCATTCGTCCAATCCATATTTAGCTTGGTTAATTAACAATGTACGCGCACAAATCAATGTTTTCACTCCGGTAGCGGAAGCAAGACTGAGTTCGCGCACAACAGGTTTGTCGACGCGACGCGAGTCCACTGCCTGCATGTGTGCGCGCACAAAAGTATACAGATGTGCGCGAACATTTATAGAATGTTCGCGCACAATTTGTTATTGTTTGCTTTAGTGAGTCGACCAGAATAAACATTTGTGTCGCACACTGTGCATTGCAGTGCCGCACAGTTCTGCACACTGGTGGAATCCCATCTTCACACTTTCATAAACAATAAATAATGTTCGCAAACTTTCATGGATGCCGGGTTCGACAGATAGGGATTCGCCTAGCTCTCGCGTGATTGGTCGAGACCGCGGTTTTGTTTTATACTAAAGAGCGATACCGGCCAAACGGAACGTTGACATAAACGAATCCGAGCTGTCAAATTCGGGCGGTGGCAAAAAAACACTCTGGCGAACGTAAGGATTCATCTCTCTTTTTTATTATTTTATTTTATTTGTCTGCCGTGTAAAGCCGATTTTAGTCAACGCTATTGTTGAATTAATATTTATGCTTTAATAGTTTTATATCTACATATATTAATATATTACTAGCAACTGACGAATTCTAATATGCGATAATTAGCTTTAATTGATAATTCATGCTTTTATTGTATATTCTGAATGAATAAATTGAATACTGAATACTGACAATGTCGGAGCTATATTAACCGCCGCACAACTCTCCATCCTTAAACAACAACCCCAGCAGATATAAATCTAAATGTATTACAATCAAAAATATATCGCAAAGCGGAAATATCGTAAATTCGCTCAAACGCTCCTCCCGTATGACAAGCGGGAGGCGGGTCGCTCTCCCTCTGAAATTTCTCAAGTGGCAATATCGCGAAACGAAAAAATATATTTCCCAACCGCTTCCCCTAGGTGATTCCGGCTCCCGGCAACGGCGCTACCACCATCAACCTATCAACGCGTGGCTTACGTTGTGATATATGCACTGGCGCCAAGGAGCACATCTTTTTTTTTCAGCGAGAATATAGCTCAGACAAATAAAAATAAATCGGGTGGTGATTTACGAAACTAAACTATTCGATTTTGGAACTGTAACGGACCTCAAGTCCACTACATGCGATCAACAAATGCATCGATTTCCAGTGAAATCCACTGACACAATTCATCTATTATTTTGACCCGTAAAGCGGTGAATCAGCACTATGAAACAATACTTTTACTCGGAATATTTCGGCCTATATAAACTGGCGAAAAAGCTACCAAAGTATCACCTTCCGCCAAGGTTGCCACGGCATATTCGGTACCCTTCTCACGAGGTGTGTCAACGAATCCGGCTCCTTGGTTCCCTTACCTTATCTTTCCCAGTCACGAAGCATCACTCTGCAATCCCACAGACTCGAGCCGTGCCCAGTACAAGATATTAGGAGCACACATACAATCCTCATCCATATATCCTCGTAACCTCAGTCGCGCATCTATACACGTCAACGTAAACTGTTCGGGAAGCGTTATAACTGGCAATATCAAACCTTCGATCAATAAATTCTTTCTACTTCATTCAAACCCGTCTTTCAATACGGAGATAACTCGTAAGTTGATACCACCACCTCACACCGAACAATTTGGAGTCTAGTGAGGGGTGGTCCCTCACAGAACTATCATTTGCTTGACATTGTGTGTATCACTGTACACATGCGTTCGGGAGTTGTATGAGTTGGCCACGAAACCCATTCTCTTCAGGGTTGGTCACACTCACGTGCCAACACCTATCCGACGGCCTCCACGCATGAAGTGCGAGCCTGGGTGAGACTCTGGCCTTATGGTTAGTTTCCCCTGGGAATCAACCTTCTGGCGCTCCTGGACGGTCCGTTGCGGCGTAAGCCAATCGACTGTGCACTCTGACTAACAGTTAAGAGTTTCAAGGTGAGGGCAGCAATCCCCGCCCACCGCCCGGGCAGTTATAACGACGAGGGTCGTCTTGTCTGCCCGAGATGTCGTGCTACGACAACCCTGCGCGTACCAGAAGGGTAAAACGCGCAGGGGGTGAAATAAGGTAAACCACCCCCCCCCCCGTACCGCCCCGAGAACCCATTTATTCATAAGAAAAGTTATTGACAAAAAGAAAAATTTACAAAAATATTACAAAATTTAAGAAAATCGCAAAAGAAAAAGAAAATATCAACAGATAGCGTGAATTTAGGAGCCGGTAAGCGTGGTAGAGGACGCCCTAGAACGATGATGGTGGAGGCGCACGGTCCGTGGGCAGGTCTCGGAGCAGCCACGGGGGGGAGGAATCCCTGGATCCTGCAAAGGACGAAACGCCCCTCGGGGCGGTAAAGAGACGGACACTAAGACGGGCACTTCGGGCTGGAAGTAGCCGCCGAATCACGCCACCAAGGAAGAGGGTACCCCCTGGGGGGTATCCCGAAGCCTCATGCTTTCCCAAGAAGCCACCCAGTGCTCCCAAACGACTGGAAGCAGCTCCTACAACTGACCAAATCCGGGTACCAAATCGGAGAACGCCCAACGCACGCGCCCACTGCATCCATCAATTTCTCCCGTACATCTGCTAGAATTGGGCAAGACCAAATTACGTGTTCCGCAGTTTGGCGACCATACCCACAGGCGCACCGGGGGTCATCGGCAAGTCCAAAGTCAAATAGTTTGGCTCTGAACTCTCCGTGGCCCCCAACCAGCTGCGTGGTATGGTGGTCGAACCGCAGAAACGAATTTGCCATCCGCACTGTGACGGACGAGAAAAAGCAATGGGTGAGGCGGCCAGTACCCCGGCGTCCCATCTAGCCTGCCAGACACGCAAGGACTCCACCCGAATCAGGCGGGCAAACTCCCCAGCTCGGTGCGCCACCGGGTCGATCGATAGGCCATGAAGGACTACCGGCTCGCCCCGGCGGTACCGCGACAACGCTGCACTCTCCAGAATCTCCAGGTCAATTGGCAGAACGCCAGCGATGACGGGCAACGCAAGAGTGGACGTCGTTCTGTACGCCCCGGTCAGGGCCACGAGAGGGATGCGCTGTCCGCAAAGCAGCGCGACACGCGTCGCCTCAGGAACAGCAGACTCCGTCCAAGCGCGAGCGGCATAAGTCGCACGCGGGACGAAGACGCCCTTATAGATAGTCATGATCGCCGGGAAACGAATTCCCCAGTCGGCCCGACTCACTCCGCGGAGCGCAAAGAATAGATCCCGGGATTTTTCGGCTGTAATCTTTGCGTGCGAAAGAAAGGAAAGGGAAGCCGTAAGCGTCACCCCCAGGTATCGAACGGTGGCCGGGAAGGATACCGGGCGACCGTTCATCCTGATGACAGGGTTCCGCTTAAGATGTCCCTTCAGGAGAAGCGCCTGAGTTTTCATCGGAGAGAAGGTGAGTCTGTTTCGCTGACCCCGTCCGAGGATCAGGTCCAGCGAGTCAGCCACCCTTCTCTCGACCTCTGCGCGACTCCTGCCGCCCACCAGGAGGAGAGCGTCGTCTGCATAAGCGCTGACGGTGCACCCCTCCGGGTAAGATAGACCGAGGAAATCATCAAAGAGAATGTTCCAAAGGCTAGGACCCAACACTGACCCCTGTGGACAGCCCATAGTCGGGGTTTTGGTGACGCTGGTAGGGCCGTACCTCAGAGTGACAGATCTGTCTGAAAAGTAGCTCCTCACTACTTTCAACAAATTGTTCGGGCACAGGCGATCGCGAAGCTTGCATATAAGCATCGGCTACCACGCGTTGTCGAATGCATCGGAGATATCCAAAAATACGCCTACCACTTAGCGGCCGTCGTAGTTGCGGACCCAGTTCTTCGCAAACAGGATGGCGTTCTCTGTGCTTTTCCCTCGGGTAAAGCCAAACTGACGCTCGTTCTGGGGAAACAGAGTCCTCTCCAGCCGTTCGCGCACAAGCACTTCGAGCACTTTACCCATTATGGGAAGGAGCGTGATGGGCCTGTACGCTTTCGGATCCGAGCGCGGCTTGTCGTTACCTTTGGGAATCACCCACAGGAGGCCAGCTTTCCAGCATAATGGGAAATGACCGTCCTTAATGCATTTCTGCATCAGCACAGTCACCTCCCATCTTGCGAATTCCCACACCCGCTTCACTATATCAGACGTAAAGTTGTCTATCTCCGGTGCCTTTCTGCGCGATAGCGACCCGATGATGGTGCCGACCTCGTCCGCTGTTACCTCTGACAGATCAGGTACGTGCGAGTCTACGGCAATAAGCCGCCGCAGCTGCGCGTGGTGGGGATCGTCATTGTCATTCCGATCCGATGGACACAAAGAACCGAGGAGAACTGAAAGAGTGCTTTCGGTGTTAAGCGTGGCGGAAGTACCCTCGAAAATGCTGGAGAGGTAGTTTCCACCCCGCTTGGCACCTTTGTCAATGACGTTCTTCATGTCCCATGGGTTTGCATTCCCAACTTCGCTAACCCATGTACACCAGGAATCAGTCTTGGCACGCCTAATGGCGGCGTGGTAGACGCTCCGAGCCGATCTCAAGGACTCCCGAAGTACCTCCACACGCTCAGGGGGAAGAGAACCCCTGCGGAATTCCCCCATGCGGCGGTACGCTTGCCGGAGGCACCTACGAAGGTCGGATATTACCGGAGACCGCCACGGGGCCGTAAGGCCGCCGAAGGGCCTCCTCCGACCGAGGACCGACTCGCAGGCCGACTAACAGTCGGGGGAGTCTGGAAGCAGTACTGTTTCCTATAGAGCGGGGGTGGTTGCGGACCTTACGGCGACTGCTCTTGAAACGACCATTGGCTATCTGATCCTGGGTGAACAGCCGGGCAAAGGACGCTGTGGTCCGCGATAGATTCGGTAAACACCGTTTTACCGCTTCGTAAGGGAGAGGACCGCGCAAGCGACCTCGAACTCGTAACCAATCGAGAGACCGGAGTAATCTGGTCACAATTGGGAGTAAGGGCGTGAGTGTAAGCCCGCCGGGTAACACTCCTGGCTATCTTGCGGTTAAGGCGTTGGCCTCTTACGGGCTTGTGGCGTAGCTAGATGGTGGACTGTTTTGTCCTCAAGTCTTCTGCGCTCACTCCAGGGAGATAGAACGACTAATCGTTAAAACTTCCTGAGGTGATGTACACACATCATACACACACGTGTGTATTCCTCGACGATGGCGCCCAAACGCTTTGTCCGATTGACCTGAAATGCAGGCATCATTCGGTCGTGGCAAAAGTGAAAAGATTGCAGTTCAAATCGGTCCACCAGAGGGCGCGCTAGTCATACTTTAATCTCGAAATATTGCAGTTAGATATTGCAGTTGAAATTCGGTACACAGATGCCTTGTTGGACCCAAATCAAGTTGTATTTTTTTTGCAACGGAAATAATATTTAAAAATCCGCCATATTTAAAAAACTATTTTTGGAAAAATACCATTTTATAACCACGGTAAATACTTCAAATATGCTACGAATTAGCGCGTGGGGGAGGCTGTGTTAGTTTAATGGGGGTGTGTTGGCGGGGATGTTTGTCTACTTGCCGGGAAAGTGTTAAGGCGACACAACCGATTTTCTTAAACGAAATAACATAAAATAGACAATAGCAAATATTGCAATTGTATCTAATTCGAAAGTAATTACATCAAGGTTCTCGCAGATACGTACGATTGTAGGGTTACGAAGAAAAACGATCAATATATATTTTTTTAAGATGAGATAATTTTATTTGAGGTATATAATTAAGTAGAATGTATTTTTCTAGTAACTCAACTATATTTGGTTTACATACAAATATATTTTGTCACTCACACATATTTTCAGCTAGTAAATCCTAAAAATGGAATTACCAAAAAGTTCAAAAAGTTGACATTGATCGTTCTTTCCCATAACCCCTCAATGTATTTGTCTCATTCAAGAAAGTATTGTAAACAACGCTCACATCGCTGTTATTTCTAAGATATTCAACTTTAATGATGTCAATAATCTCTCCACCATTCTCACGATTCTAAATGTGAATGAAAATTCCTGCACACATACCAAAGGGGCCAGCCGGTATTTAATCTGGGGCTGGAGCGCGGAGTAGCATCTGCATATGTAATTGCTGCCATTAACCGCACTTTCATGTCTTAAATGATATTGTTATTAATAGAGACTTATGCTGAAGTATGCTAAATTAATTTTCATAACCACACAGACGAAAACTCATTGACTCATCTAATTTCTTATAACGTGCATGGAATGGTGGTAATATATTACATTTTAATAGCAGAAAAACATCGAAATAGTAATAAACTTTACAAATTGACGTAGGTGTATTTAGAAACGAACGGCAATCTGGCAAATATGCAAAATAAAACGGCTAAAATAGTATATATTTTAAATCGTCTGAATATATCGTCTATATACTAAATCTAATATTAACGAATAAGGGGTAAACGCAGTGGCGTGCCCAGGGTTCGTAAATAGGGCAAGCCCGACATACCTTTTTGTGTTTTTTTACGCTTTTTATAGTAAAAAAGTGGTACCTCTTTACTCTTTAATCTTCAGTTTGAAATTTACTGCTTGGGTCGTACATTCAATAAAGCACACTGAAGGCATGCTACTGCAAGACAGAATTTAACATATACTTATCAGCAGTCGCATACCTCTAGTGGCTTTAAAGGACTCTCTTGCGTCGTTGCGTCTCAAACGAGGTGCTGAGTTATTTTGTAGATTGTTTTCATAAATTTGATCAAATTCATATTGAAATTCAACACGTAACCAAGTCTGAAATTCCTTTATTTTGTTTTTCTTCATTAATTCCTATAACCCACATCGACTTGTGATTTTTGAAGAATGTTGTACAAGCTCTCAGCTTTTTCAAAAATTCGGCGGAAAACAAGGTGAAAAAATTTAAATGGAATGATCGCATCGAGTTTTCAAAATTCTCCGCTGCTAAAACCGTATCCCCGTCCCAGTCCTGCGGGTTGTTACATATGTCAGAAAACAAAATAATAAGAATACATTACTGACCACAAAGGACAATTTCCTCCATATTTTATCAGGCACTAAAAACCACAAATCAATTGAAATTACACAATAAAAAATTAGCCCGACGTCAGTCGCACATTTAAATCCAAACTAATTATAATGAAGTCGCGCTTTCTGTTGACACGTTCGCATTCACAGTTCGCATTCAACGTCATGGCTAAGCAAGCCCGGCTTAGCTCCCGATACAAAAGTTGTATATACACATATATTGTTTAGCGTAATTTGCCACAGGTGCGAATGAGAGGAACACTGATTTTGAAAGCCGCATTGAAAGCCCAATATGTGCGAGTGAAACAGCAATCGCGCCCTGTCGATAATTATCGCACCTGTCGATAACAGTTTTTTTCTCGCGTGGAGCGAGCTGTGCGCGTTAGATGGCAGTAGTAGCGCTAGCAAAATAATTTATTTAATTGTTTTTTTTACGAATTGTGTTATTAATTTATTTAATCGTTAATTTGGAAGTATAGGCAAGCCAGGCTTTTCGGCTTATATGAAGAGACCGCCACTGGGTAAACGGGAATATGCACTCCCACAATACACGCAGTCGTGATGATGTTATCCTGCCTAAAGTCCGCCTTACACAGACACAAAAGTCCTCTGGATATTTGAGCCATAAGCTCTTTAACCAGCTACCACTCTCCACAAGAAAGATGGAAACAATGGCGTTTAAAAGATTTATTTAACAAAAGCTGCAATCCACACATGCTTTCTATAAGCTGGGTGATTTTTCTGAGCATGCCAATTCTTTCAAATGGGAAAAACATTATTATATAACTTTTAGGTACCTCTTTTAGTTCTTATTGTTTAATAATAATATTATGAATTTAATATTTAATATGTAGATTACAATGTGTAACGTAACATACCTGACCATATACATACGTTGTTTTTTCCAATTTTGTTTTGATACTTTCTATTATTTGACTATTATTTGAGTGCCTAAGATGACTATTAATATTCTTATAATAAATATCTTTTTTATATTCTTATAATATATTTTTTAAAATTTTATTTGTCTGCCGTGTAAAACCGACTTTAGTCAACGTTATTGTCTAATTAATATTTATGCTTTAATTGTTTTATATCTACATATTTTAATATATTACTAGCAACTGACGTATTCTGATACACGATAATTAGCTTTAATTGATAATTCATGCTTTTAATGTACATACATTCTGAATGAATAAAATGAATACTGAATACTGAATAGTACTTTTTAAAGTTTTACGTCTAGCGCTCTTGTGATGAGATGTCAACATTTTCTATTTTTTAAAGTAAACATACAAAAGGAAAAAATACATTTTATGCGATAATTGGCAATATGAGTACTATTTAGGATTTTTTTGACCCTTTAGTTCGGAATGTAGGACTAAGTAAATGGGCCGCCTGATTTCGATTTCTTTGAATACGCTTGGAGTTGATTTTGTGCATCTTTTGGACTGATATTTCATCTATTTCTTGAAACCTCTATTTCGGAAACCTCTAAACTGTGAGATCTATTTCTTGAAACCACCTTCTGTTTTGTGTTGTGGCAATGAGCTTTGTATGTTAGAGAGCGGTCGAGGGTCACTCCTATGTATTTAGGTGCTTTACAGTGCTGTAGGGTTTCTCCTGTCCATCTTACCGTAAGTTTTCTGCTCACTTTGTGGGTTTTTCAGGTGGAAAGCACAAACCGGGCTTTTAATTAAGTTAGTTCTGAGGAGATTGTCAGAGTAGTAGCGACTCATTTCTGTCAGACCAGTCTCGAGTGTTTTCTCAACTTCTTCAAAGGTGTCACATTGAACAGCCAAGGCAGTCGTATGCGTAGATGAAATGGATCAGATCTGGGAAAGTATAGATCCTTGGGAGATACCTTTGAAAATGCTTTGTGGGGTACTTTTGCTACTTTCGACGCTTAATCTGGGTACGATCTTGTAAATAGGACTGTATGAGCCCTAGTTCTGATGGACTAGGCTCATACAGTCCATCATTCATGTCAAAATCGACTCCGAGTTCGCGCGAACCCCCGCGGGAACCCACCCCCGGCCCGGCCGAAGTAAAATATCATATTTTGCACGGAAGGTGCGCCTTAAGGGCGATTTATAAAGATCCACTTCAGATTTTCCTGAAATCTGCAGAATATGGGCAGATATAAAAGAGTGTTTTCTGTCATTTTCTGTCGACATATAGGTTAGGTTACATAATGGCACGTAACACATTACCCATTAATTGCTTTAATGTTTGAATAAATCGAATATTGATTAATGTTGTACTCGTCATGCATTGATTACAGAATTCTTACGTTTTTCCTTCATCCATTTCGCCATGTGCATTAACAAATTGCATGAGACAAACACGTTGAATATTTATTTTGTTGATTTCAGAAGTTCGTGGCATAGTGGTCACATCGCTTAAACTTACATTGTAAGGATCCGGGTTCGATTCCCGGCTCGGCTCGGAATTGCATTTCAATTCTGTCAATCGAATGCAATAACAAAACACTACTTACACACATACAAACACATCATAATAGGGTTGATTGTAAGAGATTGTCATATGATAATAATGCCGCCAATTGTGAAATGTTCACAATAGAGAGTAGAAACAAAAAATAACTCGATAACAACTTATTTCAGAGAATAACGTATTCATATAATGGATAAATCGTGGTTTAACGAGCGATGAACAACCTCGAAAGTACTATCCCATTCAAAGGTCCATCGTTTTCAGATATTATGGCAACATTACAACATGATCGTCGCCTGTTACGTACGGGCCCCTTAACAAGCAGCCCCTTTGAAATTATTACAAATTTGCCCTCTTCTTTGTCACCATCTTCCATTGTGCTACCCTAACAAGTCACCGAACAACAAGTTCCTCCGAAAAGGCGCTTAACTTTGGACTTATTGCGGTCGGAGAAAGATAAAGATACGAAGTGGGATGCTTTCTGGCGGTTTCGCTACAAAGGGGCAAAACGGACGATTAACATCTATAGAGGCAATTGAAATATTAGGCGACAGATATGGCGGCTTCAGAGAATGGTCCCAGGCAAAGTGAGAGGTTACAGACGAGAGGTAACTGCAAACGAGAGGCTGAGAAAGAGCAATGGGAATATCGCTACAGAATATGTCACAATGGTATTGTTAGACTGGCGTAGCATATCGATATTATCACCGGAAAAGCGTATAAATATAGGTATTGGGGTTCATCCAACGGACATGTAAATCTTAAAAAGATGTGCAAGTTTTTGAAACAGTGTATTTCGCATATATATGTATGTAGCGTCCTCGAACATGCATCCATTATCTGGTAACTTCGGTATGGCGTGAATAACAGTAGAATCGAGTTATCTAAAGTCGATCTTCAGACATTTAAAGTGATCACAGAGAGTACTAACCTACGTAGAGTACCTACTCACAGAAAATACTCACCTACAGAAAGTACTCAACTACATATAGTACTAACAAAGAGTACCTACTCATATACATAATAAAAGAGAGTACTTACCTACATAGAGTATTTGCAGAGATTACTCATCTATATAGAGTACGCACAGAGAGTTCATAAAGTACTCACAGATAGTACCCAAATACATAAAATACTCTCAGAAAGTACACACCTATATAGAGTACTTACAGAGAGTACTCATCAGCATAGAGTACTCACCTGCATAGAGTGCTCACAGATAATACTCAACTGCAGAGAATACTCACCTACATATAGTACTCTAAGACAGTATTCATATACATAATTACATAGAGTACTTACCTACATAGATTACTCGCAGAGAGTACTCACCTATATAGATTACGCACAGAGAGTACATAAAGTACTCGCAAATAGTACTCAAATACATAAAGTACTCACAGATAGTACATACCCACATAGAGTACTCACAGAGGCTACAATTTTAAAACGCGTACTCGTTGAAACACAGGACAATATTATATTTTATTATATTATCCAAAATAACGTAGACAGCCCATGTCTGAAAAATAACGTAGCAGTCAGTCTTCACAAAAGTCAAGCAGGTCACACTGCCTTTTCTCATGGATATGGTATTAACACCCATATATATGGTATTAAGTATGCCCAAAATACTTTACTTCGCAAAACACTTTTCTCATATAACAAGATTTTTGCCGAGACTGTTATATCTCTCTCAAAATCTAATGCGTTTTTAAGAGTGATAAATACAAAATTGCAACGATTACTGATTAAGACAATCATTAACTATATACTCCTCTCTGTGACACATATACACATTCACACACACACACACACTGACATTAAATAAAGTAAAATTCATGACATGGTAAAGTAAAATTCTATTTCTCCGCCCCTGTCTTGTAAACGCATTGTATTTGAATTGAAAACTTCGATTTTATTGTGATATTGAACATTTATTTCGAAGCAAATTGGAAATTGCATTTCATTCAATATATTGTCCATCGCTAGCTATGACGTTCTCCCATCTTTCTGGCAAGAGACAGATTCCCCGGCGGAAGAAGTCGTCGTCCTTGGAGGCTATCCACGAATTCAGTCATTTTTCAATATCCTCAAAAGACTGGAAGCGCTGCTCGGAAAGGCCATAGGCCATCGACCGGAACAAATAGTAGTCGGAGGGCGCAATATCTGGGGAGTACGGCGGGTGAGGTAGGATGTCCCAGCGAAGCGTTTCAGGAAGTTCTCAACCTGCATCGCGACGTGTGCTGAAGCATGGTCATGCTAGAAAATTACCTTGTCGTGCCTTTTTCAATGCAAGGTTCTAATATATTTTAATTTTCTTTTCGCTACTGTACTTCCATCAGAAAATAAAGCGTTTCTAGGACGTGCGGTGTAGTGCCGTCATTATTGCTCATATTGAAAATCCACGGTCCATTAATGCGAAGGCTCACGGCCTTATTTCCGCCTCGCGAGACGCTAACAAGCGGCCCCCGAAAGGGAACGTCTTTTGTGCCGCGGCCCTTACGCATACTACCCAGCTGGGAGGCGCCGTTAGCGGCTTTCATAAGGGTGGATTAACGCTTTGGGAGAGGCTACTTCGTTTTATGATAGGTATCGTAAAGGACGACGGGTGCTGATAACACGACGTAAATGAAAACAAGACAGAGAGTCATTTAGACGAGGCCTAAATTCCATCTGCTATTAACAAAATTATGATGCCACAAGATTGCGCACACTGAGAAAAATATCGGATTGATTCTTACGTTACCGTTTTATGATGGTTTTATACAGAATAACGATGTTTCAATCGTAATTTTGTTGAAATACAAGGAATTTCGTTGAAACTCTGTCACTTAATTATATGTATCAACATTTTCCGTACAGTTAATACGGAAATAACAGTAAAATGTAGTGTCAACATGATTCATGTGTCCGGGAGCTAATTGGCCATTGCAGATTTGGCCATGAAGACCCATTTGTTCAGGGTTGATTATACTCACGGGTCAACACCCATCAGCGGCCTCCACGCATGAAGTGCGAGCCCGGGTAGGACTCTGGCCTTGGGGCGTCCTTTGCCCGACTGTTCACCCAGGATCGGGTAGCCGATGGTCGTTTCAAGAGCAATCGCCGTAAGGTCCGCAACCACCCCCGCTCTATAGGAAACAGTACTGCTTCCAGACTCCCCCGACTGTTAGTCAGAATGCAAAATCGATTGGCTTATGCCGCACGGTGCGCAGAACGTCCAGGAGCGCCAGAAGGTTGATTTCCAGGGGAAACTAACCATAGGGCCAGAGTCCTACCCAGGCTCGCACTTCATGCGTGGAGGCCGTCGGATAGGTGTTGACCCGTGAGTGTGACCAACCCTGAACAGAATGGGTCTTCGTGGCCAACTCAGCAAGGGCCCATCAACTCCCGATAAATGGCACGATTTACCTGAAGTATAAATGGCGCGCTCTTTGTTAGACCGATTTCAACCACAATCCTTTTCATTGCCATAGCCAAATGATAGCCTGATAGCCAAACGATAGCCATAGCCAAATGATAGCCTGATAGCCAAACGATAGCCGTAGCCAAATGATGCCATGCCATAGCCTGCTAACAAAATTCAGATAAATCGGATAAAGTTATTGGGGGCTATCGTGGAGGAATACACACAGAGTCACAACCAGACACAAAGAAGTGAGTTCTCAAAACTTTCCATCTGCCGGGAAAGTTATTCCTAAATTAGTATATGCCAAATCTATGAAAGCATTTCCATTCTGAGTTTTTAACAATAACAAACAACATCAGGTATCCCATTCAGCGGCGTCTATAGTAGAAATGCCAACATTGTTCATTCGAGTCCCCATACAAATTCATTTACGCGGTCCACGTCGGCTTATTCAGGGCAATTTAACGGAATTTTATAAAAGTGCTCATTATAAAAAAAAATGCTACATAACAATCCCAGCTTTTAACCGGGAGAGACTCGCTCGAAAAATGCTTTTAGCAAACTTGTTTTGCAATGCGAGTAAATTCGTACATTCGTAAATTCATTGTGCGGCTCGTTCGAGGGGTTTTATATATTGTATCACATGTACAGAAAATTTTGAAACAGAAAATTCTTTCGCCTTCAAACATTATTTCGCCAGTCTATTTTATTTTTAAATAGGAAAGGCTCATTAGATCTAGGATTCCGTGTCTACGACAAAAAATCGATTGGGTCCCCCCAAGATTTGCCCGGTAATTAGCCAAGGACGTCATCTCATTCAATTTAAAAATCGAATGCAAACGTTCAAATCGCAGTAAAACGTTAATCTTTCGAACGAGCGACACAACTGTGAGCGTGTAAGATTTAGAGACGAAACAGTCCATTGTCTAGTTACGCCACTCGCCCGTAAGAGACCAACCCCTTACCGCGAGACACCGGTTGTGCAACCTGCGGGCCGACCTAGCGCCCTTACTTCCAGTTTCGGTCAGATTTCTCCGGCCTCCTGACTTCTTATGGGTTTGAGGTCGCTTACGCGGTCCTCTCCTTTACATAGCGGTGATTCGGTGTCTACCGAATCTAGAATAACTTTAATTCAGGCATTATTCCTTGTAAGCTTCGTCGCCTAATCTCTAGCGCAGATGCACGGTGTCGAACGGAGCGGCGAGGGCTCCTTTCCATGGCAAACACGAACATCTGCAATGTTCTCTGGGGTGAGTACTGTTCGAACGCCACCTGGGGGCTTCTTTTTAAGGCTGAAGCAGTTCTTTCACAATTACGGCAACAGCAGATTATACTTTTGCCTCTGTCAATTGGTAATTCAAAGATTGCATTTTCTTTGTAGCGATAAAAGCGGAAGTGTCAATCGTCTACAATTGGTAGCGAACGGTTTAGTGCAGCTGGGACCACAAGATCGACTTTGTCCTCAGATCGGCTCAACTCACGATTCAGCTCATATTCAGAAGCCTCCTCGTGCGGAAGGCTACCCCGGGTAACACTCTCGCGTCTCAGGCCTCACAAGCTAGTGAGCCGGTTTCTCCTGGTGTGATTGCATCCCAACGCTCTTGGACGATTTGCGCACCGTTCGGCGACGCCAATCGGTTGTGCCCTGGTGTCTGGAGACTATAGAAATATACTGTATTGCCACTCTTGAAATGACCTTGAGCCACTCGATCCAGTATCGCACTACGGGTAAAAGACGACCAGGTCCGCGATAAATTCAAACTGAATTACCGCTGTAATACAGCAAGTAGAGGCTGCGTAAGCGACTTCAGACCTGTAACCAGTCGGGAGGACGGAGGTATCCTGAAGGTTAACTCTAGACAGAAATATCCTACCAAAACTTATAGTTAGGGGGCGTGCTGCCCGCTGGTTACCTTTCCTGGTGCCTCGCCGTAAGGCGTTGGTCTCTAACGGGCTTGTTGGCGGAGCTAGACGGTAGATTGTCTTGTCTCTCGTCTTCTACGTTCATTCCACGACTGAAAGAACGGGGAGTTAATGAACCCTTGCTGAGTTGGCCGCGACGACCCATTCTGTTCAGGGTTGGTCACACTCACGGGTCAACACCCATCCGACGGCCTCCACGCATGAAGTGCGAGCCTGGGTAGTACTCTGGCCTTAGGGTTAGTTTCCCCTAGGAATCAACCTTCTGGCGCTCCTGGACGGTCTGCGCACCGTGCGGCATAAGCCAATCGATTGCGCACTCTGACTAACAGTCGGAGAAGTTTGGAAGCAGTAGGTACTATTTCCTATACAGCGGAGGTGGTTGCGGACCTTACGGCGACTGCTATTGAAACGACCATCGGCTACCCGATCCTGGGTGAACAGCCGGGCAAAGGATGTCGTAGTCCACAATAGATGCGGTATACACCGTTTCACCGCTTCGGTGTATAATCTGGTCGCAATTGGAATATCGGTCGCAATAAGGGCGTGAGTGTAAGCCCGCTGGGTAACACTCCTGGCTATCTCGCGGTTAAGGCGTTGGCCTCTTACGGGTTTGTGGCGGAGCTTGACGGTGGACTGTTTTGTCCAAGTCTTCTGCGCTCACTCCAGGGAGATAGAACGACTAATCGTTAAAACATCCTGAGGTGACGGGCTCGCCCGCTGTAGTCGACAACTCTAGTTGGCTGAAAGAACGATCACATATCGTTATACCAACCTAAATATGTAAAAGCATTAGCATAACTGTAACAAGTAAAAAATCTATTAGACTAAATTTGCATTAACATCACTAAGTACAAAAATTAGGGTAAACCAAGCTAATTAAGATAAGTTAGGTTAGGTTAGGGCATAAGTATAGATATCTAGTATGAATCATTTTATTAGTGTAATCATTTGTTATTTTAATTGTAAACAAAGTAAGTATACCAGGATAATTAGTATAGGTTACGTTAGATTAGGAAGTAGGTATAATAATTTAGTGGAAAAGCATATTTATAAGTATATATTCAGATAGCTATGATAGAAGATATAGGTTAGCTTAGGTTAGGTTAGGAAGTCAATGCATCTACTTAACGTAAAAAGTTATAATAGTTAATAAAAGTATAATAGGAAATAGATAATATAAGTCAGATATAAACACATTATTGTTAGTTACACACTGAAAAGGCACTAGCCTTAGTGGGGAACTGTGACATGTAATTTGTAATTTTTTATGAATAAAGACTACTTCCAGAGAAAAAAAGGTGACGGGTTCGCCCGCTGTAGTCGACACCGCCCTACTGCCTTTGTCAATTGGTAATTCAAAGATTTCAGTTTCCTTGTAGCGATAAAAGCGGAAGTGTCAATTGTCTACAGAGTAGCTTCAAAATCATAGAAGTGAACGATTTTCCTGAGTCCAGTGAATGAGTCGAGGTAAGTCTGCCGCCTCGGGCGTCGCTTAAGGCCTCGCAAAGCCGGGATTGCAGAGAAACTTGGCTCTCAAAACGACTGGCGGACGGCGAACTGCACTCTTTTGCACTATTTTTTCCTATTCTGAAAATGTAAACACCGCGGCGCCCCGACAACGGCTGAATGTTTTCCATAAACATCTCGGTATCGCTCCATTAGGAATAAAAAGTGATAAAACCTGACTTTTAAAGAGGAGCATAGAGGCAGCTATTTATATAAAGTTTTAAAAACGAGGGTTTCCTTTTTAAATTGAGGGCACGGAGTGGCTTTCTGAGTTTAAGTTTGTTTGGATGAATCAGAATATGGGAATCGTTATGGAACTATTCAACTCGACTATATCTCTCTCTATATATGCATCTCGACCATATCTCTTTCTGTAATAGGTTTTTAATCAATTTTCAATTTGACTAAAATGTATTAACTATTTCTATTATTAGGTAGGCACATATTAATTATATCCAAGAATTTTCCAAATCGTTTCTTAAATAGCAGAGTTCTGAAGTAACAAAAATAAAACAAAATAAAAAAAGATACAACCGAATTGATATCTTCCTCCTTTTTTGAAGTCGGTTAAAAAAGAGAACTTCGTGATACCATAATGTTGCATGGATTCTATTATTAATATCCCAAGTAAAAAAAAGTACGTAATATATAAATTTAGTATCAAAAATTCGGCATCAAAGTTTCGGGTATCTCATACCTATTTATTTATTTATTTATTTGTTTCAAACATAATTATAAAATACATAAAAATGGTCATACCAAGTAATGGTGCGAAGAAACAACGGCCCACATTCACATGACCATGCTCAGCGCATACCCAAGTAGGCCAAATATAGCCTGTATCTGGTCATACGACTTATTTTCTGACTTAGGTGGAGAAGCCTAACTGACGTAGGTACTCATATAGATACATATACACATACACACATACATATACATACATACACTAATATATAAATATAACGATCCAAATATATTATAGTATTATTCTTTTGCATTATATTACGATATAGTACGTTTTGTTTAATATCTTATATCATATTATATAGTACAGGGTGCGGCAGTGAGGATGGACGGTTTAAAAAAATCATAAAATAGTTAATTTTTACTCAAAAAGATATTTATTGATGGAATCAGGTTCGCAAGGAAATAGCATTTGAGACAGTCAAGTGTGGAAAATCACATCAGGCATGTGGTGGCCAAAATCGTTGATGCAGTGCTGGAGGCGTTCTTGGAAATTCGCGTAGACTCTCTCCAACATCGCTCTTTCAACTTGGGCGACTTCCACGCGAATTGCGTGGAATGATTTTTTCTTATGGGGCCACCTCAAGGCTAGAGCATACGAGAACAAGCCCCGAACTCTGGACGAATTGAAGGACGCAATTCGCGTGGAAGTCGCCCAAGTTGAAAGAGCGATGTTGGAGAGAGTCTACGCGAATTTCCAAGAACGCCTCCAGCACTCCATCAACGATTTCGGCCACCACATGCCTGATGTGATTTTCCACACTTGACTGTCTCAAATGCTATTTCCTTGCGAACCTGATTCCATCAATAAATATGTTTTTGAGTAAAAATTACTTATTTTATGATTTTTTTAAAACCGTCCGTCCTCACTGCCGCACCCTGTATAATAGTAAAGTTATTCAGAAATATTTTTTTTTCTTAGGATATGACTTGCAGGAGTTCGTTTTCTGTCCTTGAACGACCTATGTCATCAAGAAGCCATTTTTTAATATTTTTTTTGAATAAAATGGTATTTTCTATTTCCTTTATTTTGTCATCAAGACGGTTGAATATTTTAGGTGCTATATAGTTGAATTGTCTTTGGGCAAATGAAGAATTAACAGTATAAAAGAATTAAGTGTTGAAAGAATTAACCCCTACCTCACAGTTGGTGTAACAATTTCTCACCTCACTCACGCCGGGTTAACCCCTTTGTCTTTTCTAATGGATCTTGTAATTAAACCGTATTCCAGAACTTTGCGCATGTGGCTATAGCTTCCACGTCCCCCGTTTCTTAGTTAATAATTCGACTACTCGCTTCGATCGGCACGGTACCATTAAAACGACCTTAATAGGCTGCCATTTCAGTCGGCGGTACTACAATATCTTCGCTTTCCACTCAAAGTGCCTCAAACGAAGCTCGAAATGGCAAAACAAGCTGTTCGTTCGCTAGAGAGCTGGGCTCGACCACAGATGAGAAAAGGTATAACTTTAAAAAGCACTAGAATCGACATTCTTTAAAAGCTGCCTCAAATTTAGGGAAGTTCGCAACTCTTCGGCGACGTGCTCGAAAAATAAAATAATTATGCAGACACATTACTGCTGAAGCAAAGCGAAATGATGGGATTAGGAAAACCAAAAGTATAATCACTACTGTGTGTCTGACTGTCTGTCTGTCTACACTGGAAAAATGTTGGATTGATTCTTACATTACCATTTTATTAAAGTTTTATACAGAACTAGCTGTTGCCCGCGGTTTCGCTTAGCGTAAAGTTACGATTCCATTTGTTAATATAAGTAGTGGCGTTTATTTGCTATTTTAGACGCTACCTTTATATATATATAGTGCAAGACGTCCCCATCAGATGCAAGCCACCTATCTCGTAGACGTACGAGTCTTGTTCCTCGCCACCCGTGCCGCCGTCACTAACTTCAATATATCTCTGTAACTATACCACCCAAAAACTTACAGTAAATGGCTAATTGTATCTCTATTCAACACCCGTGATAATGGATTAATTTATTTTGATAACGATTCTTATTTTATTGATAATGTCTTCAAAAAATATTGCCTAATTATTTTTCTTATTTTTTTGAGACATAACAGCTGTTATAAAATCGAGAACTATCGCGGTTGACTGACATTATAAATAGGATGGACAACGAATTTACCGCTTGAAATTTGTAGCATCCGACATTTCGGTGACGTTGCAGCCGCCGTTGTCCAGGGTAGACTGAAGAGCTGTAAATACGTTGTTTAGCGGGTAGGCCGCATACCGCTTCCGCCACTGCGTAGGTTATAACGGTGGTGGGGGGGCCGGGCTCGAAGCGGGGGAATTTTGAAAATCCGTCTTGCACACAACAGTCACTGTATCTGTTTTACGATTCCCGCCGCCGAACGCCGAACGCGTCCTGTTTTACGATTTTGCGTTTTTCCCGCTCAAAATTCCCGCGCATCGAGCCCGGCCCCCCACCACCGTTATAACCTACGCAGTGGCGGCAGCGGTATGCGGCCTACCCGCAAAACAACGGATTGACAGCTCTTCAGTCTACCCTGGACAACGGCGGCTGCAACGTCACCGAAACGTCGGGTGCTACAAATTTCACGCGGTAAATTAGTTTTCTATCCTATTTATAATAATAGCTGTTATTGTAGCTTCAATATAAAAGTTGGATATATGCTGTCGCCGATTTTTTTATAGATCTCTTTAAGGTCGATATTTTTATCATAAATTGTTTTCACATAATCAAAACCGTTTCGTCAGCGCACGCCGATAAAACACCAGCTCATTTTTTTACGACTTGATTTACAAATATCGTGATTTCGTATTGAAAATCAATAGTTATCACAATAAAATAAAGTCTATAGCACTCGTCGATAATGGAGCTTTTCTTTAGTGAGAGAATTTAAAATCGAATGAGTAGTTTCGGAGATTACCCCCTACATACAAACATACAAACATTACTTCTTTATATTATTAGTATAGATGTTTCAATCGTAATTGTGTTGAATTGCAAGTGTAACAACCTTTCCTCACATCATCGTTCCTACAACCTTTAAATTATCTTCTAATCGGGTTTCCACACATCGATACACTCGCGACAACATAACCTGTTCGGCAAGCGTTATAACTGGCAATATTAAACTTTCAATCAATAAATACCTTCTACTTCATTCAAAACCGCCTTTCAATACAGAGATAACTCGTAAGTTGATACCACCACCTCACACCGCACAACTTGGAGTCTAGTGAGGGGTGGTTCCTCACACAAGGAATTTTGTTGAAACTCCATTACTCGAGTATATGTATCAACATTTTCCTTACGGTTAATACGAAAATAACACTATACTGTAGTTTCAACACGATTCATAAGTCCGACTATATCCGTACGTATCCTACAACATGCTGTCATGTTAGAAGTGAGATCAAACGGTCGCAAAGCAACAAAATAATATTACGTTTTAACATTACGGCACGGTAACAACCGTCATGCCAACACTGTTACGCGACATGCTAATTCATTTGTATGGACCACAGTCCAAGTTATAGGTATACGTAACCCTTGTTGAAACATGCGTTGCACCCAAGCTGCACTCAACGGTCAACAGCAAATCAACGAAATTTTGTATACGCATTCAATTACGATAGCCCGTTCTAAGTTTCACTGCGATAGGGCTGCTGCACCCAGGGTTGGCTTTCAACGAGGTGACTCCTCAACGGTAAACAGCACAAACAGAAAATTCTGCCTTTTCTAAATTTTACTATGACATGGCTACTGTACCAAGGGTTGACTTGGGACAGAGCATTTTATTAAAAGCTTGTTTTTAAAAATGTGTTTTTATTATTCACTTTTTATTGACACGCGAACTGACCCATGCGCTGATTTAATGTCAAATGTTTTTTAAATAAAAAAAAATAGTGATTCTCACATCTGATGTGTCTATTATTAGTTCAATATAGTATATTATTTTTTAATGTTTTATGTTCGTTTCGGCGATTGGGCGAGTTGTCGTCCGTGACTTATCTGCTATGAATGTGCTTAATCTGTGGCTGTATTGGAAGCGGGGTATGAGGAGGGTCCTGCATAATGGCGCGCGTCGCCGACACGGTAATTTTCATATTTTACGGGGCCAGGCCAAATTGGCCGGAAAATCACGGCTAAAGAAAGTGTCGTATCTCGTCCACGCTCACCTTTATCTGTTGACCCTCGGAAAAGGCGGCCGGTTTTACCCACAGATGATGGATGGCGGTGAAGAATCAACGAATTGCGAAGAATTTTTAAAATGGTCATATATCAGTGACTGTAGCGTACCCTAAAAACGAACCTATGAGAGTGATCTTATAGCGGCACATGAGATGATGATAACGATCGCATTTATGCAGTTCACAGAACAAACACATTCGTCACTTCGCGCATACCGCTTCCACTCAGCGTCACAGAGCACAGTAATATTGAGTCGGTAATATTGTAAGTATATTACGGGCACAGAAATATTGAGTCGGTAATATTGAGTCGGTCTCAATTTGGAATCCGCAATATTCGGTCTACAGAAGCAGGATAGAATGTATCCAAAGGCGTTTTTTAAAACATATTAATATCGCGGACGCCTCGGTTTTCCTACGTACGAGAGCAGACTGGACCACTTCAGTATTCAAGCTCCAGAAGACCGACGCACAGTGGCTGATATGGTACTGTTACACAAAGTTATCCACAATACCATAGATAGTCCATACCTTGTCGAAAACTTACGTTTTATCGTTCCTCCGCGATTAATTCGCAATTCACGCAAGCTTGAGGTCTCTCGCGCCAATACCAACTACGGGAAAAATTCCATCGCTTATAGTGATATGCACGTACCTACGACTCTCGTTTCTCCACCATCGACTTTTAACCTCAACTAACCGACGTCCGTTAAGGAATTATTTAAATCTTGGAGTAAATGGGTATTTTCATGGATGCATCTGTCTCTTTTGCAGGATTTTCGGCGACATCGACCTTAAAGTACTATAACTACGAAACTACTACACCAATCATAAAAAGAACAACTGCACAATGATTGCATTGAAATTTCGAATATAGAATATTGGAATATCATTTTGTAAAACAATTAGATAATTATGAATAAATATGAGAACGTCAAAGAAGTGAAAAAAACGCGGAACCAGATCTGGTCGTATCATACTCAACGGATAATTGTTTCAGAACCAGATTTGGTCGTATCATACTCAAGGGGTTAATTAAATCGATTGCACGGTGCACCTAATGAGCTTGGTAATACCTATCGTACTTAGTTATATACTTTTCATGCAACATATCAGTAGCTACTACAAATATTTATAAATATCTATAAATATTTATAATATATCTATAAATATCTATAAAAATCAAAAAATATCTGTATCTATATATCTACTATACGACCTATCTATATCTATATTTATATCTATATACCATCGTCTAACTCCTTATTCATAATCACTTACAATTCCCTACTTCTCCCATCGGTTTTCTATATTAATTTTATATTTAACATGAACTTAGTTTATTTTATAATTATTTTTAAGTGAATATGCCGAAATCTGTTTAATATTTATCTGTTAATATCGGCGTAATGTTTTTCTTTTTTTTCTACAATATATTTATGCACACGTATGTATATTGTATGCGCTGTATGTTTCCAGAAATAAAAACAAAATCAAATAAATAAAAACATGCCATCTAGCGTCGATAGGGAATACTAGCCGACAGCTAGTAAATAATGGCGTAGCCGAGATTCAAACCAAATTTATGTGAAAGCTAACTGTCGGCGCTCAGTGATTCTAGCCGCAAAAGAATCGGTGGTGAGTCAAGCCGTGTATGTATTATACACGGTATTAGATTGCTCAACGTCATAGTAATTCTACGCCGGCGACATGCAGGTGGCGGTGATGACATTGTACGGCGAAATAACAGCAATTATCGATGTTTTTTTATAACGGATTGATTGATCAAAAAAACGCAATAATATAACAAATCGTAACATTAATAATATTCAATTATTAGTGTCAACTATCGCATTACTGCCATACCATGGCCGCCATACTGCTATACCACGAACTAAGTTATAGTCTATGGGGGGTCGCGTAAGAGTCTGTTTTTTTTAACAAAAAGGGGGTCGCGATCTAAGAAAAGGTTCACAAACAAAATCTTAGTAATATTGGATCGGTAATAAAACCATGTCATCTAGCGTCGACAGGGTTATACTAGCAAGGACAGCGAGTAGAATTGGCGTAACCGAGATTCAAACCAAAATTATGTGAATGCCATTTCTAGGAGCTCAGTGATACAAACCGCAAAAAAATCGGTAGGCTATAGGGCTTCCAATCCCGCATGTCCCCCTTGGGGGATATCGGTATAGGCGTGATCAAAAACTTCAACGACGCGGGATTCCACATTTTTCGATATCAGTTGATTGTCAGTGAGTGAGTCGAAGTGGTTATCAATGAGTAGTTAAACGTGAAATTCTTAAAGTTAAAAGCATTTATTAGAAAAAAAACAACTACGAAAATGAATTTACTTTTGGAAGTGTTTTCGCGGGAAACACAACATTCGAAAAAAAGTCGTCAGCCAAATTACTTCGTATCTTATAGGCAAGATTTTTTACTTGAATCAACCTAAATTCAGCGAGGCTGTCCTTAGCTCACTAGGCGTCTAGGAAGTGATTACATAGTGAGTATATAAATTGTTTCAAAACACGCAAAGCAAAATGAGAATAGCAAAGAGTACCTATAATTTGAATACCTATATCCTATCCTACATATATCCCATCCCTCTCCTTTCCTATCCTTGCAATAGTACAATTGTAATTTTATTAGTGCAATGCAACTTTTGATTACCGTATAAGAAAATAATGTTGGAAACAATTAATCGGCCAGCGAAACACTGTATTAGAATAATTAGTAATAATTAATGAAGCGCTGTATGTTTCCCGAAAAAAAAAATTAAGATAACTGGCAGCAGAGAACGCCCGCTCAGCTTCTACACTTGTAGGCACTACAGACTTTGGGCATTATGTGATAGAATTAGGTATCTACCCATCGATCCACCTGATTCATAAAGAGTCATCTCTTTCTTTATAACGGTTTCGAAAAGAGAAATTCAATCGGGCGATGGACAAACACTTGTCACGGCGGAGTTTTAAGTTTGTTCTAGCTCTTCTTGCAATGTCAGAGCTCTAATAGCCGTGTTGGCAGCACCAACAGCTTGACTCTGAACATTATTTTCAGGAACAACATAAAGAGTCACTTTCAAATCATCAGCTTCGACGGGATATGTCGAATTAAACTTAATTTCTGGATTGACTGCTTAATTTCCCTTCGAATCACACTTTTTGGTGGAATAATTTTCAAATCCCGCAGTGAGCGAGACTGATAAAATCATGCGGGATCTCGGTATTTCGAGATCTCAGTATACCGAGATTGGAAGCGTTAGTGGGCTAGTACAAGTCGTGAATCACTTCGAATGCATCCGCAAACTTTCGCTAAATTTACTGAGATAGTTAATCCGCAATGAATCTATTCAACATGTGAGTTCCATTGAGATACGTATGTAGGTATGATATTTCCGCAGCATTCTGCGTCGGTTACATACAGTGCAGGCATAATTGCTTTGAGTACAATATGTAACCGCATTAATCCTTGGAATGGTAGGTTAAAACACTACGTAACGAATAACATATTGTATTTGGTACGACGACATTGCAATTATTCGATTTAGTCTGCGTTTACACTACTGCTACACGCCAGGGCAAGAATCAAGAAGAATACGCGGTTTGTTTAAATACGGAAAAGATACATTATATGTAAATACAAAAAAACACTTATTTATATAAATAAGTATAAAAACCTGCATTTCACGCATACGCATGTTAGGTAAAATACAAAAAAATACGTGTGGCACTCGGGGACTGCCGCGGTAAAGCTATTGCATAGCATTTTTAACAACTTATGCAATTATAATTATTATTTTTTTTTTCTGATATCAGATAACTGCGCTCTATCGGAAAACGTTGAAATTATTCCGAATCATTTGCGGCTGCGGAAGCAAATGATTCGGAATAATAATTTAAACGTCTTCCGATAGAGCGCCACGCACGAATTTTTTATTCAATAAAGCAAAAAAAAACGGATTATTCGAAAAAAATCGTAGATAAAAAGATAGATAATTAAATTATCTTTAAAATGGTGCAGGTTTCATAATAATACGCCAGATAGTATTTGCGTAGTAGTCGTTTTTGTGTTCGGTTGGACCTAATTTCACAAATTAATTACACTATGTAATATAAACAAAATCTAAAATATTCAATGCCAACAATATTAGGAAAATGCTCTTGTTTAACATATATTTTTTTCGAATCGTAAGCAGTACTCGTTTAGACGTAATTATCAGCTTAAAATCATTAATATTCGTTAAGAAATTTCTTCATTCGGTCGCCGCGCTGTCCTCGCGATAAAAGCTATGCAATAGCTTAAAAACGCGCATTTAACTTAAATATAAAGAACACGCACGTAATACAGGAAAAAAACAAAATATGAAGAACACGCATTTTATGTAAAAAAGAAGAATACAGACAAGAACTTTACGTAAATACGAAAAACATGCATTTTACGTAAACATGAAAAACACACTTTAACGTAGCGCCGTTTTTTTTGCGCGCGAAGGCTGGCTTCCGAAAGGTTAAATATTATCGCTATCTGTTTCGCTTGGCCCTAATCCGGCCTTAGCCAAGAAACAATCCACGCCGCCTGAAACGACGCGATGTAACGACGTAATTACGTAATTGACGACGTAAACGACGCAATCAAGTAAAAATATTACTGATAATATTAATGATATAAATATATTTATTAGAGTATTGTTTGTGCACCGATTATTATAAATAAATAAATAAAAATGGAACCCAACCGGGTACGTCCGCTAGTCGAGAGAGTACACTCATCGCTTTTATATATGAAATTAATATTCGGATGAACTCGGTACTTAGCTACTTGCCGGGAAATTCTTGGGCGACACTACCGGCTTCTTTTTAATACGCTTTTATTAGGTCGACCTGTATGTAACTAACTATGTAATGGAATCTAAGGTAACTAATTTAACCATCTTCCAAGGATCGTAGCGTCATGAAAATTGGCAGCTGTATGTAATTCTGATGACAATACAATAATATGGTACTGTCGAACTGATCTGATGATGGAGTCGGAAGATATGAACTGGAACTTCATGATGGAACATCGTATCATAGCTGTGTTTGGACTTGTTAGAAAAGTCTTGGAATGAACTTTGACCACGATTAGATTTCAAGGTCTGATGATGAAGCCGGAAGATAGGCACTGGCATTCCATGATGGAATATCGTATCATAGCCGTGTGTATGTGAATATCGTATCATAGCCCAAAAGCGTGTTTTTAGTGTTTTTTTTTACTATTAATTTATTTATTATTTTGCTACGCATTGAACTTTGGATTGCGCGACTTATGCTTCATCCCGTATAACAGAGCAAATGAACAGCGATGTATGTACTCTCTGCGTCGAGCTGCTAAGTCACTTTTTTTTAACGAGTGAGTGATAAATTATCAGCTCCGTAGCCGATATGCGCTCCGCACAATGCGAATCCACCGCCCAAAGGAGACAACCGGACGGTCGCTTCGTATTGTCCGAGCTGGAGTGCCTATTGAAATCCGCTGGAATGGTGCCATTGCGAACATTCCACTTGACCGCTGTTATGGCGCCGGCGATCGGCCGGAGGACCGCCTCTTCAATCGACGCGGCGCCCCCCACTCCTCCGCCCCCGGAATGAGGAAGGTTAAGGATACACCGAATCGGGAATGCGCTACATGAATTGCTCTGCTGAGATTACCTTTCTGAGCGACGAGGATGAGATGATTATTCGACGGGCAGATCTTAAAATGTCACGAAAATCGATGCCTGGTATAGGGAGACCGATCCACCAAAATAAGCAGCAATTTTCTGTCGAACTAATTTCAAAATTCTATAACGTTGCTAAAATTGGTCTTCCCGATTGAATCACTGTAATGCCGGGAATTCAGGGTCCTGCATGACCGAAGTCCACAATCATGGTCAATGTTGTTGAGGAGTGTCAATTGTGGAAGGATGGTATTTATGGATGTTGATATATTTGCCACAACCCCAGATACATTAAAAATCTAATTATGATTTAATTAAATAATCTCTTTATTATGAAAATAGTTATTCCCCTTTTATCTTTGAATTTACATAACTTATTCCTTTTTTTCCATTTTTCGTTCTCATAAAATGTGTCATTACATAATTATATATTTTATTTTCTTATTACTATCTATTTAATAATTAATTCATTTATTACCATATTAATATACATGTTTATGAATCTATTTACTGTTTTTTTCTGCTCTATTTACTTTATATTTACTCTTTTAATACTTTGGACGGTTTAGTAACTTAGCAATTACTTTCAGAATATTTTCTGTTTATTTAAAAAACCCTAATGATTTCACTTCAAAAAATGCTTGTATATTTTAAACTTTTCTTTTATATAGAATAACGCACTATATGACCATTTAATTGGTGAAAACATATAAATAAATCGTTTATGTTTGTTATATTTTGATTAACCCTTGGAGTAAATGGGTATTTTCATGGATGCATCTGTCTCTTTTGCAGGATTTTCGGCGACATCGACCTTAAAGTACTATAACTACGAAACTACTACACCAATCATAAAAAGAACAACTGCACAATGATTGCATTGAAATTTCGAATATAGAATATTGAAATATCATTTTGTAAAACAATTAGATAATTATGAATAAATATGAGAACGTCAAAGAAGTGAAAAAAACGCGGAACCAGATCTGGTCGTATCATATTCAACGGATAATTGTTTCAGAACCAGATTTGGTCGTATCATACTCAAGGGGTTAAGTAAATATGTTTTTTGTACTGTCTGTTTCTGAATAAAATAAAATAAAATAAAAAAATGGGGAAGGTTAAGGATATACCGAATGGGAAAAGCTTCACATGAATTGTTCTGTTAAGATTACCTTTCTGAGCGACTTGGATGAGATGCTTAGTCGACGGGAAGTTTTTTAAGGTAAAATGTCTTGAAAATCGATGCGGGGTATGAGGAGGCAATCGCACCAAAATGAACGACAATTTCTGTCAAAGTTATTTGAAACTTCAATAACGCGGAAAAAAAAATCATAGCGTCGCCATTTTGGTCTCTTATTTAAGACTGTGCTATCGCATTGTCTATAACGCCTTCTAAGTCGAAACAACCCCTTTCAGCGGCAATTTCAACGTGAGCAATGACTTTGAACTCAATCATTAGAATGAAGAAGAAAACGCGCACATGTGGTATTTTTTCATACGTTGTTGACAGGTTGCATCAACTGCTCTGATCTGCTTGGAATTGTACCTTTCCGTGTACTATCGCGACTCTGGCCAAACGGAGTTATTTCAGCTTCCGCAGGTTGGCACTTATTATGCACAAAACTGTTACATTTATAGGATAATAAAATTTCTAATATGCAGCTCGACGATAGTATGAAATTGAACGCGTCATCTATCGCTCTTTTGAGAAAGCAATGATTAATGACGGTGTTGCCATGTCATTGAATTTGCAATGTAATAATGACAATACGTATTTATGACATATTTAAATAACATATATGTATAAATATACTATATAACGTGTATCCACATTATATTTATTTACTTATTTGACTTCCAACCTTCACTATGTGTGTTTTAAAAAAAATGTTTAAGTGAAACATGTAATTAGCTTTGTCCTTGATATTTTATTATTTTGTCTTGTAATATATTGAAACAGCTGTTGTATGTTTGTCATAAATAATAATAAAATAAAAAAATAACATAAAAAAATGTCACAAGAAAAAAATACAATATATATATAAATAAAAATGTAAGTGTTGGTTTGTTCGACATTGCATTTAAATATGCTTGTGTTTTCATATACCTACTAGTATATGGATTATATAGTGCTACTATATAGATGTCATGCCTGTGACTGGTAAAAATATGCGTTTTTTTTAATACAGAGCAACAGCATAACCGGGTACAGCTAGTGTAAATAAAAATGTAAATGTTTGTTTGTTCAAAATCCTTAATCCACGAAAGTTTTCCACCGATTGCTTTGACATTTTGATACAACGTTGCATTCGAATACGCGCTTGTTTTTAATATAATATTTTACGGCAAGGAGAGCGCCATCTGTTGAACGTAACATCAAAACACGCAATACGAGCCACAGCAATGCGTGACCGGGTACAGCTAGTTAACAATGAAGTGAAATGTTACACAACACACGCAGCAGTTGAAGTAAAAGAATAAAAAAGTCACTTACCCATTCTTCAAATCCAAGAAGTAGTCAGGGTAGGGGTACGAAATACCGACGTTGTTGATCAGCGTCCCAATCTCCAAATCCTTGATTTCAGCTTCTATTTTCTCGTAAGCGTCTTTCGCCTCGACGAAATCGGCCACTATGATTTTAGTCCTCACTTTGAAGTCCATCTCTGGGGAGGAAATATTTACCGATTGTAAATTATTCTACCCGTGTCTTTGGCGGGTCGTTTATTAAAGGAAAATGCGGCCTAAAATGACAACGACTATTATACTTTCCATTGGTTAAACATAGGAGGGTGGAAATTACTCTTAACATTCGGCTACGTAACGACCAAATTTGGTTGCACATTAGAACACAGTTGACTACGTAACGACCAATATGACGCGGCTTGCTCCCGGAGCGCATAGTAATATTATTTTCTAATTCGAACGCATCCTAAAATCCATAGAAAATATCTCATTATTACCATAGATACATAGACGGCCGCTAGAATAATTTCTCGCGTTATTTTGCGGATATTTCTGGTAAAATTCCATTGTCAAAAATCATAATTTTTTTTCTAGAAACCATCAAAAATTTTATTGGTTTTTATGAGCTAATATCTAAATATTTTTGTATGTAAATAAGCAAAATGAAAGATTACCTTTGATAGAAAATCTAAAAAAGATCACGATAGTATTTACAATTTCTAAATAGGGTTCCGTATTTTTCCGTGAGACAAGTACAAGTTAGAAACGCCGAGTTTTTTTCACTTTTTCGAATTTCTCATATTTATTCATAATTATCTAATTGTTTAACAAAATGAGATTTCAATATTCTATATACTAAATTTCAATGCGATCATTGTACAGTTATTCTTTTTATGGTTGCTATAGTAGTTCCATAGTTATAGTACTTTTTGTCGAGTGAGGTGATATTGCAAAAAAATCCAATAAATTGCCGCGGCCTGCCATGAAATTATGCCGCTACTCGAAGGGTTAATATATTGGTAATAAATGTCGTCATTACCTATTTCTTCGGCGACCTTTTTAAGCTTCGATTCAGTTCTGCTAACCAGGATGATGTCGCAGCCCATCTTCGCCAACTGGGGACAAAAAGAAACAGATTTTTCAGCAGATTTCTTACAACTTTTTCAGCGCCTGAGTACGATAATTAGCAACAGAGCGGTATGGTGAACATTTTTTTTACACCACTGTCCAAAAAAGGAGTGGATATACTATAGGGTGTTTTGACTGTCAAAATATCAAGTAAGTAGTTGTCTAAATGTCCAAATGTCAATAAATTTACATACATATATCGTGTTTAGTGTCAAATGAAAGGTTTGATTGAGTACATTTCGGAGATATACCTGCAATTATTTAATAAAAAACCATGATAGAAATAATTATATAGACAATAGTTTTTTTCTGTAACGACAGTCGTGTTTTTTTTAATTATTTTTAATATATTCACTTGTTTAACATATTCAACTATTAATGTATGTAACTATCCTACTACTCTACTACTATTATAAACGCGAAAGTTTGTAAGAATGTATGTATGGATGTTTGTTACTCTTTCACGCAAAAACTACTGAATGGATTTTGATGAAACTTTACAATAATATAGCTTACACATCAGAATAATACATAGGCTATAATTTATAAATATATAGTGTGAATTATCCAAAATATAACGATAAGTGTCAAGTAAAAGGGAAAAAAATCTGCTGTCTGCGAGCTATTCTGGCGTGCGCCGCAAAAACCGTTGGAGTTACACGTATATAATGTATAATGGAATATAATTTAAAATAATGTATATAATGTATAATGTTTATAATGTATAACACGTATAACTGGAGAACGGATGGACCGATTTTCATCATTTTTAATTTGTTGGATTTGTCTCCGTCCCGAATAGCAGAATAATAAAAACATTGAAAAATTGACGAAAATATAAATTACTTTCTATCATCATTATCACAATTTTCCATCACCACGTGGGTGAAACCGCGGGGCGCAGCTAGTATGAATATATAACGTTCTTTTAAGCAAAAGCTTTGCTTAGTTAGGCGACATCGGACAATAAACATCATTTAATAATTTGGTTACATAATATTTTATTCATTGTTTTAAATTGTATATTGTGAGATTATTCGTGAATTGATTTAAATTAAATTAAAATAAATTATATTAAATATGACCCAAGCTGATGGAACCGTTGGCCGCTTAACACATCCAAGACAGTATCCATCTTCCTATCTTGTAGAAAAAATAAGGTTATGAACAGTCAAAATTTAATTATCGGTGCAAACACAGTAGCCAATATTAAAAGCCATAAATTTCTGGGTTTAGTTTTAGATGAAAATTTAAGGTGGAATGCTCACGGAGAGGAATTAAGCGACAGACTATCCAGTTTCTTACTGAGGCAAATAAGGAAACTGATCAGTGTTAAACACACCAAAATAATATACTTTGCCTATGTCGAGTCAATTCTTCGTTACGGGATGCCCTTCTGGACACAGTATACAGTAGTTTTAAGGCAACATATTTTCTCTCTCCAAAAACGAGCCATAAGAATATTGATAAACCTTAAACATAATGAATCATGTCGTGGTCACTTCAAAAATCTCAGTATTCTAACGCTACCATCACTATACATATTTGAATGCATGAAATTAATATTAAAAAACATAGGAAAAATAAAGACCCAAAAAGAAATTCACTCGCATTTCACCAGATGTAGGCACAATTTAGCATTACCCCGTCCATCTCTGGAATTATTCAAAAGGGATCCAAATTACGTTGGAATGGCGTGTTACAATAGACTGCCTGAGAATATCAAAAGTATATGTAGAAACGGAAATATCACCCAATTTAAATCGAAATTAAAAGGCTACCTTATTGCGAGAGAATTATATAATATTAACGAATTATAATTAGATTACTGACAATTTCCATCTCGATTTTTTTTATTTAATTTGACATTTGTACCATTTTATTGATTATTATATTATTACTGTTATTTCTAATTGTCTCCCATAATCAATTATAATTCTTACTTACAGGACCATTTAATTTTAATATTATAATTTCATGACTATCTGTAGTTATAAATATCTAATATAACTCAATTATGTGGCGAGTCTCTAATGAAATATTTAGTATACATTTTAAAGTTATTTTAACATTAAGCGGCTATATAAAATGTCTAAACAACTATGTAAAGTTTTTTGAAGACAATAAATGCGATTTGATTTGATTTGCTCAGTCTGAGTTCGACAGCAGTGCTCTCTATTTATTAACCGACTTAAAAAAAGGAGGAGGTTATCAATTCGGTTGTATCTTTTTATTTTTAATGTTTGTTACCTCAGAACACTGCCATTTATGAACCGATTTGAAAAATTATATATTTATTTGAAAAGATATACTTGCAGATTGGTCACATTTTTATCAAAATCCTGTTCTGATGATGAGATCCACGAGGAATTAAGGAAATCCATATTATCATATGAAATTGAAAATGTATGTTGATTCAATTCCAATGACAATGTGTTTTTAACACGCTTTTATTAGGTCAACCTGTATGTAACTATGTATTGGAATCTAAGGTAACTCTAATTTAACCATCTTCCAAGGATCGTAGCGTCATGAAAATTGGCAGCTGTATGTAGTTCTGATGACAATACAATAATATGGTACTGTCGAACTGATCTGATGATGGGAGTCGGAAGATATGAACTGGAACTTCATGATGGAACATCGTATCAAAGCTGTGTTTGGACTTGTTAGAAAAGTCTTGGAATGAACTTTGACCACGATTAGGTTTCAAGGTCTGATGATGTGGTTTTTACGTGCATTTATAAAAACGTGTTTTTAGTGTTTTTTAATTATTAATTTATTATTTTATGGTAAGCATGACCTGATTCTAAACCCTGGGAACTCCTTAACGGTCAACAGCACAATCAAGAAATTTTGTATACATTACATTACAATACATTTACGTCGTGTCCAATTGGCGGCTAAAAACCGCTCTTGGACGTGTCAAAATATTTGTGTTTTAAGTAGTGTCATTACTACTTTAATCTTTACTTAACATACGTATATTAATTTTTAAAAATATATAGTATCTAAGAAACTTTGGAACCTACTAAAAGTTATTCGTCATAGAATCGTGTTACAAAACAAATTAGGAAATAGTCAATAATTCTAATGCCTACCTACTAAACACACAATAATTAAAATAGTCAGTTAAAAAGTTGACTAATCAAAGCAGAAGCCTAACAATCGAAATAGTCAATAAATCGAATATTATACGTACTGAAAACTGTACATAGTAAAGCTGGGCATTGACGGTCAGTTTTTCGCGTCAGTCTAGACGTAAAACTGTGGCGTCACTCCAAATGGTTTTAGGTCACTCCGGCTCTTCAGTTTTCGACCGGTCGCATAAAGAACGTGTTCTCTTTGCGGACGTCCACGAAATAAAAATGGATTCTGATTCCCAAGATGAAATATTTTTTGTTACTGCGGCTACTGTTTGTTGCCGTTTACTCACCAGAAAATAAAAAAAGACAGCAAATGATGAAATAATGGCTAAAAAAGGGAGTCTGAGTTAAATGAGGATCGAGTGACTGGCGAAACTATTTAAGGATGGACGAAGCGACATATTTCAAGCTTCTAGAACTTGTAACTCTATATATTGCTAAACAAGATACTAATATGAGACAAGCTTATAAACCCTCATAAGAGATTGACTGCCACTCTTCGTTTCTTAGCATCGGGAATGAAATCTGACTTCTATAATATATAAAACGATTTTATAAATAATATCTAAATAAAATTGGAATATTCTATCTAAATAAAATCTTATGCTGCTTTTTGTCGATAATGTTTATTTTTATAATTTCTGTCCGTTGCTTTCTATATTTTTCGATGAATTTTATCATTATGATACGTCCAGATGACGACGACGACGCCGCCATGATAAAAACAAAAACACAGCACGCGCAATCATCGCGGGCGCTGCGAGCGAACTGACGCGTTGGATTGCAGATTGCGCACTCCTGGTCAGTTTGGCGCGACGCGCTAGTTGGATTATGGTAGCCACGGTACAATTTCGTGGCGCGTCGTCAGTTAAAATTCTGGAGTGATGATTCGACACTCACGATCAAATTTTGGATGCACGCCAGTTCAACTGACGCGAAAAACTGACCGTCAATGCCCAGCTTTACACCCAAAGTAGTAAGTAAATTTTGAAATAATCAAACTAAAGCTAAATCTTACATTTAAATACTATATGCATTCAATTATGACAGTCCCTGTCTAAGTTTCACCAGACAGTACTGCGTCACCCAGGGTTGGCTTCCTACGAAGGAACTCCTCGACGGTCAACAACACAAACACAAAATTTTGTATACGCATTCAATTATGATATTCCGTTCTAAGTATCACTATGACATGGCTGCTGCTTTTCTTTAAAAAATGGAGTCAGTTTATTTTGTTAAAATTTTGTGTAAATAGAAAGATAGCTCGATTTATTTGCCACCGAGCGGAAATTCCGCCCGCATCGCGAGAGCATATCTCCTTGTGACAATTTCAGCTCCGCTGCAAAGCTCCGCCATCCGAGAAACCGTCCGCCTTTTTAATTAGCATACTTCTCAAAGGGCCAAGTAATCTCACGTTCGGCCGCCTCGGCGCCGGCGGACGTGACCTCTTTTATCATATTTTCCGAGTTTTTCCGGTTTTTAATGCTGGCAAATGAATTTTTAATAGTGAGAAAATTTACCGTTGCAATAATTGGTACCCGGGGGATCCTTAGCGCTCTCCCGCGACTCCCACCAACTATCTTCTCTTAATGGATTTTAATTAGCTCTCCCCCTTTTGCGTTGATCGTTTTTGAACGAGTGCACTGCTTGGAAAGGCGTCAGAAAAAAACAGGAAAACGACATCGTAATTTAGAATAAATACCATTAAAAAATGCAAAGATATATACACTCAGGAGCAATGAATCCGGGTCACTAATAATTACAGTCACCGGACCAATTTAAAAATAGACATTAATAACGAATACTAAATACAGGGAACGCTTTTTATTATTTTTTTGACAGAACTGAAACAAAAGCAAAAACAATTGCAGTAAAGGCTTAGTTCTATTTTCAAATAAGAACAGAAAAACACATGTTTAAAACAAGCTTTTATTTAAAATGCCCAATTCCGAGCCAACCCTGGCCGCAGCAGCCATGTCAAGGTGAAACTTAGAACGGGCTATAATAATTAAATGGGTATACGAAATTTCGTGACTGCTGTTGACCGTTGAGGAGCACCCTCGTCGGGAGCCAACCCTGGGCTAAGCAGCCATGTCATGATTTAACTTAGAATGGGCTATCATAATTGAATGCGTATACAAAATTTCTTTTCTTTGCTGTTGACCGTTGAGGAGTCCCCTCGTCGGGAGCCAACACTGGGCGCAGCAGCCATGTCATGGTGAAACGTATAACGAGCTATCATCATTGAATCCGTATACAATATTTCGTGACTATGCTGTTGATCGTTGAGGAGTCCCCTCGTCGGGAGTCAACCCTGGGTTTAGAAGCCATGTCATGATAAAACTTATAACGGGCTATCATAATTGAATGCGTATACAAAATGTCGTGTCTGTGCTGTTGACCGTTGAGGAGTGTCGTCGTCGGGAGCCAATCCTGGGTGCAGAATCAGGTCATGCTTACCATAAAAATGCACTGTCAACGTAAGTGAAACAACATGTAAAATTTCAACGTCATAAGATAAGAGGAAGTGGTTCTAATTATGCATGCAAGATTTTACCTAAACAAATATACTGACAAACAAGGCAAGGTAAATAAAAGCTAGTAAAAAAACATTTATTTTGTTGTTTTTTTATGACTTTACCTTACTTTAATTTACTAACCAAGAAGTTTTTATAATTTTATCTGAGTAGAATTGGATAATTTAAAAATACTTTTTATTTGAATAACCTAGCATTCTTAGTTTATGCAACATCAGTTTTAAATAAATGAATAATAAATAAATAATAAATAAATTAGGCATTTTGAAATCGATGACTATCGCGGTTGTTTAGCATAATAAATAGGATTTTAAGGGGGAAATTTGTAGCACCCGACGTTTCGGCGATGTTGCAACCGCCGTTGTCCAGTTTACTCTGGACAACGGCGGTTTCAACTTCGCCGAAGCGACGGGTACTACAAATTTCAAGCGGTAAATTCGTTTTATCCTATTTATAACATTAGGCATTATTTATCTCTTCACCTTTCCCTCGCCTCTAGGTTATAACCTCGCGATGAAGGACTTACAATTAACCTGGGATGACCTTACTGGACCACCCCGGCATAAACAAAACCCGTAAATATAACCTACGTGACTTCACAATGGGCGGTGTCAACTACAACGGGCGATCCCGTCACCACAGGCTGGTATAACGATATGCGATCGTTCTTTCAGCCTTGGGATAAGCGTAGAAAACTTAGACAATACAAATCAACTGTCTAGCTGTGCCAACAAGCACGTCAGAGGCACCGAGAAAGGAGCCTAGCGGGCAGTCTCGCCCCCTGACTTCCAGTTCTGAAAGGGTATATCCGTCTGAAATTAACCATCAGAATACGTCCAACCTCCCGAATGGTCACGGGTCCAAAGTCACTTGCGCGACCTCTACCTGCCGTATGTTTAGCGATGATTCAGTCTTAATCTATCGCGGACCAAAAGCATCTATTGCCCTGATTTGAATTCAGGATCAGATAACCTAATGGTAACTTCTAGATCGGTTGACGACAGTTCAACGTCCACCACAGCTATCTTAGGAGACAGTATATTTTTCTACAGTCTCCAGACTCCTTCATCAATTAGTCAGAGTGCACGACCGATTGGTGTCGCCAAACGGTGCACAAACCTTCCAGTAGCGTCGGGAGGCAATCCCACCATATAGAGTTGTCAACTACAACGGGCGAACCCGTCACCTCAGGAAGTTTTAACGATTAGTCGTTCTCTCTCCCGTGAAGTGAACGCAGAAGACTTGGACAGAACAATCCACCGCCAAGCTCCGCCACAAGCCCGCAAGAGGCCAACGCCTTAACCGCGAGATAGCCAGGAATGTTACCCATCGGGCTTACACTCACGTCCATGCTTCCAATTGCGACCAGATTACTCCGGTCTCTCGATTGGTTACGAGTTCGAGGTGGTTTGCGCGGTCCTCTTCCTTACGAAGCGGTGAAACGGTGTATATCGAATCTATCGCGGACCACGGCATCCCTTGCCCGGCTAATCACCCAGGATCGGGTAGCCGATGGTCGTTTCAAGAACAGTCGCCGTAAGGTCCGCAACCACCCCCGCTCTATAGGAAACAGTACTGACTTCAGACTCCCCCGACTGTGCGCAGACCGTCCAGGAGCGCCAGAAGGTTGATTCCTAGGGAAAACTAGCCCTAAGGCCGGAGTCCTACCCGGGCTCGCACTTCAAGCGTGGAGGCCGCCGGATGGGTGTTGACGCGTGAGTGTGACCAACCCTGAACAGAATGGGTCTTCGTGGCCAACTCAGCAAGGGCCCATTAGCTCCCAAATGGGCCCTTGGTAATCCTAACCCTAGGCAATCCCACCAAGATAAATCGATCCACCGAGAGTCTTACCCTGAGTAGCCTTCCACACGGAGAGGCTTCTGAATAGGAGCTGAATCGTAAGTTCGGCCGATCCGAAAAGAAATTGGATCTTATGGCTCAAGCTGCACGAAACCATTGTAAATGCCCTTATATTGTCTATAATGGACTATGGCGACTGTGTGTACGGCCCCTGTCTATATAGGAAGACTGAGCGGAGACTTCAGAGACTGCAAAATGCCTGCACAAGATTTTGCTTTAGGATTCCTCCACGTCATCATGTGTCACTATTTCTTGCGTAAGCTTCCATGTTGAATATGAGTAAAAGAAGGCAGCTCCATCTTGCGACCCTTGTACTCAAGGTAGTACGCAATATTCAGCCGCGATATCTTTACTCGATTATGACGTGGTCCCGTAATCGGCATGTCCATTCAACACGGGCACGTGAATAACTTGCTAGAATACCCAAGCACAAAACTACACATTTCCAGTGCAGCTTTTCGTATTATTCTGCGGTTATATGGAATCGGTTGGGAATGGCTTTCCGATCGAAATCAATTGCAGTATTTAAGGACCACTTTAAAAGTTTATTCGTAAAGGAAGATATTTAGATATAGGTGTGTCCTGAAAACCAGGATAAGAGATATCCTGAGGATACCCCTAATTTGCAGCGTGTGTAGCTTTATTTCATAGTCTTTGTCTATTTACTTTTTTAATTTTTAATCTTTGTGTTCTTGTTTTTTTGTATATGTTTTTTATAACAACAGCTGCAAATAAATATTTTTAAATTTTTTCAATTTTTCAATTCGCTACAGTGACGTAACTTTACAGTCGTAGTCCGTAAAAACAAATACATCTTGATGATTCGTGACTGTTCCACATTCGATCTCATTCATGAGATTCGCCTCTCTCAATTCCACATTATTTTGAGTATCATTTATTTCTGAAATTTTCAGGCTGCTTTTGATTAAAAATGTTTTGAACTCAAAAGAGAAGGACAAGACTCGCGTGTCAAAGGATTGCCGTAATTTGTGGCTCAGGCAAATTTTCTTTTCATTTTTTCCCGCCTGATACCGAGCAGAGAGGAGTAAAACTTCAAAGGCCCTTTTGACATTTTTTTTCTCTTTTACCAAATAATATAGAGTGTCTCGAGTTAATAGGATAATCACGGCGCGTCACGTGATTCCTCACTAAGCTGGCGTTAAATTAGGAGGAATTACGGTGTTTCATTCTATGCCGGAACGTCTCAATTGCGTTAAAGTATAATTTGAGTTTTTCCTTCCGAATTTTTATTAGCTATAACATGGCTTATTACCGGTAAAAAGTTATAAACTGTGGAATACGTCGTTCTGAATTGTTGCGAAATGATTCATACCTAGATACTTCCTACTAATATTATAAACGCGAAAGTTTGTATGTATGTATGGATGTTTGTTACTCTTTCACGCAAAAACTACTGAATGGATTTTGATGAAACTTTACAATAATATAGCTTACACATCGTTATAACACATAGGCTATAATTTATAAAGATATATGGTTTTCTATCATCATTATCACATTTTTCCATTACCACGCGAGTGAAACCGCTGGGCGCAGCTAGTATTATATAAAGCCATGGAATTTTCGGTTCAATTTTGAAACAAATTTAGACACAAATTACAAAAAAATATCAATAATAGACAATTTTAATATAATCAATAGGATTTCTAAGAATAATCAACACCATAAGTAGAACGGTAACAAAATACAAAACAAAATTAATTTTCAAATCGGTTATGTAACCTCAAGACTTTTCAGGCAAGCCTTCCCAGAATCATCAGAATCAACATTAACTATCATAGGAATGTTGCGAAATGCGTTATCTTTAGTAAACAACATTGCAATTTAAATCCATGACATTTAATTTTATTCCAATCAAAATCGAAATATGGCAAAGACATAGAAATAAAAAGTATCGTCACATAGCGGAAATTCGGTGAAATAGCTTCGAAAGCGCGCGTCGGGGTCGAAGCAAAGACACGAACCGCAGCCACGGTTAAATAATGTCAAACACGGGTAACAGATGGCGTTAGCTGCTTGCAACTTTCTAGCGGAAAAAATAAGAAATAAAAAAAGGTGGACTGATTATATCCCCAATCTTTTCAACTCTTGCCATGACTAAACGTTCAGCTCAAACGGATGATCATTTAGGTGCTATCGTGGAGGAATATCACGATGTGATATCGGCCTAACAAGGCACCTGTGTACTAAATTTCAATCCAATATTTCAAGATCGAAATAAGACTATTGAGCCTCCTGGTAGAACGATTTCAACCATAATCTTTTCAACTCTTGCCATGACCAAATGATGCCTGCATACAAATTTCTATCTCAATCGTATCAAGCGTTTAGGCGCTATCGTGCAAGAATACACAAACACAGACAGTCAGACTTCAGGCTTAACGTGGATATTTCTGTCTTCATCTCAAAAAAAAATGTTTGCGCTTTCACAATACTTTCCTTCTTCGTCGGTTGGTGGGCAGGGAAAGTATAATGGCAAATCTGCGACGAAAGGTCGCGACCAATTCGATCAAACTCTCAATATACAGGAAAATTTGAACCGCAAACTCGCGAAATTCGATTTTTTTCGCGAAGAGCCAAATTAATCATTCATCACTTTCGCAACCCGATCTCCGTCGCGGGAGCCGACTTGGAATACTTGGTAATCAGATAAGGGAAGCGTTGGATGCTAGGTCGTCGGATCAAACCACACTTAACGGAAATGGTTGCGTCGGAAATACATTAGTATTTATAATAAATGACATGGAATGACAAGACTGCGTTTTTTAAACGTCGATATCAAGGATACGAGACTAGAAATTGATACAGACAACCAGTTAAAAATGAACACGACGTACGGACAAAGACATTGTACATTTCTAGCTCCGAGGATTTACAATACACTGACACTAGATGTACAAACAACCGACGTACCTTACCTACGTTTAAAAGAGTGGTTGTAACTTGGCTTTTAAATAAATCTAGGGAAGACTGCGTGAAATTATTGAGGACTCGGGTGTGATCATCTTATATATGGGGGACCCTAACGCCGGACGGCACCTACCGTCGGACACTAATAGTATCTCGACAAGTCGCGGCGCGATCGATACAAAGACGTAGGAAAAGCATTAAATTCGATAATCTACTCCCTACAAAATGTATACACCTGGAGGACAAAATTAAAAAAAAAACATCAAGGAGATGCTGATAGGCCACCCTTTCTATAATCTGGCCGAATTTGAGAGCCATGATTTTTCAAATATTGTACCCATTTAAATTACTTAAAAAGTAGAGAGTTATTGTGTGATTATTTTATATGGTCTTATATCTGTACTTTTAGTTTAAAATGCATTACATAGATTTAATTTGATTATTTAACATTTTACTGACAATTTAAATATTACGATGAAAAATTTTACTACGTATCTTTTCGAATTACTAACTACTTCAAATATTAGGCTTCTATTTTGATTATTTATATTTATAGTTTGACAATCTAGTAGTTAATTCTTGACTACCTATGTATGTTCAGTAAAGAGTAGTAACGAGACTTACTAGCTAACCCAATTATTTTGACACGTCCAAGAGCGGTCTTTAGCCGTCAATTGGACACGACGAAAATGTAAATGTAAAAAAGGAAAGGCGTACATTTCCCTGCACCCTTTTTGCACCCGTCTTTGTATCGATCGCGCCGAGACTTGTCGAGATACTATTAGTGTCCGACGCTAGGTGCTGACCGGCGTTAGTGGACGTCCGCTTACATATATTATAATACTATTTTATGTATTATCATATTAAATGTATGAATTTATTTATAATAGCCGAAATTTCCTCCTTAATCTAATTGAGCTGAAATTTGCTATACTGGCACCGTTTGGTCATGTGAAGAGTTGAAAAGATTGTGGCTGAAAACTTTCCACCAGGAGACTCACTAGTCTTATACCACATCGAAATATTGGACTAAGAGACTTAAAATTTGGTACACAGATGCCTTGTTGAACCGAAATCACATTGTGACATTTTAATGTGACATTGTGACGTATACACGATGAATAAATAATACTTAAATTGCACGTTCAAAATTTAAATTTTTATTGCGTTGTGTCGCTCGTTCGAAATTTTAATGTTTAACGGCCAATTTTACGGCGACACGCTTTTGCGATTTGATTTTTACATAAATTGAACGAGTTGACTTTCATGGCTTATTGTTAGGTAAGTCCTATTTTAATTTATTTATTAAAAAAAAAATACAACGAATGATTTTGCGTCACTCCTAACTAGCAGTGCCTCTTTCAAGGAAAACGCCAATTTTATATGTCAATTATTTACTTATTAGTTAAGAATTATATATGGAAGACCCCAATGTTAATAATTTGTTTGTCCATATTATATATAATATTACCCCTAGAATGTGTGACGTTTTCGGGATGCAAATGGTACGGCTAAGTTTTTACTTCACAAGTTTAGGGGTTTAATTTTATGATATGGACAATTAAAAAAAAAAAAAAACCTAATAGACATACATTTATATTTATGCATACAAACCCTTTATATTTAATTATTTTCTAAATAACAAAATACTCGTTCTGCAAACCCACAAGGCAACGCGCTTAACTCTTTTTATACTATTTTTGAAAACTATAAATTTTCGAATTTAAAAAAAAAACACACATTATATCATTATTATTATCAATTTTTATTAATAATATTATTGCTGTTGTTCTTTTTTGGTATTTCCGTTACATATCTACGGTAACTACATATCTTCGTTATAATTATCATTAAGGTAAAAATATCTATTAATAATGTTATATATTATATATATATATATATTATATATAAATATAATATTAGTGTTATATTACTATTATATTATGTATATTATGTGTGTGTGTATATATATATATATATATATATATATATATATATATATATATATATATATATATATATATATATATATATATATATATATATATATATATATATATAAATAAATGAAATGATAAAATAATGAAAGGGCACTTATCTGGTCTGTGGTGACCAGGAGTGACTCCACGCGTGGTCAAAGGCGTGGAGTCACTCCTGGTCACCACAGACCAGATAAGTGCCCTTTCATTATTTTATCATTTCATTTATTTAGTAATAAACATAATTTCAATTTGAAAAAATAATAATTTACACATTTACAATCAAATATATATATATATATATATATATATATATATATATATATATATATATATATATATATATATATATATATATATATATATATATATATATATATATATATATATATATATATATATATATATATATATATATATATATATATATATATATATATATATATATATATATATATATATATATATATATATATATATATATATATATATATATATATATATATATATATATATATATATATATATATATATATATATATATATATATATATATATATATATATATATATATATATATATATATATATATATATATATATATATATATATATATATATATATATATATATATATATATATATATATATATATATATATATATATATATATATATATATATATATATATATATATATATATATATATATATATATATATATGTATATATATATTATTATTATTCTTTATATTATATATTTTTTTTTTTAACACACGGCTGCTACTAGACAACCTTCACTAGACTACTGCCTCGACACAGGCCTAAGCCTAGTGAGGCAGTAAAATCCACATGAGCCTGTACCTTTTTTTTATTAATGATTAATTAAGTATTAATGTTAAGCACTACTAGTTTTAATCAATAGTTTGTAATAAATTAATTAAATGTTATTAATATGGATAAATAAATAAATAAATAAATAAATAAATATCTTTACCAACAGTTTTTTATTTGCTCGTTATAATTCACTCACTGCAAGGATGTCACTAATAAAAAAACTCATCCTATATATTAGGATATTCCTGTTCTAAATATTCCGAAAAGTGTTTTCCAGCTCTGCTAGGGGAAAACGAGCCCGATCGAGCCGTCAATTGAGCCCCTCCAGGGCCAAGAGGGGAAATTTGATCGCCAGGGAATTCCATCGCAGGCTTTTGAGGACGGGAATATTGCTAAAGGCGGAGACAGCTACACCTCAGGACGAAGGGCCTATCGACTTACCTGGAATGAGGCTTCTCCTTATCGCTAAAGGCTAAATGAAATAAACAGATATTATTTCATATGATGTTATTTGGCAAAACTTTATAATCTTATTTATTCTTATTTGAAAAAAAAAGTTTGTGTCAGCTTGAGACCTTACCGGCAAAAAACCATGTATTGATTTCATCTGAATATTAACCTGTTAATAACTTTCAAGTTCAAGTTTCAAGTTCTTTATTGTGTGAATTATTGAAAAAACATACAATGTTTAAGTAACAAACTGCCCAGAGAGTATACAACATTTCGTTTTAGAAGAAACTTCATAAAGTAGAAGCTATATAAGGCGCAATCAACAAGCAGTAAACTAAAACCATCAACAATAAAAATAATCAATATCAGAAATGATAAAACAAAAGCAATAATCATCAATAATCAGATAATCAATCAAACTAATTTTTATAATGTTTTATCCAAGAAGAATCTAAATACATTGTAATTATATTTAAATATAAGATACCATATAACTAAAACAATTAATAAAATAATTTATTCAAGCTCAAACAATCAACAAATGTAATAATCAGTATACGCATTACGTTAAAATGAAGGGGCTGTAAAAAAAAGTCATTTTGTAAAATTTATAGATTCCTCAATAGAGTAAAACGTATTTGTTGTAAATAAATCCTTTAAAAGTTTTTGGAACGTTCTAAGGTTTGCTACTGTCTTTTATGTTACATGGTAGGCGGTTAAAATAATAGGGCCCTGAGAATTGAGTACTTTGCCTAGCAGCGTTTAAAACAACGCATGGTAGAATGAAATTATTCTGGTATCTGGTGTTTTTGTTGTGTATATCTCTTTAAATTTTACGTGACTTTCCTTTTCGGTGTAAAAATCTAATAATAGCCTATATAAGTAAAGTGATGTGAGAGTCATGATTTTCAATCTTTTAAAAATAGGTCTACATGTTTCTATATGTTTAGCGTTGGCGATAATCCGTAATGCTCTTTTCTGTAGGATAAATAAGGGTTGTCTGTGACAAGCGTAACAGTTTCCCCAGATCGTATGACGTATATATACGTCAAGCATGACGTATATATACGTCAACTGTATAACCGTATCGAATACAGGAAGGACGTATAGAAACGTCCTCGAAATAAATGTTTTATCTTTGAACGGGAGAGAACTTGTTTTTTCGTTTAACGAATGCATGAGTCATCAGTACTGGTAAATTCATCTTTCTTGGTCCCTCGAACCCAGGCTCAAAAATGCGTTCACATATACAATACAAGCTCGCCGAAATCTCCGAACGAGACAGAAAATCAAATTGTCCTGTGAAAGACTAGAGCCACTATACGATACCTGACTTCGTCGTCACTGTCGACTAATCGGAATGTATAGCCAACGATATTGACATTGATTTATATTTTCTTATAATCTTTGACGTTTTGATCAGTTCTGATAGATAAAGGTTTGGGATTCTATATAGGTATTCACCGATCTCCAGGTTGAACGGCTTAACCGATTGACTAGAAATTTTCAAAATAGACTCCCGAGGGGTCAAGTAAGTTGTGTAGTTAGCATGCAAAGTTAAAATAATCAAACAATTTTCAGTCCAAAAAAAGTACAAACATCAAACGAATACCAAAAGGATTATATTGATATTTGCCTTCAGGCACAGCCCTAACTTTGCATGCATTGCCCTAGATTTTTTTTTCTTTCTATTCAGAGGAAAAAATATATTTTTTTGTAATATTAAAATCTTGCCACATACAGTTTGTTGGCGAGACAAACTCTTATTTTTCTAGTCTTACACTTCTAATTTTGTCATACAAAAAGACATTAATAATATAAAAAACAATGCACAACAGTATTACTAGTCTTACCACAGGCTTGAATTAGGCCAGTATTACTACAAACTTAAATTATAGAAACGTATAACAAATTTACTTATGACCACTAATTTCACTATAAACGTCCAACAGGTAGCTTTTTAATCTCTTTTTAAACATCTGTTTGCTCACGCTTACACAGTCTTCCTCAGATACAATAGTATTAAGGATTCTTGGAATGAGGTACTTTAACGTCTTCACAATATTAGTTGTTCGCTGTTGGTTCTTCAAATCTTTTACAATTGCGTAAAACAATTGAATTGACATCATTTATTATTATTATATATTTTTTTAATTAATTAAGAAACAATGAAATGTATATTTTTTCATCAGCAATACACATAATTTAAATCCGGCTCATTTTTTCCATAGTGCGCGTGATTCTATGTTCGGCTATAGTCCACAAATTGTCCGGATATAATACGCACCGCAGTGCGCGCCTGGCCTTAAATTCATGTCAATACACGTACAGGTCGAACCATCTTTCTAGGTCTCTCGCACACATACATGCTCAGATCACACCAATTACATTTATTAAACACCAATGCAATGAAACAAAATAATTAATAGTTTTAAAAAAAACACTAAAAACACGCTTTTGGGCTATGATACGATATTCACATACACACGGCTATGATACGATATTCCATCATGGAATGCTAGTGCCTATCTTCCGGCTTCATCATCAGATATTGAAACCTAATCGTGGTCAAAGTTCATTTCGAGAATTTTCTAACAATTCCAACAAACACAGCTATGATACGATATTCCATCATGAAGTTCCAGTTCATATCTTCCGACTCCATCATCAGATCAGTTCGACAGTACCATATTATTGTATTGTCATCAGAACTACATACAGCTGCCAATTTTCATGACGCTACGATCCTTGGAAGATGGTTAAATTAGTTACCTTAGATTCCATTACACAGTTACATACAGGTCGACCTAATAAAATCGTGTTAAAATAGATGAACGCCCTCTCTCACCTGGCGGTCGAACCCCGTTGCTACGCCTCAGGCAGTGCGGTTCCATTCTCGGCTAGACTAGGGCGACTCGGCGTTAACATTACATTAAAATGTATGTCGAAATTAAAATATTATTAGTGCAGCTTGTATATGAGATATTCCAACCGAAATTTCTATCGAATTACCTGGAATGAGGTTCCTCCTTATCGCGATAGGCTAAATAATTATAATTATAAATTCAAGCTCCGCCACATGCCTATAAGAGGCCAACGCCTTAACCGCGAGATAACCAGGTATGTTACCCAGCGGGCTTACACTCACGCCCTTACTCTCAATTGCGACCAGATTACTCCAGTCTCTCGACTGGTTACGAGTTCGAGGTAGCTTGCGCGGTCCTCTCCCTTACGAAGCGGTGAAACGGTGTAAACCGAACCTATCGCGGACCACGGCGTCCTTTGCCCAGCTGTTCACCCGGGATCGGGAAGCCGATGGTCGTTTCAAGAGCAGTCGCCGTAAGATCAGCAACCACCCCCGCTTTATAGGAAACAGTACTGCTTCCAGACTCCCCAGACTGTTTGTCAGAATGCGCAGAGTCCTACCCGGGCTCGCACTTCATGCGCGGAGGCCGCCGGATGGGTGGTGACCCGTGAGTGTGACAAACCCTGAACAAAATGGGTCTTCGTGGCCAACTCAGCAAGGGCCCATTAGCTGTACTAATAATATTTAAATTCCGTCATACATTTTAATTAAATATTAACGCCGAGCCGCCCGAGGGTAGCCGAGTAACAAATCGCGTCACCCGAGGCTATGGGGACCGGATTCATCCGCCGGCCGAGAGAGCGCACAACGATTTTATTTTTGCTAATTTGTCCTTGGCTAATTTTCGGAAAAGTCTTAAAATGACACAACCGTTTTTTTTTTGTATAATATGAGCCTATTAATCTGGAGTCTAGCTGATAATGTTTGTTATTACTTTCCGGGAAAATCTTGGGGTGGCACAATCTATTTTTTGTCATCATAAGGTATTTTATTTTGATGTAGTCCCGGAACATATTCAACAGATGCTATATGGTTTTGTCGAGCTGGCTAGCTGCAAAAATTCATTCAGTGAAAAATCGCTAATAAATGAATAGTTTAAAAAAACACTAAAAACACGCTTTTATAAATGCACGTCAAAACCAATAAATACACTCTCCATGTGCAGGTCTATATACATTTTATACAGGCACCAATATCAATATTTACACTATTTACACTCAATATTTACAAGTCAATATTTAATAGGTTTGTTATAACCTTGAAACCTGATCGTGTTCAAAGTCCATTACGTGACCTTTCTCACAAGTGCAAACACGACTATGATACCATATTCCATCATGGAATGCCAGTTCCTGTCTTCCGGCTTCATCATCAGACCTTGAAACTTAAACGTGGTCAAAGTTCATTACAAGACCTTTCTAACAAGTGCAAACACGGCTATGATACGATATTCCATCATGGAATGCCAGTGCCTATCTTCCGGTTTCATCATCAGACCTTGAAACCTAATCGTGGTCAAAGTTCATTCCAAGACTTTTCTAACAAGTCCAAACACAGCTATGATACGATGTTCCATTATGAAGTTCCAGTTCATATCTTCCGACTCCATCATCAGATCAGTTCGACAGTGCCATATTATTGTATTGTCATCAGAACTACATACAGCTGCCAATTTTCATGACGCTACGATCCTTGGAAGATGGTTAAATTAGTTACCTTAGATTCCATTACATAGTTAGTTACATACAGGTCGACCTAATAAAAGCGTGTTAAAAATAATCCTGTGTGTGTTCTCAACGTTGAGCTGCTCCAATGATTATTCCATGCAGGCTTGGCAGTTGTATCGTCAGTCAGATAAATGATAAACCAGCGGTACCGCCTTAAAAAGACATTTTTCCGAGTTTCGGTTTATTTTATGAGCGATGATGAATCGGTTAGAGAATGAGGGGGCGGGGGCGGAGGATGGGGGGCGGTTTGTGCGCTCGGATTCAGCTCTCCCGACCGTGGGGTCACGTATTGCATTGTTTATTTACGGGGGGCTGAGGCGATACGGTAAGACAATGCGCCACGGTGCAGTAAGTTCTGCTCAGCGCAGCTCGGAAAATAACACACAATGAACTGCGCGACTGGCCCGCAATACAGACTATATCCACTGGCTCGGACCATGCCGTTTAAGCTGGACTCCTACAGCCGACGTCAGAATCGAATAGAATTATAAATACTTCACCGAATTCCGTAATAATCCAAAAAATAATGCTAATGGGTCCAGCGCTGTTAAATCGTAATTACTTGATGTTAAATATTTTGATTTTGATTATTTTGATTTATGGATTTATTGGATTTAGATAATTTGGATTGCATAATTTTAGATTTATTTGATTTTTGTTATTTTATTCTAATATCATTTAATTGTCGTTTCCTGTATGTACCAATAATTAATAGGTGTGTCCTGAAAACCTAGATACGAGATATCCTGAGCAAACCCCTAATTTGCAGAGTTTGTAGTTTTTGTAGTTTGAATCTAATAAAGATCACGACAGTATTTACAATTTCTTAATAGGGTTCCGTATGTTTCCGTAAAACAAGTACAAGTTTGAAATGCCGAGTATTTTTCACTTTCTGAATTTCTCATATTTATTCATAATTATCTAATTGTTTTATAAAATAATATTTCAATATAATATATAGGAAATTTCAATGCCATCATTGCACAGTTATTCTTTTTATGATTGCTATAGTAGTTCCATAGTTATAGTACTTTTTGTCGAGCGCGGCGATATTGCGAGAAATTACAATAAATTGCCGCGGTCTGCCATGAAATTATGCCGCTACTCGAAGGGTTAAGCCATTATGACCCATATGTAAGGGTCGGCCGAACTAATCCGGCAGCCTCCGTGGAGAAATGCCTGCGGGCCAGTTTCCTTGGGAATCGTATTTCAGGCACACCTGGACGGTTTGCGCATCGTGCGGCGTTAGCCAATGGATTGTGCATTCTGAGAGATAGCCGGGGGAGTCTGAAAACGGCTTTGTTTCCTATAGAAAGGGGGGTGGTTGTTAAACCTCACGGCAACTGCTCTTGAAACGACCGATCGGCTACCCGACACCGGGTGAAAGCCAGGCAAAGGATACCGTGATCCGCAATAGATTTGGTGAACACCGAATCACCGCTACTTAAGGGAGAGAGACTTCAAACCCGTAACCAGTCCCCCGACCAAACCCGGTCTCTCGCGGTAAGGCGTTGGCTTCCTACGGACGAGTGGCGTAACTAGACAGTGGACTGTTTCGTTACAAGTCTTCTACGCTCACTTCACGAGAAACAGAACGTTCAAATATCGTTAAAACTTTCTGTGACGGGTTCGCCCGTTATATTTCACAGGTCCAGTTGCGCAACTGGCCCGCAATACCGAGTACATCCACTAGCTCAGACAGTGCCGTTTAAGCTGGACTATTACAGCCGACGTCAGAATCGAATACATTTATAAATACTTTACCGAATTCCTTAGCCCCTAAACTTGTGAAGTATAAACTCGGCCGTACCTTTTGCATCCCGGAAGGGACGTTACACATTCTACACATTACAATAATCCAAATTGTAATAATGAAAGGCACAAAGCGACATTAGATCAAGGACGGTGCATGTACTGCCATGATAAAGTACTTCTTGTTATTCGCGAGGTCATTAGCCTCTCAGTGGCTCGTGCCAACAAGGGTCTGACAGTATCCTCAAAACCTCCAATACAGTTTGTGCGGGATAGGAGGGGAACATTCCACTATAAAACCTTTCTCAATAATCATGAAGGTTTCAGATTGGAATCTGTGGGGGTCGATTCGGTCTCTAATCGGTATCATTTCCCTGAAAATCTCTGATGCACAGTCCTCCGCTTAGATATTGAAATTTGTAAAATTTTAAACATAACGGTATTAGGATAACTGACATTCTAATTCTCATATAATTTATTATACATCTATTTATGTTTTAAAAATACGTAGGCATATTGCTGGATTGACAATAAAATAATTATACGTTGATTATTCTACATAGAATTTGCTTTTCTATTTTAATATATTATTCTATCTTACTATTTAACGACATTAGTATATTTTGATTATTTGTAAGTAGGTAATATTTAATATAATATTACAGCCATGACAACTATCATGATAGTAATGTTTATAATAATTAAATTTTAAGCATTTAATTTTCTGACGTATCCAAGTGTAGGAATGCCTATCTACTGGAGTAGTTATTGTATATAACTATTTACTCGCGATCTCGGACGATAACTCTTATTGTAGAATTAATTGTTCCATGGGAATCAAACATCCCAAAACATTACGAGTACGAATTAAATAAATAACAATGATCTCGCAAATGCCGTCTCCCAGAACGGCTTCACTGTTACCGCCACCGGCCAGCTAAATCTCTGTTTCACCTATTATAAGATCTTGGTCTCTCCAGGAAACTAATCGTCTCCTTACTAGAAACCTCGAAGGGGGAGACAAGTGTAGCAAGACAGCTGTGGCAAGACAGCTATCCTAAATCTACCACAACCGGTCGATAGTGCGGAGTACACCGCTCAACCCCCAGAAGAGTAATTACGGTGGGCCCGACCCCGGCCGGTGAATTCAATAACAGCTTAGTTCGTATTTATTTTATTTAAATTTTCAGAACAAACATATATTTCGATAATCATATATTAATTAATTAGGAATTAATTTAAATATTTATTTATTTATTTATTTATTTATTTATAACGTACAAGAACAAAAAAATACAAGGACATGCATACTGTTGTACATGAGGAATAATTAAGAACAAACATTATAATAGCGAAAAACATAGCTCTATGGATATAAATATGCTAGCATATCCGAATGAGGCGAAATCGCACAACCAACTAGACCTAGAAGGTCTGTCTCTGGCTGTGCTGTGTTATACCAACTGTATTTTTGTAACTCGCGAACTGACGAAGGTGATCAATTTTAAATATTTCTAAATCTAACAAATGTGTTGTTTACACAAATTAAAGTAAAATTTAAAGTAGAAAAAAAAAATTATATATGTATGCAATTAAGGGCTAAAAATAAAGTAAACATATAAATATATAAAATAATATTAAAGGAAAACCTTTTGAGGACCATAAGCTTTGCCGTAGTTGGGAAATTTGGAATACCTGCGTAAAACTGTTAAAGGGCGGTGTAAATAACATGTATGTCATGTTTTGTGAAGATTGGTTCAATATATTTTATATAAATTGGTGATACATAGTGTGCCTGTGTTCCATAAGAGATGAAAATAAATTATGTATAATATAAAATAAGATTTTATTAAATTAATAGGTCGTAACGTATTAAATTGAGTAATATCTTTTCATAGAAATGATATATTGTTTACTCCTGCTTCCGCTTTAATCAGCTACATAATCTTATAATGTATTTGATTCAGGTTTTCAGCTGTATTTTCAGGTATTTTTCGAATCTCTATATTGTTTCGTAGACGTTTGTTGAATGTTGATTCGATGAAATCCATTCTTTTTTCAGAGCTGAATTATCATCATCAATTGAATCCAATGTTAGAAATTTTGATTCCTTTTTATTTTGATGGTGATTTTATTGCACTGTTTCGATATAATGGGTGACACTTTTTTAAATCAATTCATTTTGTTTCAATATATTTTGGTTAGCTGCAGAAATTTCAGTGTAGTTTCTTCGAAATCGTTTTTTACTATGCATCCATCATCGTTATGCTAAAGATTTCGTGTTTTCTTCTACAATTGTCTCCAACATTTCAGCGTGTTTCAGAAGTAATTTTGGATTAAACATATCTTTGGATTAAACTTATCATTAATTTTGGATTATCTTCTGGATGATTGAGTGGTTTTGCGAGAAGAAACAGTCTTTCACGGGACACTGCTATTATTCTTTATTTTTGGCTGCCAGTGTCCGGATCTTAGTTATAGGGAACCCACCGCAGCCGTAGTCAAATCAAATCAAATCAGATCGAGTTTATTGCATTCAAAACCTTTACTTAGTTGTTATATTTACATAATGTTATATTTACATAATAAATAAATAAATAAAATAAATAAATGCCAAAAAAAATCGCAATGATTGACTGTGAATTTGTTGAATAACGATATACTCAACGGTTCGGAAGATTCGCTATTGCAGTGCTTTATGACGCATCTGGTATAGTATGTTTTGCCTAATCTGTGGTTGCACGGAGGTCGGAGCGGGCTGAATAGTGGGTATCACGTGGAGAAAACGTGGGGAGGGGGGGGAGGGGCGGGGGGGGGGGGGGGGGGGTTGGTGACAATGTAGCGTCGTCCTCCTTTTTTAGTCGCTCACTAATGGCCTTTTATTTTGAGCACCTCAACGACGCGACGTCCGCGTCCTAATTCTATTTCAGCGACAATTTAATGAAATCACTGCTACAGCTACGGCCCGATGCGTTTTGCCATTTTTGCGCATTTTTTACGCCATTTCCTCTCTTGATTTCATGGCAGTGAAGGTCCCTTAGTGGATAAAATTCCACTAAAATCCGCATGACTGGTTCTCGTAACGGCACGCCTTGTGAATTTGGTGGTGGGCTTCTAAATATCAGATAGAAACAGCGGGACGCTGACTGAATATACTTAATTCGTACATGGTAGCTAATGGCTCATATCCAGTATCCTCATCGAAGAGGGTCTACCCTGGTAAGGTATTATTGTGCATTCGAGACTTTCATATGATTGATAATGCTTGGAAACCGCATCGACTTCTAGAATCCAATCTGAAGCTTTCTCGATTTTTGAGAATGGAATGTCGAAGTAAGTGAAATATTTTTTGCCTTTAGATCCCTCTCGTACAAACTGTATTGCGGGTTTGAAGGGTACTGTCAGAATCTTGTTGGCACGAGCCACTGATAAGCTAATTACCTCGCGAATAACAGCAAGGACTTTGTCGTGGCGGTAAGTGTATGGTGCTTGATTCAAGGCCAACTTGGAGCCAAATATAATATGTCTAGCCGTGCAAGGGGTGTTGCTTCAAAGGGGACATGAACTATCCTCTGAATAGCTCCAACGAGCGAGGATACTGGGGTCTGGAAGTGTCTGCTGGAAGGATTTTTTTTTAAATCAGCATCACTGGCGTCCAGTCACACATTATCTTCCAGTGCATTGGAGGAGGAATGCAAAAACTTCCAAGTGTTGTCCAGTCATTCTGGCATTAGAGGCCAATAGTATATTCTATTATTAGTTCTTTTTTCGTAAACCTTGATATGTTTCCAAATATTGTGCATCTTCCTAAACGAACCAACAAAAACATAAACATAAAGTTGACTGAAACTACAATCGGTAATAAAAATATTCAATAGAAAATACTTACCAATATAATTTCAACGACCTTCAAAGTTTTTGCACAAACGGACAAATCCTGTGCGCCTAATACGACGGCTTATGCTGCGTACAGACTGACGAAAGGTAACATGAAATGAAAGAATTTGCTGTGGACAATAGTGTTACATTTTGTTACAAAATGTAACACACTTTGTAACAAATTCTCATAGTCTGGACGCATCGCGCGTGTGAACTATGCATTTCATGCGCTCGTTTCAAGTCGCGCGCGGAGCGATCCGTGATTTGTCGATTTTTCGAACGAACACAAACGGGCGCGCAGTACGCTCAGAGCGCCAACATGGACGGGTTGTATTGAGACGCGCGCGAACACGAACTGAACCAGGTATGGATACAGCTACGGACGAATCGTGGAGTGAAGAAAAAACCATACAATTAATCGAGGTGTACAGGACACGAGATATTTTATGGAATTGTAACGGCCCGTAAGTACCGTCACATGCAATCAACAAATGCATTGATTTCCAGTGAAATACACTGACATAAATTCAGCTATTTTTCTACCTCGTGCAGCGATGAATCAGCACGATGAAACAATACTTTTACTAGGAATATTTTGGATTGCATCATTTATCGGCCTATATAAACCGGCGAAAAAGCAACCAAAGTATCATTCCTCGAGTGATCACGTCCCCAAGATAGCGACGGCATACTTCGGTACCCCGGCTTCTTGGTTACCTTTTCCTTCCTTTCCTTATCGAGGCGAGAAGCAATCACACAGACTTGAGCCGTGCCCAGTACGAGATACTAGGAGCACAAGTACAATCCTTACCCATACACCCTCGTAGCTTCAGGAAGATAGCCAATACATCCGTGTCAATATAACCTATTCGGGAAGCGTTACAAACTGGAAATATTTAAACTCCAATAAACACCTTCTGATTTAAACTCCAATAAACACCTACTTAAAATAGACTTTTAATACGGAGATAACCCGCAAGTTGCCACCACCACCTCACACCGCACAATTTGGAGTCTAGTGAGGGGTGGTCCCTCACAGAATCCACAAAATTGGTCGTCACAATTCAATTTTTTCGCGTGTTTTCAGCAGACTGACGCTCGTTCGCGCGCATGCCGGAAATAGGTACATGTTCGGTTCGTGCGCGCGCTGCGTCCACACTGATAAAATGCTCTTTTCATTTAATTTTTTTTTTTTTTTAGACCAATTGATAGGAATTCCTACTTTTGGTGATGTCAAAAACTAACAAAAATAACAAGCATAATATTTTAATATATACCTATTAAGGTATAAGGTATGAACGTCGGTATTGCATGGTATAAACGTTGAACATCCAAGCGCAGATTTTCTAGGTTATATAGAGGAAACAATATTTTCAATCAAAATTCTTGCATAATTTCGTAGATTTTTCATGTGGACAATAGTACTACATAATCAAACAAATATTGGATAATTTCACAAATTATCATACGGGAAGAAATTTTAAAGAAAAAACGCAAATACAAACAAATCAGTAATAATAATAATAGTCAATAACCAATAGTTAGAAGAAAAATAACGCAATTGTAAAATAGTCAAAAAATAGAAAGAATAAGGAATAATAATAGTCAAGTAGGTCAATAGAGCTGCGAAAAATTGATATTGTCGAAATCCTCAATGCTATAAATGGGGTTTTTAGTCAAAATACCCTGTACCTCTTTCTTAAAGTGAACCTCCCCAAGGCCCCTAATGTGTAATGGAAGTTTGTTGTAGAATAAGTAAGATTGGCAGAGCAAGCTATTGCGAACCTTACTCATACGCACCTTAAATTGACGCAAGTCCTCTTTATTTCGCGTATTATGCGAATGAATATTTGAGTGAGTTGAAGTAATCTCGATATTTTTTCTCGTATACATGATGTTTTGGTATAATATATACGCGGCGTATAAAGTCATGATACCAGATTCGATGAAGTACAGCTTGCAAGATGTTAGCGAAGATATTGTGAACAGATTTCTAATCGCTCGTTTTTGTAAGCGAAAGATCCTTATAACATTTGCCGCCATTCCCCAGAACATGAGGCCATAACTTAATAAGGAATGGAAATAGGCAAGTAGACAGATTTGGAAGCTTCAAAGCCACATAACAATTATATTTTTTTATGGCAAATGCTATTTATTTTTTGCTCAGTTCTTCTACGTGAGTCGACCATTGCAGATTGCTATCAATATGGATGCCTAGAAATTTCATATGATCAACGTTTTCTAATACTTTATCACCATAGCTAATACTGAAGATATTATTTTGGAACGGCCGAAGAGAGAAATTTATGGAGTATGATTTAGATGCATTAAGAGACAATTGATTTAATTCGAACCAGGTACCAAGTTTTTCCATGGTAACATCAATTCGCTTAACTAGTTGTTCATAATTTGCATCGCTGAAAATTAATGAGGTATCATCTGCGTACAGTACAATTTCATCGTTATCAGATAACACGCAAGTACCTTTCGTCAGTCTGTGCGCAGCATTACATGGCACTGAGGCCTGCAGGAGGGTGTATTCAAAACAAGGGCATGTATCCGACTGAGGCAATTATCCGGCTTTTATCCTACCTCATTTTGATTAAAAAATAACATTGATCGTTTTTCCACGTAACCATTCATATGTTTCCACAACACTGTGCACCGTTCTAAACTAATCCACAGCGATAGAAGCAGCGTAACTATTCGCTCTTTAAACTAATATAGAAAGAGAGAGCGTGCTGAGGAGTGCCGTGCTCTTCTGTGTTACATCTGCGTTGCGTGATAAACAGAGCTCTCTGATTAAAGTGTGGCACAGCGTAGCAGACTCCCGCCTGGTAATTAGGGTGTCCGTCGGGGAAGACATCTCTTTGCGTTCGGATTTCGGATTGTAATTTGGATAAGGTGGGTGTATCAAGATTGGGCATGAGCCGCAATTTGTCGAATGGGTTCGTAGAATAAGTGAACGCAGATTAATAATTTCCCGTCAGACGAGGCTATTGTTAATAATGTTGAGATCTCCTGGCGCGCCGAAAAGAGGATTAACGTAATTGGACGAAAGATAAATATCGTCGCCTTACAATTATAACTTGATAGCTCGAAAATTGGCATGTTGATATAAGTATGCCAGAAGATGTAAAAATATCAACTCTATATTCCTTTAAAACTAGATAACTAAAATTCTCCCGCCCTTACGAGTTAACGGTGGTTGATAAGTTGAAAATCAGCTCAAGCTATATTACTAAAAATCGATATGTAGACTGATCTAGCTGAAAGTTGGCCGCAATGTCTGCTATCGTAGCGCAAAACCTCGATATATCTACTTATCTAGGTTAAGGTTAGTATTTAGGTCCACTTATTAATCTCCACGAATCAAAAATGGTGGACATGTTGAAACTTTATAAAAACCATTAAAACGCGTTTATCTCAGAACTAAATTCGAGTTATCGAGTTATAATTGTAAGGCGACGATATATAAACCAGGAAATATATTAAAAAGAAAAAACATCACGTCTATCGTTACAGAAAGTGAACTATTGTATTTATATTATTTTCATAACGGGTTTTTATGAAATATTTGTGGTTTATGTAGTTATCTACGCAGAAAGATGTATATTTCCTGATTTTACTCAATCACATTTTTCATCTGACACCAAAGACGATAAATAAATGTTAGTTTATTGACATTTGGACATTTAGACAACTACTTACTTAATATTTGGACGGTTCGAATAATACCACACATTTCTAAATCGGTCCATCGATTCTTAGTATAAATACCTTTACTGCTCTGTATTTTATGCAGACGAATGTCATAATTTTTATTTCCACAATGCACGCATGTACCACTGTAATAAGGTTAATTGTAAGACATTGCCATGTGGTAATAAGCTCGCCTTTTTATATCACGATTAAGTGCATATATATAGTACTAGCTGACCCATGCCCACTTCGTTGGGCGGTAAAACTTTTTAGTTGTGATGAAATTATGAGTGTGGTTCGTTTAGTACTGAGTGCTATAATTGATTTCCTGACTGCCAAAAGAAGGGTTATATGTTTACTGCATATGTATGTATGTATTTGCATGCCAATTTGACTATATTACCGTTATTTGTGAGTGTCTTCTTTTGAGTGTCTTATCTATTTAACCATTTATGCAGTAAAAGGGAAATTATATGAAGTAAATAGGAAAAGTCTTTTGTTTTAAACACTTGAGACGATAAATTTACTTATTTTGATATGAATTCATAATTGTTGATAATATGACCAATAAAAATGACCTAACGTTTTAAATATTATTTTTAATATAAAAAACTACTTTTTGTGACTTAAATATAAAATTTAGACATATGGTTGTCCTTGACTTTTTTGTAGGCATTACCAAGCTCTACAGCTTTTCTCTAGAACTTAATCATATATCTCTCATCGTTAAGGCAGCGTTAGTTAGAAACCTTTTCGTTCGACCTTTTTTCTCCGACTTACTTTGCAAATCCGACTACCACAAAAAAGTCTTTTCATTTATAGGCTATGATACTCACAAATAACGTGGCTTTCTATTGGTAAAAGAATTTTTAAAATCGGTTCAGTAGAACCAGATATTACTTCCAGAGATTTAGATCAGCAGCGTTAGTTAGAAACCTTTTCGTTTGACCTTTTTTCTCCGACTTACTTTGCAAATCCCACTACCACAAAAAAGTCTTTTCATTTATAGGCTATGATACTCACAATTAATATCATTGGGCTATGATACTCACAATAGGCTATGATAATCACAATAATTATCATTTATACTCAACACCACAAAGGTACAAAAGTAACATCAAACAGACAGCACTTAATTTTTAAAAAGGAGTACTAGTTTTGCACAAAACACTTTTCTTACATTGCTCCTCAACTCTTCCACAACATGAATAGTGTTTTTCGTGCAGAAATGAAATCTATGACTAGTCACGGAGTAAAGAAAAAACTAACTATGTTACTTTTGACTATAGGTTGAGAAGAAACGGAGACACTAATATATACTAAAATAGCACGATTTTTGAAATCTATATAGTATTATTTAATATTTATCTATAAAGTATAGATGTATTTATGTATGTATGTATATATCAATGTATATACTTAAACTTCATATTATGTCGTAATATTATATGTATACATATATATCTTTTGAAGTTTAATATATTACATTTATTTATTACATGTTATGTATATAAGAAAAAATACTGAAAATTGCGTAAACTACTCTATATGCCTTTACATTAAGCCTATTTTAGTACAGGCGAGGCCTAGTTAGGATGTCTAAAAGCAATAATGAAGTACGTTAAACCCGTATGTATAATATAATAATAATAATAATAAAAGCCTTTATTCGCTGACCGTATTATACAATTTTGCCTTATGTGGTAAAACAATATATTTTATTAATTTTTTTAATCTAATTTTTAAATAAGGTATCATAATATTATTCTTCAGCAGCCAGTGTTTTGGTCAGGTTGTCCTTCGACATAGGCCTCCCCCATTTTCTTCCATTCATCTCTGTCCCAAGCCAACCTTCCCATCCTTTCGGTAAGTCATCTTCCCATCTTTTAATTTGACGTCCTTTTTGTCTTTTCCCATTTCTAGGATACCATTCCATTACGTCCTTCGTCCATTTTTTTTGTTGGTTCTCATGATGTGACCAGTCCTGTTCCATTTTAGTTTTCTAATTTTGATTAAAACATCGTTCACCTTTGTTGTTTTCCTTATTTTTGAGGTCGTCCACCTGTCCTGTAGCCTTATGTTTAGCATGCTTCGCTCCATGTTTCGTTGGCATACTATAAGTTTATGGTTGTTTTTGTTCGTGGCAGGCCAAGTTTGACACCCGTAAGTAAGACATGGGAGAATGCATGTATTATAAAGTTTACTTTTTATTGACATTGGTATCGTTTCATTTTTAACTATCTCTTTTAGTGACCAGTACCGTTTCCAAGTGTTGCTTATTCTTTTATCGATTTCTTTTGAGTATTGGTCTTTTATTGATATTATCTGTCCTAACTATATATATATTCATCTACATATTCGATAATTTCTTGTCCTATTTCTATGTCTTCCTTTAATGCATTCGTCATTACTTTGGTCTTCGTTGGATTCATGGATAGACCTGCTTTTCTGCTTTCGTAATCTAGTTGTTGTAACATAGTTTGTAATATGTCTGGTCTCTCAGCGAATATCACAATGTCGTCGGCGAATCTTAGGTGATTTATGTTTAATCCGTTAATGTTTATTCCAAAATCTTCCCAGTTTATATTTGTAAAAAGTTGCCGTAAAACACTGCCGTAAAAAGTTTTGGAGAAAGTGGATCGCCTTGCCTGACGCCTTTCTGTATACTAAACTCTTCTTCTTGTTGTTCCAGTCGGACCGTTGCTGTGGTATTTTTATAGATTTCTTTTATTATTCTTATGTATTTACTTTCTACGCCCTGGTTTCTCAGCGTTTTCCAGATATGGTTATGATTCAAAGAATCAAAAGCTTTATTGTAATCGACGAATGCCATGTAGTAGCGTTGACCGTATTCGTATTCGTACCAAATTTATCACCAAGTACTCTATGTACTTGGTGATAAATTTGGATATTGTAAAAACGGACTAATAGACTGTGATTTTAATGTAACTAGTTATTAAGTTTCTACAATCTGTTAAGATTTTTTAGAAATAAATTGAAATTGAAATTGAAAAATTGAAATTGATAGCTTTGTTACTAAAAAATGTGTAGCTCTATAGATAAATTTCAATTTGAATTTGACTTAGTGCCTCGCGGTAAGACGATGCACTTGGCGTAGTTAGACTCTGGACTGTGTTAGTCTCTAAGTCTCCGTGTTCACTGATGTAATAAATAATGCCATAATGTCATTCAAACTCCCTGTGATAGCGGATTCGCCAACAGTAACTGACGATCCTCGATGCAACCACCGGTCAATGAAATTACGCCAATAACCAAACCATAAATTCCGTAAACGGCGACAGCGCTCGACGGTGCACCGATCTAAGTTCAACCCCCAAAGCAATCTCTTCAAAATTACATTTTGTGCATTCGTAAATAAATTCCTCTCCGGATATTAGTAGCCTGCGCAGCACAGATTGCTCTCTGACGTCGCCGTCGTCAGCGCGGCGGCAGCGGGGTCTTACTTTAATTACGCAAAGTGTGTTTGTTTCGGACGCGTCTCGATGCCCGCCGAGTCGGTTGCCTTGCGAGCCACGACCGCTGCAAATTCAATTTCATACAGGCGAGCCGGGAAACTAATAGTCGGCGTTATGCGCCGTTTCATTCCGCGACCGGGCGGCGAATTCCGAGAGGGAATTCAAATTTAGGAATGGGATGCGAACGCAGTAAGAGATCACGGTTGCTTTAATGGGGATGTGTCGGCGTGTGTGTCGGCGATACAGTCAAGGTAACAATCAAATCAAATATGTTATGCAATAAATCAATGCAGATATTTTTCTTTACCTTTTATTTAAGTAAAATAATTCACAATAATTTACAGTAAAATGGACATAATACTCGTGTGATGACTAAAATTATAAATATACACAGGCCCGTATTCCGTTTCTCGCAGGCTTAAACTAAGCTGGTGCTAAAAATTAGGAACTTAAGCACCATCGTTATTTTGTTGGTATTCCGTTTCATCAAAATTAAGAACCGGTCTTAAATCTTAAAATTTTCCGTTTTGTCTATGGCCGTTCTAAAGCGGGGTCTTAATGTTGACAGCTCGGTCACTCGCCCGCTTGCCGCCGTCGTCTCGTCACCGCAAGCTGATTTTCGCCCCGTTTTGTTTGTTTTAAAAAACATACAAATATACAAGGCATATCATACAATATAGAATGCTAAAAATCTATGAAAGGCTAATTTAACATGATCTCCAAAAAATATTTACACAGGATTTCCCGGGTAAAATATAAATATTAATTAACGATTACTTACGACAATCGGCGCAAGCTTGAAATATACTTGTGGCACAAGTATGATATCTTTGTCGACAAAGTACTCTAGTTGCATCAAGGCCAGAAGTCATGTACGGGATTCTCTAATATCGTGAGTTATCGATGATCGGAGTTCCCACTTCGTGTCGTTTCCTCGGCGATTTCATGTGGTGCGATAAACACAGTGTTTAATATTTAGACCATTTAATTGCATTTAATTTACGTTACATCAAGAAGTAACGGATTCGACTGCTTAGGATCCTCTGGGGCAAGAGTATCGGGCGCTGCTGGGCGGTCAGCCAATCTATTGTGCACTCCATAAAATAACCGGGGATGTGTGAAAATGGTCTTATGCGTTTCCTAGGAAGCGGGGGTGGTTGTTCCAAAGAAACCGGGCGTTAGAGCAAACAATGGCAGTATCTTTCTATTTCTTGATTGTTGATCGATAGTTTAATCCTTATTAAATGTAGTTTATGTAGAACTCTTTGGATGCTTTCTATTTTTCTATTTTTCTAGTTTTTATATATTTATGTTATTGAATTGCTGTTCTCTATGTTTTCCCATTATTTCTGTTGTTTTTTATTTTTCTAGTTTTTATGTCTTTGTTATTGAATTTTTGAATTTCTTATGTTTTTTTTTTCAATTATTAGTTTTTTATTACTTTTTTTTATAATTTTATGAGTAATTTGAAATGTAATTATATTTGTAGAAATACCACTAGATATGTAATTTCTATACCCAGATCGGGTTTTCGAAAATAAATTATTCTTATTCTTATTCTTATCATATTCGCCATATAGCAAGCGTTACATCAAGAAGTAACGTTCAGGAATGGAAGACGCAGGGAATATTATGGCCATGGCACCGAGCTTTATTGGATGGTAGGTTTTTACTCGTCTGCAAGTCTTCTACGTTCACCTCAAGCGAGATAGAACGATTATTATCAATAAAAATTCCTAGGGTGACGAGTTCGCCCGTTGTAGTCGACACCTCCGATTGGAATTATCAATCAATGGTATTATATATAGTAGCCAATAGCCAAACCATAAATGTAGCCAATAAGCAATGTACCCAATAAAAATGTAGCCAAAAACCAAGATATAGTAGCCAATAACCAAACCATAAATGTCATATGCGGCGATAGCGCTCCGCCGTGCCTTAAACCCCCAGTGCAATCTTTTCAAAATTACATTTTGTGCATTCGTTAATTAATGCCTCTCCGCAAATAGTGGCCCTGGCAGTACAAATTGCTCTCGGATATCGTCGTCGTCAGCGCGGCGCAGCGGGGTCTTACTTTAATTACGCAAAGTGTGTTTGTTTCAGACGCGTCTCGACGCCCGCCGTTTGGCTGCCTTGCAATCCACCACCGCTGCAAATTCAATTTCATACAGGCGAGGCGGGAAACTAATAGTCGGCGTTATGCGCCGTTTCATTCCGCGACCGGGCGGCGAATACCGAGAGGGAATTCAAATTTAGGAATGGGAAGCAAACGCAGTAAGAGATCACGGTTGCGTTAATATGGGGATGTTCCCTTATGTGTCAGCAAAACAGTGTGCTCCTATTTTCTATTATATCCGCTGCTATTTTCTCCTTCCTTCAATCTAAGAAACTGTATACACGCTATTAAACTGTGCGGTTCTTTGTTATTTCTTTAGAGGTGAATATAGCCGTACTAAAATGGCGGTTACTTGATATTAGTCATGGTTTACCAGCAACGACGTTGCGTGTGGTTCACTGTGTTAGCTCACTGTGTTAGGTACTTGAGCCGCAAGTAAATAACCTCCACCATGGCGACAAATAAATCTAGCAGCATCAAGACCAGAAAGCATGAAGACGGAGACACAAGATAATATACTATCTTTATTTTTAATAAATAAATTGGGCTTTAGAGCAAGCACCGGCACCACCTAGCAAAAGTTACATCTAGAAGTAAATTCTATAAAGACGCAGAGAAGATTAAGGTAGCTAACAATAGCCCAATGAAGTTAAAAGGTCGCAGAAGGTTATTTATAATTATATTAATTTTATTAATATAATGGTATACAAATTATAGTAAAGCAAGCATAAGCAAAAAAAATATCGTAAATATGACATGAAAAACGCAAGAAATGGTAAGAAACACAAACAAATATAATTAGAATAAAGAAAGAAATAAAATACAAAGAAAAAACCCAGAGAAAATACAATTACTTTTTCTCCCCCGGGCTGTTTGTAGGAATGCACAATCGATTGGCTGACGCCGAACGGTGCGCACACCGTCCAGGAGCGCCCGAAGGTTGACTCCTAGGGGAGACTGGCCCGCAGACCACAGTCCTACCCAGGCTCGAACTTCTGCACGGAGGCCGCCGGATGGGTGTTGACCCGTGCCTTTGACCGACCTTATACAGCTGGGTTTTAATGGCCAAACTGCAACAGGGCCCATTAGCTCTCAGCTATGTACTTATTACTTATTTGTAATATGTAATATGTACATAATTAAACATATTACAAAGAAATATGTTTAATTATGTACATATTACATGTACATATAATGATGTACATTCTCTGGGTTTTTTAGTTATTAATTATGTACATATATGTAATAATCTACTTATTTGTAATATGTACATAATTAAACATATTACAAAGAAAATCATCAACATTATTGATTTTAGTGATCACACGAGTAATATTCCTAGAGTGAGTAAAACGCTTTATCTATGAGATAAGACGTTTTACCTACTGGCTGAGTTGAACTCGCTAAGAGATTGCGATTGACAAACGTGATTACTGAGTGTGTTGTAAACCGCTGGGCGGGAGACACATTGCATGACACCGAAAGTAATCTCCTATCATCGAACGTGGGCTTACTATCATCGGACGTTAACTTAAAATTTCATTCTGTGCATTCGTAAACAAATTCCTCTCCGCAAATAATAGCCAGGGCAGTACTAATTTCTCTCCCACGTCGTCATCTTCAGCGCGATGCGGCGGAGTGTTTTGACCGCATTTCGACCAATAGTCGGCGTTATGCGCCGCGCCGTTTTATTCCGCGACCTGGCGGTGAATACCGAGAGGGAATTCGGATTAAGAAATAAGTTGCGAAAATGGTACGCAGTGGCAGCGGTTTGCCGCCTACCCGCGGATCAACGGATTGACGGCACTTTGTCTACCCTGGACAACGGTGGTTGCAACATCGCCAACACGTCGGGTGCTACAAACTCCACGCGGAAAATTCGTTTGTAAACCTATTTATTACCGCCATGCAGCATTGACCGTTACGTCAAGAGAAGTTGTGGTTTTATCGATGCTTGAGGAGCCCAGCCTCTTCCGGCTGATTTATTCTCTGATCTCTCACTGCCGCTCGTTCCGCCGCTCCCGTCTCATAAAGCGCTAAAGCGATGTTAATTGTCAATTCCGGCGAAAGAACCTTTGGGTGAGGAGCGCGAACGCTGCAGGTACTCCGTCTAAGACTCGCGTAAATTGACACGGCGGCAGGTTAGGGCGATATAAACTATTTACTTACCCTCGGTCATTAAGCCGGTAAATTATGCGCGGGGCGTTACACGTCTCATGCCAGGGCCAGGAATTTCAACTCGCCAAAATTAGGAAAAGTCGACGTGTAGAGGTGTGTTTGGTAAACGAGTCGTAAGATTTCGTGAGACATCTACACTAACAAAAATATAACGACGTAATACACGAAAATGCACGTGTTTCAACAAGGATTACGTATACAATGCGGACTGTGGTCCATACGTATGAATTAACATGGCGCGTAACGATGCTGGCGTGACGTTAGTTACTGTGACGTAATATAAAAATATAATGTCATTTCATTACGTCGTGATCTTGGGATCTCGCTTCTAACACGACAGCATGAAGTAGTATAAGTACGGTTATAGTCGGACACATGAATCATGTTGAAACTGCAGTATACTTTTCTTTACGTATTAACCGTAAGGAAAATGTTGATACGTATAAATAGAGTTCCAATAAAATTCATTATACTTCAACAAAAATACGATTGAAACATCGTTATTCTGTATAAAACCATAATAACAAAATGGTAATGGATCGCGGTGTCGACTACAACGGGCGAACCCGTCACCCCAGGCTGGTATAACGATATAGATCGTTCTTCCAGCCATGGGATGAGCGTAGAAGACTTGGGGACAAGACAATCTACTATCTAGTTCATCAGCAACCCGTTAGAGGCCAACACCTTACGGCGAGGCACCGGGAAAGGTAGCCAACGGGCAGCCTTACCCCTAACTACCAGTTTTGGCAGGATATATCCGTCTGGAATTACCCTTCAGGATACCTTCGTCCTCCCGACTGGTTGCGGGTCCGAAGTCGCTTACGCAACCTCTACCTGTTGGATTACAGCGATAATTCAGTTTGAATTTATCGCGGAACTGAACGTTCTTTGCCCGTAGTGCCACACAGGATCGAGTGGCCCAACGCCTTACGGCGAGGCACCGGGAAAGGTAACCAGCGGGCAGCCTCACCCCTAACTACCAGTTTTGGCATGATATATCCGTCTGTAATTACCCTTCAAGATACCTTCGTCCTCCCGACTGGTTGCGAGTCCGAAGTCGCTTACGCAACCTCTACCTGTTGGATTACAGCGGTAATTCAGTTTGAATTTATCGCGGACCTGAGCGTTCTTTGCCCGTAGTGCCACACAGGATCGAGTGGCCCAAGGTCATTTCAAGAGTGGCATGATATCAGGTAAAACATCCACCCCCGCTGCTTAGGAAACAGTGTATTTCCATAGTCTCCAGATCCCTTCAGCAATTAGTCAGAATGCACAACCGATTGGCTTCGCCGTCCGGTGCGCAAACCGTCCAGTGGCGCCGGATGCAATCCCGCCGGGAGAAACCGGTCCACCAGCTCTGAGGCCTGAGACACGGGAGTCTTACCCGGGGTAGCCTTCCACCCGAGGAGGCTTCTGAATAGGAGCTGAATATTGAGTTGAGGCGATCCGAGAACAAAATGGATCTTGTGGCAGTTGCACGAAACCGTTCACCACCCGAAACCGGTAATGTAAGAATCAATCCAATATTTTTCTCAGTGTAAAATTCGATTGTGTCACCCTAAGACTTTCTAGGCAAGTAGATAAGCCCTCCCGCCACCCCCCCCCCCCCCCCCCCGTGATGTAACAATATTTCTAAAACGATATATTTATGTAAATGTATTGACATTCGGATATTTAGAAGTATTCTTTGACATTTGGGCAGTTTAGGTACTCGATGACACTCCAGATGACATAGTGATTCTAACAATAGCACACACTTCTAAATCGGTTCAAGCGTTTAGAAGTTATGGAGGAATAAAAAATCATAGTTTCATTATTAATACATACCGGATTTTTTCCGAGTACAATTACGTAGTTTTATAATTTCCCAAAATGTTGGATCGGAATAAATTCGCAAGAAACAATACCGGTTATTTAAAAATCGGTAATGTTTTGTGGAGTGTAATAATTAAACATTTTGTATAATTTATTTTGCTAAATTAATATTCCAAATATTTCTCTTCGTTACAAGGCCTACCGGATCTATTCCTAACGGCCGCGAAGAGAAAGAACGAAAAAAACTATAATGTCACAATATACACCGCGTAACTCGTCCATTTATATTAAAGACGCTGCTTTTTCCTTATTTTAGAGCAAGGGGTCGTAGCCCGTATGATACTCGGGAGGCCAAAACGATTATAACATTACGACACGCTTCTAAATCGGTTCAAGCGTTTAGAAGTTTTGGTGGAATAAAGACACGAAAACATACATAGATGAATCCTAAACACATAACACTCCCTTTTTTGGGGGGCAGTCGCGTATAAAAGATGTCTGCATTTCCCACTCCCCTGATGACCTGTGATTATACAACTGAGCGATGTATATATTTCAATAAGTAAGTGTATTTTTATAAGTAGGCATTTACATAATATTCATTGATGTTTTTTGTTTTTTTTTTATATATATTTTACTGCATTTTACGCTTTCAGTTTAAATGGGTAAGAATGTGTAGTTACACATGATGATGAACAATGTATCACTAAACTCAGTAGACATTTTTAATTCCAAGATTCAATTGACGTCATTAAACCAGTAAAATTGTCTATTTGCCTGATGACTATTAGCATTTAAAGAATTGGTAATTTCGTTTTTAAATGTGTTTTTCTTACGATGCAAATAATTAATGTATGAAAATAGCGTCTTTGAAGTTTGTCTTTCAGAGTTGCAAAAATTAATTCACTCGAACAATCCCCTTTCCTAGCACAAAAAAAAACATTAGATTTACGGACATAAAAGCACGTACATTTAGCATATTAATCACTCTCGTTGACATCATCAATGGTAAGCCATTTCTATTCTATTAGCTTCTTTTAAATAGTGAAATGGTCTAAGCATTAACACTGTGTTTATTCTATCATATGTACGGTAAGGAAACAAGACCTCTACAACCGTTGGGCTCTGATCACATCGACAACGCACGACATCAGATACCTCACAAATGTTTTTCTGAAAGAACCTCTTTGCAAATAGGAAAAATCCAGGGTTATCCATCGTGACTATTTTAAATCCTACGTGTTATTATTAAATATCGTTAATGAATGAAGACAATTTATTCCGACTATTGGAGCCGCGAAATAGATGATTAACCCTTCATCCCTAAACGTTTACAAACACGTCGATCGTAATGATATGTTTGTCAAATAAAATTTCGTCGACTGTATTAAGCGCTGACTTACAAATACTGACTAAAGACCCTCGAACCGATAAACTACACCGTAGGTACCCCTCAGTGACACCGGTAATCTGGAAGCCATAGCAGCGCAACATATCCGCTCCATTAGGTTCCCAGTCATGATTTTGCTTGTGCGTATTCTGCTAAGCATTCATTGTAACCTAGTGACTCGTTAACGTTTTATGTTTGACGTAGTAAATGCTCTTTCCTCATAAATATCAACTTGATATTGAGTATAATATAGCTATTATCTGACTTTTATTTTTTTATAAATTGATTACTAATATTTTTCCCTGACGTTCATTTTTTTAAAAGGTATTATTTTTACTTTCTACCAATTATGTTATACTTAGCATGCTTCTCACCATTTTTTTAATGATCAGACATTTCGTGACTATTTTAAATAATAAATTATTATTGATGACTGTTCAATTATTATGACTTTGTAAAATCATTATTGTTTGTACTTGCAAAATATTATTTTAATTATTGATTGATGAATACAGCCTAATATAAAAAAAACGCTTTTATTATACTTTAAACCATTTTAAATTTCTTAAATGATGCCGTAACGTAAAGAAAATAATTGTACTTAAATGCTGATTTATTTTATTTGAGTTATGACGATGTGAAATTCCTGATGTTTTGTTTCAATTTCTATTTAACTCGACTTTATAACAACCTATATTTTTTATCAACCTTTAAAGATTTTTTTTGAAAATAAATGAAATATGAACTATAAGAAATCAACGAGATCACACTGAAATTCTTTCAGCAGTGCAAATACCACATAATTAGCGCAATGTCTTTAGACCAACGCTCTAGACCTGCAAGGGATACGGGTGATCCACTACTCGCTTTATGTTTGTCACTTAAATACTGGGTTTTCTTGATCATGAACTGGTTGTGGACTTCGTAGTATGGTGAAGGACGAGCGTGACTCTTGTATTTGAGTGTGGATTCGTTTGTTAACGTTAACGTGCCCGAGCCAGGTTAGGAAACGTCTCTCCAAAAATATGCGGCCTGGACGGCCTTCTCGTTCGCCCCTTTCAGGTCTTGTGTCTGGTGGAAATCGACAATTGCGGGCAGTATAGGAGGTGGTCTTCATCCTTCCCGTGTGTGTGCGGAAATAAGGAAAGGACCGTCTGCTGTCTCGCTGTTTGGCTATTACTGGTCAGCTATCACTTGGATCAACTGGCCCGCTCGGTTCGTAAAGTGCGTGCGCATGTGTGTTTGTGTTACTTGATCCAGGGCGTTGCGATCATCTGCCGATATTTTTTTTTGTTTCATCGATTTTGTAATATATTTTTTTGCTCATTAAAAAGTTATCTCACGATGCAGCACTGACCCTTCGGAATAATTTGTGAAATCACTTTCAGCAGTGCAACCTCTTACTAGGGTCATGATTTTCACTTCAGCAAAATTACGATAAGTTAACGTCTAGAGGTGTGAATGGTAAATGAGTCGTATGATATCGTAAGACCTAAATTCGCTTTGCTTCGTTTGTTGACTCCCTTCGATTGTTTAGAGTGAAATCATGACAAATCGATCCCAAGAATGCGATCTCGCACGAGAGTACCTACTGATTGTATGCAATACAGAACTTATACGTTTCTCCTCCTTGCTTTGCTTTCTCTTTAATTTTATGCAGCATCGCATCCGTGCTGCCGCACCGGGACAAAATCAAAATATTTGCAGCCTTGCGAAGATTCCTTACTTGCGAGCTGTCGGTCAGTTCAAATTACGTATCTGTCGCCAGGCAACCATTACGATGGGTTATCCTTCGCCAGCGTTTGCTGTCATTGCCACTCGGCGATGTGTTATCCTCTCCCGTGCGCTTTCCTATTAAAATATCAATAATATGTTTTTTAGTGCGGATGTCCGTAGTGGCTGCCTGCGCGCCTGTTACGTGCGATTTCTCAGCGATGCGGTGACCATGCTTCCGCATGCGTACACCCTTAGCTGCGCCATGTTACCAACAAAACATTGTTTTGCTAACATGTTAGTTAAACAATTTTATCAAACAGCCCTTCCACTGCGATTTTCGAGTATAGATGATTTTTTTCAGTAACTTATGTATTTAAAATGAGTTCCGACGAGGAAAACGTGTCCACGGTTTTGGCAAGAGTGGATTTAGTTCTTAACAGAAGAAATAGAAATAGATTTCGTGTTAGAACCTACCTACATCCACGTTCTTTCAACAAGAATTGCAAATTGAAGACAGATTTGGGTCAAAAATATTTTTTCGTTGTTCGGAGAGCGATTATAAGGAGCTTTTAACATTAATATTGGCAGATAGGCAAAAACAAACGACATGGCGTAGTGATGTTATTCCACCTGACATGAGGTTGGCATGAGAAAAGCATCTGGCTTTTTAGATTTATTTTAATTTTTGTTTATTTTGTTTATTTATTTATTTATTTATAGTATTACACAAGTTCGTTTGTACAGTTTACAATATCATGTTGTATATATATATATATATATATATATATATATATATATATATATATATATATATATATATATATATATATATATATATATATATATATATATATATATATATATATATATATATATATATATATATATATATATATATATATATATATATATATATATATATATATATATATATATATATATATATATATATATATATATATATATATATATATATATATATATATATATATATATATATATATATATATATATATATATATATATATATATATATATATATATATATATATATATATATATATATATATATATATATATATATATATATATATATATATATATAAATATATATATATATATATAAATATATATATATATATATATATATATATATATATATATATATATATATATATATATATATATATATATATATATATATATATATATATATATATATATATATATATATATATATATATATATATATATATATATATATATATATATATATATATATATATATATATATATATATATATATATATATATATATGAGACATTAGCAGAAAACTGATTCTCGAGGAGATAGAGTAATGAATAAAAGTCGCCTAACTAGGCCAGGGCCTGTTCTAAGGCAGACTTTATAAAATATTGTTTAGATGTATCTAATCAAATTACTAAATAATTATTATATTAAAAAAAAATTAAAAAAATAAAATTAAAACAATTAAAATTTGTAGAAATTCTATTACTTTGATAATAATTATTAACGTGTAGAGTAAAAGTAAAAATATGTTTAAAGTAAAAATATATGTCTAAAATTGAAGAATAATGCGAAAATTTAATATACAAAAAATTAATAAGTATACAATATTCAACATTCCATTGATGTTTTCTCTGCCTTCTGTAATAAGCCACCTAGAAACCGATTTTTTAAATTTGTTTTTGGTTTCAATGCGTTTAACGACATCAGGCAGGTAGTTGTACATTTTCGGTGCTATAAAGTTAAAATGTCTCTGTCCGAAAGTCGTACGAGTTCTTGGCACTATCATATCGTCATTCTTTGCAGCTCTGGTGAGTCTCACTCGTGCGTTAATAAGTGGCATTTTGAATTTTGCGTGTATCAAGGCTATCTTAATGTACAACAGTCTTGGGCTGGATGTAGCGTCCCAAATAACGGATCTTTCCTGTATCAATTGTATAAAATACAAATTATTTTCTTTATTCGACTCCATTAAAACGATAAACTACAAAACAATACACAATATCATTAAGATTTGACGAGATGTGTCTCTGGCGAGCACAAATACAAAGTTAATGATTTTGTCCCCCCGGCACCCCGTAGGCGAATGCGGGGGAAGTTACCCATTCTACTCGGCAAACAAAAACAGCGAACAAAACAGTTAGGCCACGCCCCAAAATAACATGAGCTTGGTTATTATTTTAGCAAAACACTATAACATGGCGCAGCAGACCCGGCTTTGGTCTCAGCCACGTTCACCACGTGATGAACGCCCAGCTAGTTTTAGCTGCCACGACGTGCGATTGCTTGTGTATGACTACTGCTGATGACGTCACAGGGCCGCGAAGAGGCTTCAATGGTCTCGAGTACGGCAATGGTGGATTAACAGCGACATGCGTGCGATCCGTCCCATTCAGCTCGTTTCGTCTCCTTTACGTGGTAATCCCCTGGAAATTGCGAAAGGGCCCGCGCGCGCCTTGATTTAGTGAGAGGCGGCTCCCCGTCCAAGACGGAGGTCTTTTAATACCAGCTCCTCACTTCATTATCCGTCGCGCACTGCGCCCGGGATATATTTAAATTGTTTTAAAAGGGACTTAGGTGGCGGGCGGCTGAGTGGTTGTTTAATTTTCTTACCCGGCGGCGGATTACCTGGGAATTGTTTTAAAATTTAAATCTTTCTCCAGGAAATTTTACACCGCTCTCGGGTAAACAGGAGGGCGCAAAGATTATCACCAATTCAATTATTACTTAAAGCGGCACTTCAGGAAAGAGAATAGGTTCTTCGAAAATATTCTAGATTCCAGTTTTAAACCTCAAACTGGGAATTATGTTGAATGCAGTCAAAGTTTCGAGTTTCAGAGTTTTGTATTAGAACAGCTAATCTTCAAGACTATTTTCTTCTAGAGAAAAAGTCTACATTGTGGTAGAATACATTTTGCCAGTTTGGAGTTGTCAGCTACTTCCGGCGAAGCCGTCACCCGAGGAAGGTATAAAGATATATAATCATTCTTTGAATCGTGGAACTATGCTATTATTCCCACCAGACCTTCTATCGACCTCCACTCACTTAAGTCCCCTAACGCCGAGCGGAACCTAGTCTCGACAAGTCGCGGGGCGATCGATACAAATACGGGTGAAAAGGTTGTAGGGAAGCGTGCGCTTTTCCTATTCCTATGTCTTTGTATCGATCGCGCTGCGACTTGTCGAGATACTATTAGTGTCCGACGCTAGATGCCGTCTGGCGTTAGGGGACTTCGCCCTATTATTAAACCGCTTGAATGCTAATACCACCGATCGGTGGTTTTCCGATGTGACAACTCACTGGCGGCAAATCTCTGTATTTATGCAGTTATGTAATTATATGCGAAAAGAGTCGCCTTCATTGAATAGGCCACCATTATAATTAGTATGCGCGCACTAACACCCCTACGAAAAAAAATCGAAGGTTAAAAACATGTCGTCCTGAGTTTCATTCCCATGGCTAGCTTTCTAAGGGTTAAGGGCCGGTAATATTCGAATAATATACCACGGATATATAGGGTGATATGATGGCTCATCGATAGAAATTCTGGAAGGGTAATAGGGTGTCAATTATTAACCGATTGAAACGTATTTACTTACACACAAAGTCCTACCATTTTCCAGAAATTTAAGTATTTATATATCTAAGTTTGGTTTTTCACCCGATTTAGGTAGAAAATGCATCATATATTCAATCAATGAAACTCATTCAAGTATTTAAAATATCACTTTTTACAGCCCGTAATTATATTACTTACTCTAAATAAAAACAATTAAAAATATCTCTAAATAATATAAAATTGCACAATTGTATTTATTAAAATATAGAATGAAACTGGATGAATTTTCAATTGATAAACACACCGCACAAATGCACTTAGGCAGTGATGTACAGACGTAGTAAGTCACAACGCACAAATGTAATTAGGCAAAAGGTACTACCAATAAAAAATCATAATTGTTATCAACCACGGCTTCCAAGGGCTAGGCGACTACCTGCTCTATTAGGACGGGACCTCTTATTACTGTTGTCCGTTGTACTCGACCTGTTTAATTTTAAAGTCCCAACAATTTTAAAGTGCATGAAACACAGGATGTTTAAATTGTATCTGATCAATAATTACTGTATCTAATCTGTTTTAAAAATCGTCTTGAAATGTTGTTAATTACATTTTGGTACATTTATAATTTTACTAAATGCAATTTATCGTTTTATATACCATTTACAAAATTTTGTAATTATTATTTTTTATTATTTTATGTTCTTCGGGAAACAGACAGTACAAAAAACATATTCACAAATCAAAATATTATAACAAACATAAACTATTTATATGTTTTCACCTATTAAACGGTCATATAGTGCGTTATGCGATATAAAAGAAAGGCTTAAAACATACAAGCATTTTTTAAGGTGAAATTGTTAAAGTTTTGGATTTTTTAAAAAAACTAAAAAAAATATTCTGAAAATTAATTGCTAACATACTAAACAGTCCAAAGTATTAAAAAAGCAAAAATTAATTAAATAGTTGTCTATTTAAGATATACACATTATAGGTTGTAGAAACTTTTGATTTTAAATATTTGAATGAGTTAAATTGACATAAGGACGTATTTTCTACTTAAATCGTGTGAAAGACTAAATTTTATGAAAATGTATTTTTTTCGAAAATGGTAGGATTTTGTATTTGTATTTTAATCAGTATAATTTTTAAATATAATCAAAGATTTGATGGCAATCCTCAAGACGATCGTATTGTCAATTAGTGTTTTCGCATTCTCTAAATGGCAAGCATTTTCCAAATCTTACGCTCACGCTACAACTCCTCCGTAACAAAAGTCATTTCGACGCCGTCGCTTACTTTTCAAGCTTGTTTTTTCTTGGAACGGAGCCCTTCAACCGCCCCTTTTGATCGTCCTATCGTATCTGCCTGATCATTGACGACGGGGGAGGCACAGTAAGCAAGGCGTCAAGTCAATGGTATAAGAAAAATAAGATAAAACACGAAACGGAAATAATTTGTTTTAAAATCGATTTTTATGTCTTTTATTTCGAAATACAGTCATTCAAGCCTCTAACGGGCTTGTTGACGGAGCTAGACAGTAGACTGTCTTGTCTTTAAAGTCTTCTACATTCATCATACGGCTGAAAGAACAATAACATATAGTTATACCAGCCTGGTGTGACGGGTTCACCCGTTGTAGACGACACCGCCCTACTGTATATTTGGTAGCGAATGGTTTCGTGCAGCTTAGGTCTTCATAAGATTTATTCTGTTTTCGGGTCTCAACCCTCAGATTTTAGGGTTGTTTCTGTTCCATTCAATTCAAAATGCTGTTCCCGGTGTCAATTCATTTATTGTAAGATATGAGGCAAATACCTGTACGCGGATCTGCCATGAAATTCACCGACCGGAATCGGGCCCATCATAATACTTTTATTACACTTCTGGGGAATGAGCGGTGGACTCCGTGCTAACGACCGACTGCGGTAGGTTTAGGGCAGTTACCTTGCCACATATAATCTCTCAACACCTCTTCTCAAAAATTGAAACTTATACTAAACAATATGCTCTTTTCTTCTTAGCAATATTAGCATCTATCTAGTTATGTTTGTTTATTCACTTCTTGTATCTTTTTATTATATGTGAAGACTTTTAATTGGCCTTCAGCACTTATTTCTCAATGTGTACCTATATATGTTTAACTAGCTGTAAGTTTTCCTAAGAAATGAAAATAAAATTAATTACACCTTTTGAAAAAATAGAATTTGAGGTGTCAGATGCGGAAATTGCTGTTTTACAATTTTGTTTCTAGGAAAATGGTTATTATTTTCTTGGAGGGATAAAGGTCTTCAAAAAGATGAAACAGAGATATAGGCTGGCAGGCCACGAGCCCCAAATTTCACCGCATGAAGGTGAACAAGGAAGCCTTTCCGGGTGAAGGCATTTGCGAGACCATGGTATTTATTTGAATTGTACTCGTGGTCTTTTAGGATGTTTGATTCCCATGAAACAGTTAATTCTACAATAATGGTTGTCTTCCGAGATATGGAAAGTAAAAAGTTAAATCTGGACAGAGGGCTGTGCAACCGAGATTTTCAGGGTAATGATACAGCTTAGAGATCGAATCGACCCCCCAGAAGCCAATCTGAAGCTTTACCGATTATTGAGAAAGCTTTCAAAGATTATTGACAGGCAGAGTTGCTGATAGTAAAAGTAAAGTAAAGTAAAAGGTATTTATTTCCAATACAACCATACAATTGTGTAGGAATGACAGTAATTAATCTTAAATTAGTTACTCAATTTAGACAAGAGATGATATACAATGTTATTATTTATTTATAGATACGTTCAGATCAGATCTTGAAAAGCTAGTCATAAACAATATTAACAAGATTTAAGGTACAAGTCGAGTCTGGTTTTCAATTGATTGACAAAACTTGCACTAATCACTTGAAATGGCAATATATTCCACATATCCACCACTCTATTTTTCTTAAAGTTCTTAAAAAAATTGATTTAAACATTGCATGGTTGAGGTTTTTGCTGTGACCACGAAGATTTGTGTTGACGTTGAATTTATAAATATTCTGTAGAATAGGTGGGTACATTTAAAAATAATACTTCCAAACAAGATTCGAAATAAATTCAGAAACGACCAGATAGGACTTTTTAATTATTGTGACATATTACCAGCTGATGTATTATTTATTTACAGATTGACAGTTTTATTTCGAGATTGACGAGTTCCGAATTTATGTCCAACATAAACACAGCACTAGACAGATACAAAATGAACGGCTACTCGTCCCTCCTTTTCGCAACCTTTATGGCAAAAGAAGATTGATTGGCTAATCCCTCATATATTCAACAAAATTCCTCTAAATTTAAAAACTTATAAAAAATGTTAAAAAAAACAAAAAAAAAGAATAAAAATTGTTAGCTTTAAAATAACTGAAAGTGAAACACACGTGAAAATGATACGAATAAGATTCATATTTTATTTTATTAGCATTAAGTACGTTCATCTTTTTATGTAAATATTATCAAGGGAGTGGCTTTCTGTGCCGACTAATCCTTACTAATGTAGCAGATATATTATTATATGGTCAAAATGGCCACTAAAGTTGCACTGAAAGTCACCCTATCATAATCTCCAGCAGGTAAGCCTTACGCTTGGCTAGATTTTATACAAATCTGTATTTAAATAAAATGGGTATTAAATTTAAAAAAAAAAAAAAAACATCGTAATTATTTGTGAAAATTGTATATGTATCAATCAGGTCCCCTTGCTCTTCTTTGTTTGAGATTAGTCAGTCCAAGTAATTCCAAGCTATCTTCATAATTCCCATTCTTCAAGCCCAGTGGAATGTTGGTTGTCATTCGTTGTACCTTTTCTAGGACATCTATATCTTTGCATAGGTAGGGGTTTCAGAGCCGATAGCTATATTGAAGAATATGTATCATATATGCCTTGTAGATCTTTATAAACATCTCTACTGATAGATGTTGGAAATACTTAGTTATTAAATAAAGAATACAGTTGGTTCTTTTAGCGATTGCAACTACATGTTTTTCCCATTTGAGGTTATCAATTATTATTATTCCAAGATCTTCTTGTTGCTTAATTGATTCTAATTGGGCGTTTACCAGTGAATATTGTGTGTTAGGGCTGCTTTCCCGATATGAAGCACTATACATTTTTTGATGTTCAAGGTAAGAGAGCATTTATCCGTCCGGGCTTTGATCTTGTCAAGATCCTGCTAAAGCTATCCACTGCTTAAAATAGGATTGGCGAAAATTTTTGGCAAAAACGTTTCTTCCCATTGTTTTCCTATGATAATGTAGAAAAAAAGTTTGTAAGTTTTTTTTTGATTTAGTAATATAAATAAATTATTAGTTAAAAAAAAACTAAAACACCCTTTTGGGCTATGATAGGTACGATATTCACATACACACGGCTATGATACGATATTCCATCATGGAATGCCAGTGCCTATCTTCCGGCTTCATCATCAGACATTGAAACCTAATCGTGGTCAAAGTTCATTTCAAGACTTTTCTAACAAGCCCAAACACGATGTTCCATCATGAAGTTCCAGTTCATATCTTCCGACTCCATCATCAGATCAGTTCGACAGTACCATATTATTGTATTGTCATCAGAATTACATACAGCTGCCAATTTTCATGACGCTACGATCCTTGGAAGATGGTTTAATTAATTACCTTAGATTCCATTACATAGTTACATACAAGTCGACCTAATAAAAGCGTGTTAATAAATTGTAATTTAGGGTCTATATTATGTTTTTAAAACAGTTATTTCTGTATAGGATAGGATGAATTTGAACAAGTGACAAAGTTGAGTCGTGCTTGTATTTCGTTCGTACAAGGGCTCGTCTTTGCTTTTTCTCTCAATGAACAGTGCGTATTAAAATGAAAACCTTATATATTCGTATCTTCGGAAAATTCGCAACTCTCCTCTTGTAAATTACAATCCGGTGGGAATACGATGCCGGCGCCCCCAAAACACCCCCCCCCCCCCCCTTATAACGAGAGCGAAGATATTCGAACCTTTTTTGCGCGGCATACGCTCCGCCGCGCCGGCTTAGCCAAAAGCACAACTCGGTCCTATATATTCTGAAATAATTGGATGCAAGTACCGAAAAGAAGAGCTCGTACTGAATGGTATCAGTCCAGTTATAACAACCATGACTCAATAAAAAGTTCTAACAGTCATGTAAAACGATGTAACATAAAGGAAGCCTATTGATAGTTGACATTTGCCAGAAAGCGTATTTCTATTTTTACCGACGAAGACTGGAATCCAGGGATAATTGCTGGATTTGACCATTATTTTAAAACTTCACATTTCTAGTCTACGATTATTTATTTATAAATAGGATAGAAAACGAATTTACCGCGTGAAATTTGTAGGACCCGACGTTTCGGTGACGTTGCAGCCGCCGTTGTCTAGGGTAGACTGAAGAGCTGTCAGTCCGTTGTTTTGCGGGTAGGCCGCAAACCGCTGCCATCACTGCGTAGGTTATAACGGTGGTGGGGGGCTGGGCTCGGAGCGCGGGAATTTTTAAAATCCGTCTTGCACACAACACTCACTGTATCCTGTTTTACGTCTTTGCGTTCGGCGTTCGGCGGCGGGAACATTTTAAGAAGAGGGTTCCACGTAGAAGAGAGTTTGTAGCCGTCATCTCTATTGAAGTTCGGAGTTCTTCTTATTTCAATGGCTTCCCGGATCATGCGAGGAAAGTAGAATTGTTCCTTGGATAGAACAATGGGATTTTGAAACTGCATCCAGTGGTTACTTCCGCTATCCAATATATGTTCGCAGATCGCCGATTTTTCTCGCTGAACGTTTTTAACAGCTTTGATGTGTACTGTCAGTCGCGTGGCTATGGGCCGTTTCGTTTGTCCAACGTAGGCTAGACCGCAGCTGCATTCGACTTTATACACACCCGGGGTTTGCAGTGGTATTACATCCTTTACAGGCCTCAAAAATCGTTTTCTATCCTATTTATAATGTCAAACAACCGCGATAGTCTTCGATTATTTATTTTTATGACTATCACATTATTACTTTGATTATTATTGATGTTTAGCTCCTTGTTTGATCAGCAACTTTCATTATTAATGATTTTCTAATTATGAATGATTTTTAAACCAGAACTGATTGATATCAATGATTTTCAAGTAAGCAGAAGCCAGGAGATGAGATTTGTAAAAACAGCAAACGGAAAGAATACAGTCCATCTAATTCCCGAAGACGCTATCTCCCTACTCCCTTACCTTCCTTTCCTTTCTCTCTAATAGAAGTAGGTACATGGAAACGATTAAAAAGTCATTTTTGAAAATAAAATCTTTTTTTAAATTTATATATTTATTTACCCAATTTTCAAATACAGCTTGTGAATAAAATTCTGCCAAGTCCTGAAGAAGCTGTCAAAAACTGGTAAATTCTTTGCCTACAAGAGTGAAAGGTGTAATCAACGCAAAAGTATGACACATTATATATTAAAACTAACAATCTATAGCTACTAGTACTGTTTTTTGTATGTTTATGTTACGACTTACTGAAGGTGGTGGTGGATTTGATTGACCAGCCGACCTGTCGAAGGCTATATGCAGACTCTCAGAAGGAGGTTACCGCAAGGTATAACGGACGATCAATTGTGCGCTGGCAGCTTAGGAGGACGAGACTCTTGTGGAGGCGATAGTGGTGGACCTCTGCAAGTGACGATAGCTGACAACCAATGCCTCTTCAACATAATCGCCGTTACCAGTATTGAAAAGAGCCCTTGCGGAAGTGCCAAGGGACCTGGCATATACACTGCCGTGAAGAGTCATGTGAAATAAATGGCGTTTTAGGAGTATGTCTACAGCCGGAAAATTGTCCAAAAACTGACGAGGATTTGCCAAAAGGGAAACTATCTCAATTTTGTATAATATCGGAACAAGAGACTGTATGCTGTATTCAACACAGCCCCATGAGCAACAACACGAGATTATCAGAAAACCAGGATAAATCCAATAATGCATCTTCTACATCACCGCCTACTACAACAACTACCAATAAGTCACCGGTCATCTCTACAATAGCTCCAGAAAAACCTCAAACATCACCACAAGCCATAACTACCAATTTCATAAATGACAGTGTAGAAAAACGAACTAAATCCGAAAAAAATAGCTCTGCAATATTGAGTACAAATTTAACAATGACAGCCATTGATGTGTTGGCGATTAATTAGTTTATTTTATTTTTTCTGCATCCAAACTTTTCTCTGGTCGTAACGGTCTCCGTTCCATCGGGTTAAGAAGAGGGAGGAAGAGAGAGTGCACCCGTGGTCGTGCGCCAACCTGTGCACTATAATATAGCCTGCGCACTTGACTGCTTCCGAACGCTGTGGCCGAACACGGCTAGAAGGATATATATATATATATATATACGAGAGGTATTACCCGGCGTTGCCCGTGTTATATCTTTTCTCAAATACCAATGTATACCAATTTTCTTGGCGATCGGTTGAGCAGTATAGAAGTTGGTGTGCTGCAGCGCCGTCTAGTTGAAAGTTGCAACAAAGCGGATATATATAAAAACCTTAACCATGAAAAAATACATATATATGCCAACTTTCATGGTGATCGGTCAAACGGTTTCGGAGTCTATTAAACTCGGACAGACGGGCATACAGATATACCAACATCCATTTTTATATTATATTATTTTGGCCTGTTTTTAAAATTTAAATTTTGAATGCCTATATCTCGCTTATTTATAGCGACCGACACAATTTTCTTCCAGATTTAGCATTAAAATGAAAAAAATTGGAGAGAGGTTCCTATACTGCAGTTATTCCACTTTTATAACTATGTGATAATACTTACATGTATATATTATAATTAAAGAGTTTTGAACAATGAAGCACAAATAATTAAAAAGCAGGAATAATTTCACTGTATTACCTTCACAATATTTTGAATTTAGAATAACGCTTGGCCGACTATGACGTTTGTAGGTTTAACATAGCAGCGCCATCTATGGATTACTCAATAGATAACGCCATCTGTTAAAATCGTTTGGAACTAACAGATAATTGCGAATGTCAAATAATAGACATTGCAATAAAATAATATCGCGACTATAAATTAAGACGTAAGCTATCCTATCTTTCAAGTTGGATCAAACTGCACATTGTGTGCAAATTTGATTCAAATCGGTTAAGTAGTTTAGGAGTCCATCGCGGACAAACAACGTGACACGTAATTTATATATATTAAGATATATATATATATATATATATATATATATATATATATATATATATATATATATATATATATATATATATATATATATATATATATATATATATATATATATATATATATATATATATATATATATATATATATATATATATATATATATATATATATATATATATATATATATATATATATATATATATGTTCGATAAAGCACTTTTCGTCCATATCTTACAGTACTGTACAGTACTGTAAGATATGGAAGAAACCAGAAGTAATAATGAAAAAAAATGTCTATTGTATATTGTATATTCAATGACAATGACTCCAGTCGCGAGTCGTAGCTGACACGCGGATTTTTTTCATATTTAGAGATATTTTATTGAATAAACGAGGAACTAGCCACCTCAATCTTCTTTTTCCATAAAAGTTGGAGAGGGAGGGACGAGTAGCCGTTTTATTTGTATATGGCTAGTGCTATGTTTATGTTGCACATAAATTCGGAGTTCGTAAGTCTCGAATGATGTATCACTCGAGTGATGTATCACTAAGAAAACGGTCTAACCAAAAGCCAGGAGATAAGGAGATTTCCTAGAGTATGTGATAAGCGCGTATCTCCAGCTTTTCGCACCTGGAAGCTATCTCGGCTTCCGAGACAGCTAATTCGGTATATTGAAATTAACGGAGGCGAGGTGGGAAGTTTAACAGGCTGAAAACTGCCTCTCGACAAAAGAAACGTTAAATTTCAACGCCCGCTTAATTAGTAGGCGGGCATCGCGATTAGCGTCGCTTTTTAACGGCCCTCCGAGCGACCGTTTGCACTCGGCTCGCGGCCCTTAATAGCCCCTACCCCCCCCCCCCCCCGACTCTTCCGACCAGCCTCCTCGCTCCTCTGTAAATCTTCTCTAACGACGATAAGAGACTCGAGGAAAGATTTCACCTTAGGAACATAATTTAATCCTTTTATTCGCAAAATAAATAATTTTCCCTGGAAGAGTATAGAGTATATAAAATGTATAAATGAATAAAAAAGTATCTTAATCGTACCAATAGTCCAGCCAATAAATGCTCAAAAGGGTGTGTAGTGGGAAATGGAATGACTTTGGGTGACTTTGTTTTGACTTGGGAGGTAAACATACTAAAAGTCCCCACTCCTATGAGGTGAGTGGAGGGGGAAGGGAGGCACATAGATGGTCCTTTTTTTCGTTTATATCTCGGAAACTATGCGTACAAAATTAAAGCAGATAAAGTTTGTCACAACATTGATTCTACTTATTTTTTCGCTATCTCGCATAGTTTCCAAAATATCTGCGCTCAAAATTCGCTAATATCAACGAAATTTGAGCGCCGATATCTCGGAAACTATGTAAGATTGCGAAAGAATTGACCGCTCGAAAGCCAGCTTTCGCGCGCAAAAAGCTGCGCCGCAAGTTTTTGGTCGATTTTGTAAATAAATACTGACAATATCGTTTTTTCATGAATTCCCTCTTGTGGCCTAGTAATTAATCTTGTTAGTCGTGTATATATTATATTTATATAATATATATATATGGGGGCGGCCGAAACGGTTAAGCGCGGATTTGTCAAAACGACTCAAAGTGCCTATAGACACTCTTGGCGTCCGACGGGTTAATAGAATCAATGTTGTGGTAAAAAAATGAATAGAATAAACTTGCCGCTGGGAAGCATACTTTCGAGATATAAGCGAAAAAACGAAACTTTTACGTGCCCCCCCCCCCCATTTCTCGCCACTGATTACTGGGGACTTTTAGTATGTTTACCTCCTAGCAAGTCGAAGCAACGTCCCAAAATCTAAAAAAATGTGTTCATTTCATTTTCCTTCATAATGTTTTCATTGACTAGAATTTTATTGATTACAAAACATATTATTTAAAATGATAAATTAGATATTAGTTACAAAAAGCGGGCATTTTGCCAAGACCTAGGCAATCTCTTACTGCTGCCCATTTGATTTAATATTATTTTTTAATTCTGTTATAATTACAACACAGCTCTGGGACATAGTAAAAAAAGAACAGTATAACATCTCCATAGGACGCACCGATTTCGCACTCATACAAGCGCCCGTTGTCCGTACGCTACCACTACATTCTCGGGCGCCTCGGTGCCAGCCAGTCAGGGCTGCCGCGCGACAGCTAAGTATATATTCATAGTACAAAAACGATGTTTACGAATAATATGTGGAATTCCAAAGACTGACAGCTGCAAACCACTATTTAAAAAGGAGTTCGTGCTAACGTTTATATCGATATACATCTTGGAAACCTGCAAATTTATAAGGGACCACGATCAGTATTTCAAAACAAACAATGTTGAACAAGGCTATAACACACGAAATAAACATGAGCTACAAGCACCCAAGCCAAATTTAACTCTATTTAAAAAAGGAATGTTATACAATGCAATAAAAATCTATAACCACCTACCTGCAAATATCAAAGAAATAAAAGGAAAAGGGTTTACCGCAGCGTTGAAAAAATGGCTTATCGATAAAAGCTTTTACACATTAAACGAATATTTCTCATAATATTGTATTGTAGGCATGCGATTTCATTTTGTTTTTACAATAATTCAATTAGGAAGATTACAAATTTTCAATTATATACATTTCGTATTTATAGGCGGATTTTTCATTATTCCTTGATTTTGATTTTTTTAAATTATTTTTTATATTATTGGTGAATTATTTTTTATTAATTGTTTTCTACTATTATATTTTAAATTATATACATTTCGTATTTATAGGCGGAATTTTGATTATTCCTTGATTTTTGACTTATTTTTTATATTATTGATTTTTTCTTTATTTTTTATATTATTGGTGAATTATTTTTTCTAATTGTCTTCTACTGTTAGTTCTACTTATCCGGTCTGTTTAGATTTTTTCATGTTAATACAGTGAAATAATTACATTTTTAATAAGATATTATAAATAGCAGATAAGTCAATTTAGCAGATAAGTAAATTTGTCAATCTGTTTTAATAACAGGTAATTGTGAGATACATAGTTTTACGCATTATCACCATAAATGTACCACCACAATTTCGGACAATAAAAATATTTCTATTTCTATTTCTATACAAAAGTGGAATGTAACCTATCAGAAATTACATTTACGAGTATTTACATTTATGTTACGAAATTACATTTACGAGGTAACGTTTATTGTTCATTTGCGTAGGTAAGTATGTGTCTAGGTAAGTAGGTGCATAGGTATCTAAGTGCCTAGGTAGGTAGGTAGATGCGTTTTAGTTAAGTACCTTCTTTAACTTACTAAAATGTAGGTATTTTGACCAAATGCAACAAGTGATGAATGCAGTCACACAAAGTCAGCACTAACTCATATATTCTGTTACAGTACAATTTTGGGAACCGACTCTTGATCTACAAACCAAAAATACATAAACGTACAGGAGGGCGGTGTCGACTACAACGGGCGAACCCGTCACCCCAGGCTGGTATAACGATATAGATCATTCAGTCGTGGGATGAGCGTAGAAGACTTGGGGACAAGACCATCTACTGTCTAATTCACCAGCAACCCGTTAGAGTCCAACGCCTTACGGCGAGGCACCGGGAAGGGTAACCAGCGGGCAGCCTCACCCCCTAATTACCAGTTTTGGCAGGATATCTCCGTCTGGAATTAACCTTCAGGATACCTCCGTCCTCCCGACTGGTTACGGGTCCGAAGTCGCTTACGCAACCGCTTACGCGAGCGCGAGTAGGGAAGCCGCTCGTACATATGCTCACCGTACTCAGGAGGTATGGACTGTCCAAACCAGTATGAACAATTTTATGTAGAAAGGACATATCTGATACTACTCGCCGGGCCTCTAATATCTCTTAACAATGGCGTTGCAGACCTTTGGCGTATGACAAGCCGTTGGAAAATAAGCGGATAATGATGATAATGATGTTGTCCAAACGATTAGATTCTAGCATTTAGATTAAAAAAAAATAACTTACAGCTCTGGCGTACGCCTTCCCAAGTCCATCTGTAGATCCGGTAATAACTGAAACAAAGAAATATGACATTTATATATTTTTAACTATCCATAATTATCGGCACGGTCCAATCAGCGAAACTTTGCGCATATTTCTAAGAAAGGACTTATAGATTCACTGTGGTAATGCGAATTTTTGGATTTCTCCTCGAAAAAAAAGGAACATCGTTCATTACTATAAATAATTTTTATATATTTGGACTTGAAAATTTTCAACCTATTTTTGGACTTTTTATATTTGGACTTGAAATTAAAAGACTACAAGAAATTGCATTTAAGAAATGCATAACAAATAAATATATTAAAAGGAATAAAAAAACACAACTGCCGCTACAAAAATTGAGCTACTCTATGCCTTATGTATTTTTTAACGGCTTTTTTATATAATATTCTTGGTTTTTATATTTATCCACATATATACATATATATCTTTTCGGAATTTACTCAATCAGACCTTTCATTTGCCACTTAACACCATACATTTTATTTTAATATATTGATATTTGGAGATTTGGACATTTAGATAACTATTTCCTTAATATGACAGTTAAGGCACCCTATGACCCTCGGGATGACATAACAGTTCTAACAATATTCTTCTAATATAACTTCTAAATTGGTTTGAGCATTTAGAAGTAACAGTGGAATAAAGAAACGGTAAACATATGTAGATAATAATAATAATAATATTTTTTTTCATTCAAAAACATAAATTTACAATTGTATTAGTTGCAGAATCTACCTACTTAGGCCATAGCTCGTACCAAGGAAAACTCTATGTATGGCAAAGATTTATTCATGTGCACATAATATTAAAATGAAAAATACAAAATATGATGAAATATAAAATAGATAAACGAAATCAAATTAAACTTATAATTATATTTAAAATATTGATATAGCATGGTCATGGAAATAAATATTAATATAAAATGTCGTAATATGAAGTTTGTAGAACAAATAAATAAATAGTATTAAAATATAAAGTGTAGTGCAATGTATGACAATAATAATAATGCAGACCTTTACTTTAAAATATGACTTATTGCATTTTCCACCTCATTTCTACCAAGTTGAAGTAAATGTTGTGTAATTTTAGATTTTAATTGGATTGACTTAGTTTGTTGGAATTTTTTTATAGATTCATTTAGATGGTTATACATTTTTGGCCCCATAAAGCCAAAGTGTCTTTGGGCGAAGGATGTTCGGGTTTTCTGTACAATGTGTTTACAGGTTGTGTAGCGCTCCTCGTTGAAATTTTATGCTCAGCTTTAATGTGAATATCTTTACTTTTTAGGTAGTTAGGAATGACTGTTTTTGCATATACCTGCCTGATGTCTAATATCTTCAGTTCTGAAAACAAGTCGTTTGAGGGGTACCTTCGGGGCTTCTTGGCAATAACCCGAAGAAGCGCCTTCTGAGCTGTCATAAGCGGATTTAGAACACTACGTGTAGACCCTCCCCAACCTAGAATACCGTATAAAATTAGACTATTTGCAAGGGCAGAGTAGACATTTTTGAGAGATGTTAAGTCTAACACTTTCCGAAGTAACTTAAACACGTATATAAGTCTCCTTACTTTAGTCGCCACATCGTTTAGATGAGCATCCCATTTAAGGGTGTTATCAAATACGAGACCGAGATATTTAGCTCGAGTTTTATGTTGTATAGTTGGCAATTACATTGCATATTAAACAATAAATGATTTTGGGGTTTTGGGGTACATGCATGGATGTTTATACCTGTGTGCATAAAGTCCTGCTTGCCAGTAATAGAAAAGGTAACATAGTTTGTTTTTTCGCTATTTAATGTCAATAGATTATTCTGAAGCCAAATATAAATATTGTTTAGACTAAGTTCTGCGTTTTTGTAAACCGTCGACCAGGTCTTCCCTGGTAAACCGTGGTCTATATTTTGGATGATTTTGATGATAGCATTCATCAAATCTTTTTGTTTATTGTTGAATAAACATTTTTTAAATACTTAATTATGTGATAATATGATTGTATATCCATTAGAGTATTTTTTATTTTTTGTATATTAATTTTGTTTTTCTACTTTGTTATCTTAATTTTTTTTTAATTGTTATGTTAGGTTTTTCTAAGGTCTTTATGAGCCTTGTAACACTACGACCATTGCTGATCTATTGTGTTCGCCACCTACTATAGTTGTGCGCTAAGCCTCATGTCATTTAAGATGAATATCTCTCCCAAACAGTGAAAAACTGACATTTTGCGATCAAATTTACGTGACTCCCGAGAACATTTAAATAATAATAAAAATATGAGTCTTGTAGAAAAATTTTCAATACTTTTTACTACGATGTCGAATTTTAATGTTTTGATTTTTTTCTTTATAAAAATAAATAAAATCTGAAGTCATCACTTTTTTGTAAATAGCATTTTTCTTGGAATCTATAAGGGTTAGCAACTTGAAACTACCTTGGTAATGAGTACGAAGTAAATATTCAAAATGTAACATTGCCTTATTATTAATTATTTTACTTTTTCCATTACAATCTTCCAAAAAACCAAAAAAATATTTTTTTGTCATGGCCAATTTTAGTAGAATATTATGCTGCACAAGCAAAAATAGTCCTTCCGTGTATCGCGCCCCGCTCGACATTCCCCCAGTCCGTGCGGGGCCGCACACCTCGACGGTATTGCTTTAGGAGCTACGTCGCTTTTTTTTACAATTTAACGCGATCTATTTCAAGATATTATTTTGCAAAAAGGTGCTAACTTGGAATCGATCACAAAACATGGGGAAGAAATATTCAATAGCATCCAATAATGTATTTTAAAAAATGTAATAGGGCTGAGAGAATCAAAACGGCGAGTTTCAATGTAGCAAATTTTAATATTTTCGAGCGATCGACGCGTCGCATTCAGAGTGCAAGATAATGGCATGTTTACACGGTTCGTTTTTCGCCGTGCTGCTAATCGCTTCATAAATCGACTCACAAAGCCGCATCGCCACCCTATTTACACAGGTGACTGAAATCGCATGCGACTAGGTCATATCTTCTAAAATGTTGAGCAGAACAGGTGTTTTACGTGCCGGTATCGAAATAATTAGTAAATTAATTACTCAAGATTTACTCGAAGAACAAAGAGAAGAAAAAGAAGAAGGAAAGAAGAAAACGTAAATTTTAGGTACGCGGGTGGATTTCTCGACGCAAGCTATTATTTTTTTATTTTTTTATTTATTTTAAACAACATGATTTACAGACGAATGGCTATGATATTCGGTATACAGTACAATAAAACGTCTAGGAAAAACAAGTTGAACCCATAGCCGTTGGCTCATCGCATACCTAACTGAGCAAGAACGCCCGTATCTAGGGATGCTAATATTTGACTTAGCATATTGCGAGCTGACATGTATGACGTTCGGTCATATAATTATAATTGGTATAAAGTTTATCATTCTTGCATAATACAAATACACAAGCACAAAGAGTTATACCAACATACAAAAAAAAAGTTATAGTAGTAATAAATTATTAGTAAACCCAAAACCAATATATAGTAATACATAAATACAATAAATACATATTTAAAATAAATATACATACTAAAATAACATACTAATATACACAAAATGTATACAAATAAATTAAATTGAAATACCTCTAGTCTTAAACCTCACATATACGTCTATTATATTTATAAATAATAAAAAATAAAAAAAAACTAAGTATTTGCTTTTTATTTAATAATTTTACCTAATCAAAAATTCTCTTAAATTCCGTTTTGTCATAGAGTGGTCCTTTAACAATCAAGCACTTTTTTATTGCTTTTTTAAATGCTACCATGTTAACTAAATTTTGGATCGTAATTTATATATTATTATAGAGCCTTGGAGCTAAGTATTTAAAGTATCTTTGTGCAAATGAAGTTCTCACACCCGGTACCAAAAACGGCCCCGCCCCAGAACTTCTAGTAGTTTTTACTTGTTGGTCCATAGGCTGTAAGTGTTTGAATTTATGAAATAACAATAGCACTTGCTTCACATACAATTGGCGTACATCAAACACGCAATATTCTCGAAATAACTGTAAAGAGGGATATCTAGGGGGCTTTTTATTTATAACCCGTAAGATCAACTTCTGAGCTTTGATTAAAGGTTCAATCACTTGCTTGGTGCATCCACCCCAAGCAATCGTTCCATGTATCAAAAGAAAAAATTGCCATGTAAACCGATTTCAGTAGGCTAAATGACTCTGCAAGACTTGAGTAGTTATCACCGGTAGCCAAGAACTTCAGGGTTATTTCCAATTTAGTTTTCGTTGAAAGCGCCTCACACTTATTAGTATCACATTTTGGATAAGCGTAGTAACTTTGTGTAGTAAAATCTCAAACTGATCTGTAGACATTCTTAATCGTTTTTTAAAATAATCAGGATCTTCTGAACTCCATTCCACCAATAAAGAATCCGAAGCACCCAATAGCTTGCGTCGAGAAATCCACCCGCGTACTCAAAATTTACGTTTTCTTATTTCCTTCTTCTTATTCTTCTTCTTTCTTTGTTCTTCGAGCAAATCTTGAGTAATTAATTTACTAATAATTTCGATACAGGCACGTAAAACACCTGTTCTGCTCAACATTTTCGAAGATAATGACTTAGTCGCATGCGATTTCAGTCACCTGTGTAAATGGGGTGGCGATGAGGCTTTGTGAGTCGATTTGTGAAGCGATTAGCCGCACGGCAAAAATCGACACATGTAAATACGCCATTATATCGCGGCTCGCGCGTAATGAGGTGGTTCGGCGGTATACCGATAGATGGCTTCGAAAAATAATAAGTTGCACTCCACAGTTTCGTCTCCCTCGTCGGCGCACCCGCCCTCGCCTATGACAAGAAAAAGTCAAATTTGTGTTAGCCAACAGCGTCGCCGAACCGCAGCAGGCTTTTGGCGCCAAATTGTTTTACCTCCTCAGGTTGGAGGTAATGACCCCCCAAGTGGGTGTATCTTTTACGCATCAGCGGGCCACACTCGAACATGAGGTGCAGGAGAGTTTCCTCTGCCCCCTTGGCAAAACCTGCACATTTTCGTGTCCCGGAGCTTGAGGTTGTACATGTGTTTGTTCAGGCCATAATACCCCGTGAGCGCCCTCACAAGTATGCGTAGATTGTTCCTATTTAGCGATAATGCCTCCCGGGTAGTCTTACGGTCGTAAGCCTTAATTAGCGCTTTGGAATGATTCAAACCTGGCGTGTTGTTCCAGTGGTTGACGGATTTTTCTAAATATTTTTTTTTGAGCATTAAGTTTGCAAGGATTTTTGGTACGCCACAGCAAGGTTCAGGGCCGTATAACGTTCCATTTGCTCCCGTCTTATCTGAGTATTACTTCTGGTGCTGATTATTTTGCTGCTTGTTATGAAACTTTTATATAGGTGTAAGCGGAAAAAAGCTAGTTGCGGCGTCTTAGAAAGCAGTAAAGATGAGGAGGTCCTCGTTATCCGAGGGCACGTTTTCAAAATAAATAACTCGGTGATGTATAGGTTTTATAACTGCTTAGACGACGTTCGTTCCCTAGCGGCTGCCTCCGCAAATATTTGCTCTACATTGCAGAGACGCGAGTAATAAAAATGGTTTGTTTAGCGAACCCCTACATGAGATTAAGTTTCAAATATTAATATGAAGAATGCCTTCGCGGCGACGCGACCGGCAGGAAGCCTACTCTCGAACAATGGCTCTCAAATGGAGACACAATTTAATTTAATTTTGAGATCGGTATATCGAAAGTGTATAAATACAGCCATGAAATCTGCAAAAGATTTTTTTATTTTTATTTTTGTTTTTCGGAAAACTTACAGCGTTTTATACTTAATGCTAACACATACAATACGAATCTGAGGCCAATTAAAAGTTTTCACAATTAAACTAAAAAAATATATTAAATAATTTATATAATGAGTTTAATAAAAAAATTAAGATATATATATATATATATATATATATATATATATATATATATATATATATATATATATATATATATATATATATATATATATATATATATATATATATATATATATATATATATATATATATATATATATATATATATATATATATATATATATATATATATATATATATATATATATATATATATATATATATATATATATATATATATATATATATATATATATATAACTAACTAATTATACATTTATTATAAATCAATAATATATTTTTTAATTAAAAAAAATTATAATAATTATAAATTTGCAACGTTTCCCGAATAAAGTGTAGCACCCGTCGTTTCGGCGATTTTCAACCGCCGTTGTACAGGGTAGACTGGGTTTCAGACTACCCTGGACAACGGCGTTTGCAACATCGCTGAAACGTCGGACTCAGTTTCAGATTCATTTTATTGGTATAATGGGATACGAGTCATACCTACGGTTAAGCAAAAAATCGGTTGTGTCACCCCAAGACTTTCCTGACTAGTATCCGGGGAGGTGCGAAAAAACAGCGACATTTTTTACTCTAGTACCCCAAATTTGTATGGCAGGTACCCCAAACGTTGGTCGTAAGTACCCCAAAAACTAATAGGTTCTTCCGATGGTTAACAGAAGCTTCTATGCCAAATTTTAACTTAGACAGATTAAGCGTCTGGGCGCTATCGCGGAAACAATTTTTTCGCCGGGAACCCCAAATTTGTATGGGAGGTACCACAACCGTAGGGCGTAGGGACTCCAAAAACTAATGGGTTCCTCCGACGGTTAACAGAAGCTTATATACCAAATTTCAGCTCAATCCGATTAAGCGTCTGGGCGCTATCGTGGAAGAATACATACATACAGACATACACACATACAGACATACAGACAGACAGAGATCGGTCTGGAAATAGTCTCAATCGTCTCAGGGAGTCTCAAAATATATATTCCCATCTTCATCTCAAAATTTTTTTTTAGCGCGATCACAATACTTTCCTTTCCGATAGGTCGTCAGGAAAGTAAAAAAAAATCTATCACAATAGAACCCTTAGAAAATGGGAAAACGAAATGAAATATAAGAATAACGTAAAAGAGAAAATACAAGAGAAATGCAAAGAGATAATTTTCACAATTACATTAACACAAATCATTAACACTTATGTCGCCAAGCTTTTAGTCTTTCTCGAGTAATATTCCTTCAGTGAGTGAGTAATATTCCTTCAGTTACAGCGCAAGGAGCTATGAAAATAATGCAGGTTTAAGTAAGGGGAAAGGAATAGGGCATACATATATACATACATACACGTGCATAAATAATAAATTAATATAAATAATACGATAAGGTAATAATAACATGTAAAAGTATAGTTAATATAAATATATATAATATACATCACAATGTGTTTATAATGTAAATATACATATGAACTTTTATACAAAATATTATACTGGCTAGAAAGTATTGTTATAGTGTAGTAACAATTACCACAGCCTACTTAGCTACAGGACGAAGAAATACCAATCAACCCCGAAGGCTATTTATCGTATTTCTAATTTCTTCGAAGCAAATATTTAACGATAAATTAAAAATATCCCAAACAATGAAAGTTTAGGTTATATGATCGAAGTGCTCCATAAAAATACATATTTTGACCATATTTTGGTATTGACTCTCGGTAGATAAAATAAATCGCGAGGCCTGGTCTTATTATTTAGATATCATTAGAAATGAGGTTAATTTGTATTAATACTACCGGAACATCAATGAATTGCGTACTAACAAATGAATATTTCTAAATAATGTTATGTATGAAAAATATTATATAAAAGCATGATCAAAGATTTAGTTGGACGACGTTATTTTCAATGGCGTCAAGAGAATTGGTAATTTAACAAGTTTTGCACAGAAACACTTTTCTAACATTGCTCCTCGACTGTTCAACAACTAGAGCTGTCAACTATAACGGGCGAACCCGTCACCTTAGGAAGTTTTAACGATTGGTCGTTCTGTCTCCCGTGAAGTGAACGCAGAAGACTTAGGACAAAACAGTCCACCGTCAAGCTCCGCCACATACCCGTAAGCCTCTTACCCAGCGGGCTTACACTCACGCCCTTACTTCCAGTTGCGACCAGATTACTCCGGTCTCTCGACTGGTTACGAGTTTGCCGATACCTATCGCGGACCATGGCATCTTTTGCCCGGCTCTTTACCCGGGATCGGGTAGCCGATGGTCGTTTTAAGAGCAGTCGCCGTAAGGTCAGCAACCACCCCCGCTCTATAAGAAACAGTACTGCTTCCAGATTTCCCCGACTGTTAGTCAGAATGAACAATCGATTGGCTTACGCCGCACGGTGCGCAGACCGTCCAGGAGCGCCAAAAGATTGACTCCTAGGGAAACTAGTGAAGCTTCTGTCTGTACTCCGTGATGTGGTCAAATTTTTTGAGGCCATGGATATACCGAATGCAAACATTTTAGAGACGCTCAACTTTGGTGGATAACTCCTCTGTGAGGTCGAGAAATGCTGAGAGTATGAGTATGAGCATGTATTAGTAGGGATGTATGACTACGGGTAATATCCGTATTGCTTGAAATTACTCAGTACTAAAGTACTATATATTCTATACACTATAAATTCACAACGGAATGTTTTTCGTCCTTTCAAACTAAAGTTAGAACTGCCCAGGATGGACGCATCATTCCAGGGAGGCGGTTGCAAGCCAACAACCCGTTGCTTGTCGCGTCGCGCCAATCAAAACTTTGGAAGCCGCTGCGACGACGACGCTATGAATATCCGAGCGAGGTCTGTTGGGTAGTTTAAATTAGATTACACACATTAGTAGCTACCTACTCTTGGCGCGCGAAGTATCCCGTACGAAACTACTTGGAATCTCATTTTGTTAGCGATGATCAAGTAGAAATATTACTGTAGATGTAGATACTATCTGCCTACCTGCATTATGAATAGCAATTTTTACAGTGAAACGGGCGGAGCTCGTATGAATGCGATGCGATAGTCACCTCTATACGGCAAAAGAGGGGATTCGCGCTTGTAGATTTTAGTTTGCCGTTTAGAATACTGAAAACAAGGGAATACAAAATAAAAAATGTAAAAAAAAAAATATATAAAATAAAATGAAATTTTAATATTTATATATATATATATATATATATATATATATATATATATATATATATATATATATATATATATATATATATATATATATATATATATATATATATATATATATATATATATATATATATATATATATATATATATATATATATATATATATATATATATATATATATATATATATATATATATATATATATATATATATATATATATATATATATATATATATATATATATATATATATATATATGTATATGTATATGTATATGTATATGTATATGTATATGTATATGTATATGTATATGTATATGTATATGTATATGTATATGTATATGTATATGTATATGTATATGTATATGTATATGTATATGTATATATATATATATATATATATAAGTATATATATATATATATATATATATATATATATATATATATATATATATATATATATATATATATATATATATATATATATATATATATATATATATATATATATATATATATATATATATATATATATATATATATATATATATATATATATATATATATATATATATATATATATATATATATATATATATATATATATATATATATATATATATATATATATATATATATTTATATATATATATATATATATATATAAGCCAAGCCCGCCTAGCAAGGCGGGCTTGGCTGCTCTTTGCTTAGCATAATAGATAGATAGAATAGCATCATGCGTTATGTAACCTGGGCTCAGACACATGACACATGTGTATATAACTTTAGAAGCAAACAACGGCATTTTCTTAATTGTTTTTATTTTCTGCTGTGCTCATGCAGTTGAATGTATATGTAAATAAAATAAATAAATAAATAAACAAAAATAAAATGTATTGAAATTTGGATAGGACAACGTCTGTCGCGTCAGCTAGTGTAATAATAAAATATATGTGGTAATTTGTGATGGCATGGTTTTGAAGCACTGATATCTAAAATAGCTACGATAACTACCGACAGGGATATCTATTATCCAATTGACGGCATATGTAACTCTACCGATACATCCGATAGTCGATTAATTATTACTGAATATGGCACCCTTGTAATCGATCAATTATAATATAAAGCCATACACCACACCGCTCTCGACTATCAAACACACCTATATGAACCCTTGACATAATGGATATAGATTAAATTCCCTTTTCATTGTGTCAAATCTATGCGCGAATCAAATTAGCGTCATTTGTGTCGCACTAATGAGTTGCTAAATATTTAAGTTTCTCATTAAATAAACGCCCGCGGGCTCCGAGCCAAATGCTCTAATTGCGTTAATAACACGTATAACCCATGGACGATTAATGTAATTCAATTGTTTTAATGAGAATCGGATTAAACTTTAGATAGATGGAGAAGGTACGTAGGTAGGTACTTATGTTAATTAGTGATTGGATGTGTGATAAATTAGTATTTAATGAGGTGAAACGAATTGTCTGATATTGATATTACCTACTGCGAATTTAAGAAGTGGTTTCCAAACTATTGTGCGTGAATTAACGGAAGCCACAACACATATTTTTGCCAATCATATCTGTTTCTCTTCGATCTGTTAATAAGTAGATTTTGGATCTTCAAGCAGCATATTTTTCAGGGCTTCGACGATTTTGCAGTGATTGAAGTCGCTGGACGTCCGCTTTCGCGATATCTTTACTCGACTATGACGTGGTCCTTTACCGGCATGTACGTTCAACACGTGCACGCGAAAAACTAGTTATAATAAGTACAAAACTACGAATTTCAAGTGCAGTTTCTCCTATTATTGCAGTATTTAAGGACCACTATAAGAGTTTATTATTAAAGGAATATGTTTAGATGTCATATTTAGATTTTAATTTAAAATAATTACTTGATTTGGCTACGTAACGACCAAATTTGGTTGCACATAAGAACACCGTTGACTACGTAACGACCAACATTGGCAGCTTGCTCCCGAAGCGCACAGTAATATTAGGATCAGGTATTATAAGATTAGGATGGCTTTGAATTTTAAAAACATATGTAATATTATAGATTAATAAAGAATTTTGAATTTGAAATTGAATTTGAATATTATTTTCTAATTCGAACGCATCCTAAAATCCATACCAAAAATCTCATTATTACCATAGATACATAGACGGCCGCTAGAATAACTTCGCGCGTCGTTTCGCGGATATTTCTGGTAAAATTTCATTGTCAAACATCATCATTTTTTTTGGCGGGAAATCATCAAAATTTTTATTGGTTTTTATGAGCAAATATCTAAATATTTTTGTATGTAAATAAGCAAAACGAAATATAACTTTTGATAGAGAATCTAATAAAGATCACGATATTATTTACAATTGCTAAATAGGGTTTCGTATTTTTCCGTAAGACAAGTAAGTACAAGTTAGAAATACCGAGTTTTTTTCACTTTTTTGACTTTCTCATATTTATTCATAATTATCTAATTGTTTAACAAAATGAGATTTCAACATTCCATATACAAAATTTCAATGCGATCATTGCACAATTATTCTTGTTATGATTGCTAAAGTAGTTCCCTGGTTATAGTACTTTTTGTCGAGCGCGGCGATATTGCAAGAAATTCCAATAAATTGCCGCGGTCTGCCATGAAATTATGCCGCTACTCCAGGGTTAAATCGTGATTATTTGATGTTAAATATTTTGATTTATGGATTTATTGGATTTACATTATTTGGATTTTATATTTTTAGATGTATTTGATTTTTGTTATTTTATTTTAATATCATTAAATTGCCGTTTCCTGTATGTACCAATAATTAATAGGTGTGTCCTGAAAACCAAGATAAAAGATATCCTGAGAATACCCCTAATTTGCATCGTTTGCAGTTTTATTACATAGTCTATGTCTATTTATAGTTTTAATTCTGAATCTTCGTGTTTTAGTTTCTTTTGTATATTTTTTGTAATATACATACAATACATACAATTTTGTATACGCACTCAATTATGATAGCCCGTTTAAAGTATCATCATGGCTGCTGCACTTATAAAAAAAATGGAGTCGGTTTTTCATTTTGTTAAAATTTTGTCTATTAAGTATTATTAAACAAATTAATTAAAACCACTTGGCCAATAGCCAACGATTTCGCCTCTCTGCGTACACTATTCCTTATCAGACTCTCCTAATCACCGACCCTTATAATAAAGGGATGTAATTATTGTATATACCTATCCTCTGTACTCCTACCTATCAGATGTATCGCATTATCTTCGTCCCCCATGTAAGATAACGAGGTTCATCCTTTCGCGATCCGGGTTTCTAGCCTCAGGCGCCTAAAGCTAAAGGTGTAACTTTTCAAAGAAACCACATAGGACCGATGACGATAACAAAGGCACCTAAAAGGCGATTAATTACTAGCCGTATTTATCAGCGACACTGTGACAAGTCTATAATATCTCGCGATTGCGTGGAATACAATGGCGATATAAGAAAATCTAACAAAGAAATAAACCTATAAAAAAAATAAAAAACACGACTGCCGTTACAAAAAAAAACTACTGTAATTATAATTATTATAAACAATTGTTTCCCGCTAAATAGCACTAGAGAATAAAAGTCTTCGTTGAAATAATATTCGTTAAAATAAATTTCAATATACGGAAGCTTTGCTACGTGCCTGATGACGCGGGTTTTCTCCATAAACATCTAGTGCTTAAAAACGATTGCACATTCTGTGGGTCAGTCGACGGGCCGTGTCCGAGACCCGTTGAGTGGGACTTCACTTGAGCCGGGCCTATTGACCGATCGAAGCCAACCTTTACGCGCAAAAACTGCGCCGCAAATTTTTGGCCGGATTTGTAAATAAATACTAACAATATCGTTTTTCCATGAAATCCCTTTTGTTATCTAGTAATTAATCTTATTAGTAATATATATCATATATTTATATAATATATATGGGAGTGGCCGAAACGGTTACGCGTGGATCTGCTAAACGACGCAAAATGCCTATAGGCACTGTTGGCTTCCGACGGGTTAAACCGGATTTCCTGTTCACCTGTCCTGTAGCCTTATGTTCAGCATGCTTCGCTCCATGTTTCGTTGGCATACTATAAGTTGTTGGTTGTTTTTGTTCGTGGCAGGCCAAGTTTGACACCCGTAAGTAACTTGAATACACCGCCACAAATCACCTATAAGCGCTACATATAAATAAGAATAATCTAGTATATGTTAGTTTGTAAGTATTATGTAAATTTTCTTCCGATGAAAAATAAACGGTTCACGGGGTTGCCGGACGGGGTAGAAACCCGGTGAATCTTTCTCCATGTCTCCGGTCGTTCACCACTCACGCGCTACCCTTCCAGTACGTGTGAGGTTGTCGTTGCACGACATCCCGGGCGTATAAAACGACCCACGTCGTTAAAACTACCCGGGTGGTGGGCGTGGTTTCTTCTCTTGCCTGTCGCCGCGTAAACATATAAATGCAGGACTACAGCCGCGGCGAAAGCTCACAGTTGTCCTGACAGGCCAAGCGCCTCTGCGAAGAGGCTACTAGATAGGAGTTGAACTGTGAGTTGGGCCGGCCAGATGAGTTTCGCGAACACTACCAAGGATGCACGGTACAGCGCTCAATAAATTATACCACCGACTGTTTAGGGTAGATAAGTGCATAGGATAAATAATATCGCGAATTCTTGCGATAGTTTCGCGTTCGCCCGGCGAAAATAAATTTTAATACGGCAAACATTTTTCACGTGGCACATTTTATATACGGCAGATTAAGCGGGGATTTATGGTATCCGAAAACAGTGCGCGCTGTGTCTTTTCCGTGAATGGCAGTAAATATACTCGACGCGGGGCGGTCGGTTGTTGGGGGTGGTGCGGGGCCTTTGCAGTATATCAAATTATTCGAAAACATTGCGCGCGTTTGATTCGCACCGCGCCGTACCCAATTTGCCGGAGGAGGATAAATAAATTGCGGCGCGGATGACGGATTATTAGTGGGGCTGGAGAGCGGCGCAGGTTTTTTTTGATGGGGTCGTTTTTCATGCGTTTTATCGAGGGCGGCTCTGCGGCACCGCAGCGGTTATATCCGAGCCAGCAATTTTTTAAATTTTTAAGTTATAAGTGATTTTCTATCCACGAGCTATAAGCTCAAAGTAGATATACGCTCTAAACTGCGAGTTACAGCGTCCGAGTTAAACGCTATAAACAGCAAGCTACGCAGTTTGTTTGTTTGAAAAGCTTTATTGCACACACATAAGAGTACAATGTGGTGGTCCTATTGCCAAGTGGCAATATCTTCCGGCCTACCGCCAGGGTTATTGTGACTGAAGGTTTATGTGGGCAAATTGATTCACAAGTAATAAATGTCCGAGTTAGATGCTTTAAACCGCCAGCAACGCAATCCGAGTTAGATGCTTTAAACCGCCAGCTACGCAGTCCGAGTTAGATGCTTTAAACCGCTAGCTACGCAGTCTGAGCCAGACGCACGAAACCGTTAGTTATGCAGTCAGACTTATACACTTGGCTGAGCTATGCAGAGTTATACACTTGTAATCGCGAACCTAGCAGTTCGAGTTAGATGGTCTAAACAGCCAGCTATGCGGTCCAAGTTAGACACTCCAAACTAAAAGCTATATAGTCCAAGATAGACACTCGAAACCGCGAGCTAACCAGTCCGAGTTAGACGATCTAAACCGCGAGCTACCCAGTCCGAGTTAGACGATATCAATCGCTAACTACGCAATTCGAATTAGACGCTTTCAACCGTGAGCTACGCTGACCGAGTTATACAAGTATGCTCGGCATTGCGAATTACGCAATCCAAATCCGATACTCTAAACTACAAGCTACGCAGTCCAAGTTAGATGCTCGGAATCGCAAACTACGAACGACCAACAATACTTGTCGATACGATCAAAAATATTGTAATAAATGAACTGTACTAAACTTTCATCCAAATCTGGAGATTAAAGCCATTGAACGGGAAGCCATTGAAATAAGAAGAATTTTGAACTTCAATAGAGACGACGGTTGATTATTTATTTGTTGAGTGGCGCTTTTCTAAGGTCTTTATGAGCCTTGTAACACTGCGACCATTGCTGATCTATTGTGTTCGCCACCTACTATAGTTCTGCGCTAAGCCTCGTGTCATTTAAGAACCGCAGCAGGCTTTTGGCGCCAGATTGTTTTACCTCCTCAGGTTGGAGGTAGTGACCACCCAAGTGGGTGTATCTTTTACGCATCAGCGGGCCACACTCGCACATGAGGTGCTGGGGAGTTTCCTCTGCTTCTTGGCAGAACCTGCACATTTTTGTGTCTCTGAGCTTGAGGTTGAACATGTGTTTGTTCAGGCCACAATGCCCCGTGAGCGCCCTCACCAGTATGCGTAGATTGTTCCTATTTACCGATAGGGCCTCACGGGCCGTCTTACGGTCGTAAGCCTTAATAAGCGCTTTGGAATGATTCAACCCTGGCGTGTTGTTCCAGTGGTTGACGGATTGTTCTATTGTTTGAGCATTAGGTTTGCAAGGCTTTTTGGTACGCCACAGCAAGGTTCAAGGCCGTATAACGTTCCCTTTGCTCCCGTCCTAGCAAGTTCGTCGGCTTTTTCATTTCCCATCTTAGAATTACCCTGTTATTTTCGCCCAGGGAATTCAGTAGTGATATGCAGTTTTGCACTAGCTATGAATTCAGTAGTGATATGCAGTTTTGCACTAGACGACGGTTACAAACTCTCTTCTACGTGGAATTCTCTTCTGAAAATGTTCCCGCCGCCGAACGCCGAACGCAAGGACGTAAGACAGGATACAGTGAGTGTTGTGTGCAAGACTGATTTTAGAAATTCGCGCGCTCCGAGCCCGGCCCCCCACCGCCGTTATAACCTACGCAGCGGCGGCAACGGTATGCGGCCTACCCGTTAAACAACGGATTGACAGCTCTTTCAGTCTACCCTGGACAACGGCAGCTGCAACGTCACCGAAACGTCGGGTGCTACAAATTTCACGCGGTAAATTCGTTTATATCCTATTTATAAAATCTGGAGATATCCGTACATTCATAAATCTTCATCAAGTTTATCCTCCTCATGACATGTGAGATTCCTGAAAAACGGAAGGCTCAAGTGGTTAGGGTATGAAGAAAGGACGGAAAATGAACAGCCATTGAAACGCATTACTTATGGAAAACCAGAGGAAAAGCAGGTATGTTAATATATATGGTTAAAATAGACCTGTGAGGGACCACCCCTCACAAGACTCCAAATTGTTCGGTGTGAGGTGGTGGTATCAACTTACGAGTTATCTCCGTAATGAAAGGCGGGTATGAATGCAGTAGAAGGAATTTATTGATAGGTTTTATATTGCCAGTTATAACGCTTGCCGAATAGTTTACGTTGACACGAGTGTACAGATGCGCGACTTCGGTTATGAGGATATACGGATGAGGATTGTATTTGTGCTCCTAGTATCTTGTACTGGGCACGGCTCGAGTCTGTGGGATTACAGACTGATGCTTCGAGACTCGGGGAGAATGAGGAAAGGAAACCAAGGAGCCGGATTCGTTGACCAAACTCACGAGAGAGAGTGCCGAATATGCCGCCGCAACCTTGGGGGAAGGTGATCACTCGAGGAATGATAATTTGGTTGCTTTTTCGCCGGTTTATATAGGCCGTGAAATGATGCAATCCAAAATATTCCGAGTAAAAGTATTGTTTCATCGTGCTGATTCATAGCTGCACGAGTCGAAATAATAGCTGAATTGTGTGAGTGGATTTCACTGGAAATCGATGCATTTGTTGATCGCATGTAATGGACTTAAGGTCCGTTACAGACCCTTTTTTCATTCGGTGCAAATTGTAAATGGGTAACTACTAGTATTCCTTCAATCTATTTATAACATCATTCACATTTTTATTCCGAGATGAGAATTCCGATTCTCTTTATAGGTACGGCTCAACAAATCTCCCCACTGTCCGTCCATGTTTAAAACACCGAATTAATTAATTGCCAAATCTCGGCCGCGATTCATCCCCGAATTAATTCGCATTTGAAACACACGTGTCGCTTCACGTTTGTCCGTGTCCGTACGCGGATGTTTTCAGGTTGAGTTGAAGCCGGCCGCTTATTATCGCCTGAAAATACAGTCGCTGAAATATCGTCCGCTGGCTGTCCCACTTCCAATGAATGAATGGCGAAGCGGGCCGCTCAAACGGAATGATAACCGGTTTTGACAAAGTGGACGTGAGGGGATTTTGGGGCAATTAACGACACGTATCGTTGCGTAAAATGAGGGTTAGCGTAATATGTCAGGTGGTTTAGTGTATACCAGAATACGTTTTTCATAATCACGTTTTTATTCTCGTTAAGTATCGAAAATCTTTAACAACCTATATAAATATACAGGCTTTTCACGCCATGCTGACATTACTTTGTAATGGGCAACTCTGTACATGAAACTAAATAAGAAAAGAGATTGTTTCATTTGTTGTTGTCACCCCAAAACCTACCCGGCAAGTAGCCAAGAACTTATGACAGGATTTTGAACGTGAAGTCTCTTTGGGAAGAAGGTTGTCAATAGAGGTGTCAAGTTAAACGGAACAGGAAGTTTTAACCATAATGATTGTTCTATCTCCCGCGAAGTGAGCGTAGAAGACTTAAAGACGAGTACAAATCTACCGTCTAGCTAAGCGAACATGCCCGTCAGAAGCCAACGTCTTGCGGCGGCGAGGCACCGGGAAAGGTACCAGGCGGGCAGCCTCGCCCCCTAACTACTAGTTTTGGAAGGATATCTCCGTCTGGAATTAACCATCAGGATACCTCTAGCCTCCTGTCTGGTTACGGGTTCGGCCGTTTTTTTTATTTAGGTCTTTATTACTGAGATATATTAAAATAATATCCGAAAATAATTTTCCCCGGTAACGACTCAGTTTTCTCAGTTTTTAAAATAGAATAATCGGCTGTACAAATAAATCTCCTAATATTCAAAAACATGTTTTTTCCAGAAAGAAATTCAAATATACAAAATATTTTTTTGTTGTTGTTTTGTTTCATGTAGGGTAGACAAGCGTTTCAAGTGACAAGGATTTTTGATTTTTTATTTAATTTTTCGCAGAACTAGTATGACCCCCCCCCCACCCCACTCGGCAAGTGCCCGCTTGACGTTGACTTACGTGACACCCTATATATATACTAATATTATCAAGAGGTAAAGTTTGTGAGGTTGTAGGAAGTAATCTCTGGATCTACTGAACCGATTTTGAAAATTCTTTTACCAATAGAAAGCCAAGTTATTTGTGAGTGTCATAGGCTCTATATTAATTCGAAAAATAAAAAGTCTTTTTCGTGGTAGTCGGATTTGCAAAGTAAGTTGGAGAAAAAACGGTCGAACGAAAACGTTTCTAACTAACGCTGCCTTAACGATGAGAGATATATGATTAAGTTCTAGAGAAAAGTTGTAGAGATTGATAATGGCTACAAAAAGTCAGCGACAGTATATATCTATCTTTTATATTTAAGTCACAAAAAGTAGTTTATTATATTAAAAAAATAAGTTTATTGGTCATATTATCAACAAATATGAATTCTTATCAAAATAAGTAAATTTATCGTCTCAAGTGTGTAAAACAAAATACTTTTCCCTTTTACTGCATATAATTTCCCTTTTACTGCATAAATGGTTAATGAGATAAGACACTCACAAATAAGACCCTAACAAGATGACACTCACAAATAACGGTAATATAGTCAAATTTGCATGCAAATATATACATACATATGCAGTAAAAATATAACCCTTGTTTTGGCAGTCAGGAAATAAATCATAGGAACCACACTCATAATTTCATCACAAGTAAAAATGTTTACCGCCCAACGAAGTGGGCACGGGTCAGCTAGTATGTTATACTAGGGATGTTTCCAAAGTTCTGGGAATTTAGCCATATTTTTATTATTTTGTTAATTTTCGTCAATATTACAATGTAGTTTTTCAACATAATCCCCACTTAACTGAATACATTTATCCCAACGATAAACTTATTTTTTTAAGCCGTCCTCAAAGAACTTTTTCGGTGGCTCCTCAATCCACCTATTTATGGCACGTTTTACGTCAGTTAAACTTTCAAATCGAACACCCCGTAAGGGTTTTTTCAAATCTGGAAACAGGTGATAATCACTGGGTGCAAGATCCGGGGAATAAGGTGGGTGTGGAAGCAATTGCCATCGTAAATCGTTCAAAACATCCTTCGTTTTTCTTGAAGTGTGTGGTCTTGCATTATCCTGTTGCAATAACGGACGCTTATGCAACTTTCCAGGCCGTTTTTAAACAAGTGCCTGTTGCAGTGGTCCGGATAATAAATTCGAATAATATTCTGCGTTAATTGTAGTACCTTTCGCCAGATAATCCTTAAAAATAATTCCTTAGCAATGCCAGAATACAGTAAGCATTACCTTTCCAACAGAAGGAACTGCACGCGCCTCAAGTGGAGGCCCTTCTTCAGGTTTGCGCCATTCTTTGGATTGACTTTTGGTCTCAGGATTGAAATAAGGAATCCACGTTTCGTCAGTGGTTATTATTCGTTGCCAAAATTTATCACCGTAACGGGCTAACAGCTCTTGAAGTTGACGACAAGTATCAGACCTATTGAGTTTCTGGTCTGCTCTTAACAGCCTTGGCACCCAGCGAGCCGAAACCTTGCTAACGCCCAAACAATCATGCAAGATGTTATGAACTTGTCGTGTACCTATCCCTAGGCACACACTAATTTGACGAATAGTCATTCGCCTGTCCTCTTTCAGTAGGTCTTCGACGGCAGTAATGTTTCTTTCATTTACCGACGTGCTTGGGCGCCCACTGCGTGGATCGTCTTCTAGTGATGTTCTACCGGGTTTAAAACGATCGATCCACCGATAAACAGCACTTTGGGATTCTGCAGACTCACCAAATACTCCTTGCAGACGCTGAATAATTTCTGATGTTTTCACACCTTCTTTCCACAAAAAGAAAATTATTGCTCTTTGAGATTTTGCTGCGTCTTCCATGGTTACAAAAACAGTGTTTAGAAAACGCATCTATAACAGTCGAACACCTAAATCAGACTGAACAATTTTGCACTAAATAGTTGCATAAACATGTCAAGACTTGTCTGGCACCAATAACATTGCCTATAAGTTCTGCGTAATTTAATTATAGCACAATTCCCAGAACTTTGGTAACATCCCTCGTATATAAAAATGAATCGCCGTGCGTTAGTCTCGCAAGATCTCGAAAATGACTAGACCGATTTGAATTATTATTTTTTTGGTTTTGTTTGCCTTGATTCAGGGATGGTTTACAAAAACAAATATTTAGGAAAAATTAAAAGAAACAACTGAACATCGAAAAAATCGAAATTGGTCATTTTGGGAAATGGGCCATTTCAATAATGGCGTTCGCGGCGATCCTATTGTTTGACAGCTGCGCCATCCATAACTGTTATTCACCCGTGCGATTGTGTAAAATTTCAAAAAGTCGAAAAGTCGAAAAAGTCGAAAAAGTCAAGAGTCGAAAGAGTCGAAAAAGTAAAAAAAGTCGAAAACGTCGAAAAAGTCGAATAAGTCTCAAAATAAGTCGAAAAGTCAAAAAAGTCCGAAGTCGAAAAATGCAAAAAAGTCGAAAAAGTCGGAAAAGTCGAAAAAGCATTTGTATTTCATCATGTAAATTAAATATATTGAATTTATTTTAATTACAAACGACTTTTATTTCACCACCAAACGAAACTCAAACCATACATTATTCGGCCATATTATAGATTTCAATGAATTGGATTTGGAAGGTTGATTAGGATCAATAAACGCTTATGAAGAGTTACAATCAAATCAATTTTAGGTGGTACGAAGTTCACCGGGTCATCTAGTCTGATGTATTTCTTGATTTTAGATAGAATATCAAATGAGCACCTCGGCAAATGTATAGAGGCCATTGCTCTGGCGCGATTGCGTCCAATCGCGCGTTCGGCGTAAAAACGTGGCTCGAGGCCCATTTGCGCATGCAAATTCACTCGTTAATATTAAAGCGAGCGACCCGACGAAACAATGGCTCCCGACTATAAACAGATTACATCCATTCTGAACGAATTATTCGTAAAACCCGATATGCATTTTGGGACAGAGCGCTGCTTAATCTGGGTGCATTTCGGTAATTATATTCAATTGTTGAATTGAAAAATCACATCATTGCGACGAGGTTATTTAAAAATGATTTTGGGGACTGTCAGAGAGCAATAAAAAAACAAATATACCTACTGTCCGGGCCTATGGCGAACGTTATTCATTAATTTATTTATATATGAATTAATTTTCGTTTCACTTCACTTCGCTTTCAAAATAACAACAAATATTTGATTATATAAAATCGAAGACTATCGCGGTTGTTTGACATTATAAATAGGATGAAAATAATACTAAAAATAAGAGTAACGTGAAAATAGTCATAGTTATATTCATATTCATATTAATTTTATTAGTATACTGGTATACAAGTCAGATACAGATTCAGAACATTCATACACATTAGCAAACAAACATTTTTTTTATGGTAAAGAAAGGATAAAATAAACAAAACAAAACAAAGAAAAAACACAAGAATAATGTAAAAAGAAGAAATACAAGACAAAATGCAGAGATCATTAAATACTTTAGCCACCAAAGCATTTAAGACTTCACTCGAGTAATATTCCTCCAGTGAGTAAAACGCCTTATCTGTAAGGTACCTCTTAAGGCGTCTCTTAAACACGACAAGAGATTGCGCCGGCCTAATGTGCTCGCTGAGTTTGTTGTAAACCGCTGGGCCGGCGATGTACGCTAGCCTCTCCGACTTGGATAATGCATGACTTACCGAACGTAGCATGGTACGGGATCTTGTTGGATAGTGATTATGCACACCATTCACTTCAAAATCGGCTAGATTTCTGCGAACGAACAGCGCTACTTCCATTATATAAATGGAAGTAGTCAACAGACTAATGGAAGTATAAAAATAGTCTTAAAATAATCTCAATGTCAGAAATTTATATAAGTTAAATGTTTAAAATTAAGAATAGATAATAAAAATGACATAATGGTAATTCAAAATATTTATACATAGTCATAAATAGTAATCATAAACATAATCAAATATTTATAAATAGGATAGAAAACGAATTTACCGCGTGAAATTTGTAGCACCCGACGTTTCGGTGACGTTGCCCGGCCCCCCACCATTGTTATAACCTACGCAGTGGCGGCAGCGGCATGCGGCCTACCCGCAAAACAACGGATTGACAGCTCTTTCAGTCTAACCTTGACAACGGCGGCTGCAACGTCACCGAAACGTCGGGTGCTACAAACTTCACGCGGTAAATTCGTTTTCTATCCTATTTATTTATTTATTTATTTATTTATTTTAAGGAAAACCAACAGCCATATAAAATATTAAATAACAACTTAAATAATAAATGATAGCCAATAACAGGTTCTCACATATAGAAACAGTTTATAAATTTTAAATATTTGATTATGTTTATGATTACTATTTATGACTATGTATAAATATTTTCAATTACCATTATGTCATTTTTATTACGTATTCTTAATTTTAAACATCTAACTTATATGAATTTCTGACATTGAGATTATTTTAAGACTATTTTTATAATAATGACTATTTTCACGTACTCTTATTTTTAATTATTATTAAGGCTTTTATTTGTGATTTTGAATTGTTCACGTCTGTACTCTTATTTTTTATTTCACTTTTAACAGTGTAATTAATAAAAATGGCACGTAGCCATTTAGATTTTCTCAAATACTTCTTTTATTTTGTTTTTTACGTATTTACATGTATTTTTTTTCTACGTATTCAACTACCCTATGTTTATGGAATATACGCACAAGCACACGCGTTGCTTAGTTGGGCGACATCGGACAGAGGGCTTCATTTAATAATTTAGTCTAATTGTTTGCTGCGTTTTCGTTATATGATATACTAGCTGCGCCCCGCGGTTTCACCCGGGTGGTGATGGAAAATTGTGATATCTTTATAAATTATAGCCTATGTGTTATTCTGATGTGTAAGCTATATTATTATAAAGTTTCATCAAAATCCATTCAGTAGTTTTTTCGTGAAAGAGTAACAAACATCCATACATACATTCTTACAAACTTTCGCGTTTAAAATAGTAGTAGGATTATTTGATTTTTCTTAATTGTAACTTGTAATATTTTTGTGAATTGCTTAAATTGAAATGTTAAAATCATAACGTCACGTAATCTGGTTGCAACTGGAAGTAAGGGCAGGAGTGTCGTTTGTTTGAGTGTCTGTTTTGTCCTTTCTTCTGCGCTCACCTCACGGGAGACAGAACGATGTAATATCGTAAAAACTTCCTGAGGTGACGGGTTCGCTCGTTGTAGTTGTGCGCATGAGCGTTCCGGGACGATTGCTAAAATCGCCATGCAGGTGCGTCTACCGTGTTAACAACAAACTACCCCTTTTTCTCTATGCATTTTACAAAATAATGGTGTTTTATTTCCCCGATTCCCGTGTCCGTCTCAACAATAAATAACATTTTATTCGATCGTCTATTCGATTCAGTACGGTATAAGAAAATCTTAAAAGATTAAAGGCTCAGCTGCTCATCCACTACTAACAACACTTAAAAGTATGGTTTATGGTCATCTTGGCCGGCGGAGCTGTGTTCAATGCAGGGCAAGTGCCCCGGTGCAATGCTTTACTGCATATGAGGGCTGGCGGGCGAAAAGTGCCTGCATAAAGTAAGTTTACGAGAGACGCTCTAAAATGGTGACTTCCTCTCAGGAGGAAACGACCTTTATACGTTTTGCGAGGACAGACAACCTTTGATCGACCTCATGGCGAGAGATTGCACTTTTTATTACTCCCATGTTGATAAAAAAACGGTTTTGTCACCCCAAGACTTCACCGGCAAGTAGCCAAGGACTGATTTTACGTGAATATTAATTTCATAGATAGCTATCGTGAAGAAATACACAGACACAGACAGACTTCAGTCTAGACATAATCTTTGGAAATTTTAGCATGTTCACAATACTTATAAATGTCAACTCTCTAAGTCCAATATTTGGAAGATTATATATGAGTAGTAAGCCCTCTGCTGGACTGATTTCAATTACAATCTAATATAAATAGTTATTTATAAAAGACTGATCGATTAAAAAAACCGATTATTTAATCGAATAACAATACAACTCCAGGTTGTTCGGTGTGAGGTGGTGGTATCAACTTACGAGTTATCTCCGTATTGAAAGGTGGTTTTGAATGAAGTAGAAGGAATTTATTGATCGAAGGTTTGAATATTGCCAGTTATAACGCTTGCCGAATAACTTACATTGACGCGAGTGTATAGATGCGCGACTGCGGTTACGAGGATATACGGATGCGGATTGTGCGTGTGCTCCTAGTATCTTGTACTGGGCACGGCTCGAGTCTGTGGGATTACAGACTGATGCTTCGAGACTCAGGGAGAATAAGGAAAGGAAACCAAGGAGCCGGATTCGTTGACCTAACTCGTGAGAGAGAGTGCCGAATGCCGTCGCAACCTTGGGGGAAGCTGATCACTCGGGGAATGATAATTTGGTTGCTTTGCGCCAGTTTATATAGGCCGATCAATGATGCAATCCAAAAATATTCCGAGTAAAAGTATTGTTTCATCGTGCTGATTCATAGCTGCACGAGTCAAAATAATAGCTGAATTGTGTCTGTGGCTTTCACTGGAAATCGATGCATTTGTTGATCGCATGTAATGGACTTAAGGTCCGTTACAGTGCGTTATTTACCAATTGTAATTAACTTGCGTAAAAATGTGATAGATGCGACTTATATATAAGATAAATGGTTGTACAACATAAATAATACGGATAGGTAGACAAGCGTTTCAAGTGACAAGGATTTTTGATTTTTTATTTAATTTTTCGCAGAACTAGTATGACCCCCCCCCCCACCCCACTCGGCAAGTGCCCGCTTGACGTTGACTTACGTGACACCCTATATATATACTAATATTATCAAGAGGTAAAGTTTGTGAGGTTGTAGGAAGTAATCTCTGGATCTACTGAACCGATTTTGAAAATTCTTTTACCAATAGAAAGCCAAGTTATTTGTGAGTGTCATAGGCTCTATATTAATTCGAAAAATAAAAAGTCTTTTTCGTGGTAGTCGGATTTGCAAAGTAAGTTGGAGAAAAAACGGTCGAACGAAAACGTTTCTAACTAACGCTGCCTTATGAGAGATATATGATTAAGTTCTAGAGAAAAGTTGTAGAGATTGATAATGGCTACAAAAAGTCAGCGACAGTATATATCTATCTTTTATATTTAAGTCACAAAAAGTAGTTTATTATATTAAAAAAATAAGTTTATTGGTCATATTATCAACAAATATGAATTCTTATCAAAATAAGTAAATTTATCGTCTCAAGTGTGTAAAACAAAATACTTTTCCCTTTTACTGCATATAATTTCCCTTTTACTGCATAAATGGTTAATGAGATAAGACACTCACAAATAAGACCCTAACAAGATGACACTCACAAATAACGGTAATATAGTCAAATTTGCATGCAAATATATACATACATATGCAGTAAAAATATAACCCTTGTTTTGGCAGTCAGGAAATAAATCATAGGAACCACACTCATAATTTCATCACAAGTAAAAATGTTTACCGCCCAACGAAGTGGGCACGGGTCAGCTAGTATGTTATACTAGGGATGTTTCCAAAGTTCTGGGAATTTAGCCATATTTTTATTATTTTGTTAATTTTCGTCAATATTACAATGTAGTTTTTCAACATAATCCCCACTTAACTGAATACATTTATCCCAACGATAAACTTATTTTTTTAAGCCGTCCTCAAAGAACTTTTTCGGTGGCTCCTCAATCCACCTATTTATGGCACGTTTTACGTCAGTTAAACTTTCAAATCGAACACCCCGTAAGGGTTTTTTCAAATCTGGAAACAGGTGATAATCACTGGGTGCAAGATCCGGGGAATAAGGTGGGTGTGGAAGCAATTCCCATCGTAAATCGTTCAAAACATCCTTCGGTTTTCTTGAAGTGTGTGGTCTTGCATTATCCTGTTGCAATAACGGACGCTTATGCAACTTTCCAGGCCGTTTTTAAACAAGTGCCTGTTGCAGTGGTCCGGATAATAAATTCGAATAATATTCTGCGTTAATTGTAGTACCTTTCGCCAGATAATCCTTAAAAATAATTCCTTAGCAATGCCAGAATACAGTAAGCATTACCTTTCCAACAGAAGGAACTGCACGCGCCTCAAGTGGAGGCCCTTCTTCAGGTTTGCGCCATTCTTTGGATTGACTTTTGGTCTCAGGATTGAAATAAGGAATCCACGTTTCGTCAGTGGTTATTATTCGTTGCCAAAATTTATCACCGTAACGGGCTAACAGCTCTTGAAGTTGACGACAAGTATCAGACCTATTGAGTTTCTGGTCTGCTCTTAACAGCCTTGGCACCCAGCGAGCCGAAACCTTGCTAACGCCCAAACAATCATGCAAGATGTTATGAACTTGTCGTGTACCTATCCCTAGGCACACACTAATTTGACGAATAGTCATTCGCCTGTCCTCTTTCAGTAGGTCTTCGACGGCAGTAATGTTTCTTTCATTTACCGACGTGCTTGGGCGCCCACTGCGTGGATCGTCTTCTAGTGATGTTCTACCGGGTTTAAAACGATCGATCCACCGATAAACAGCACTTTGGGATTCTGCAGACTCACCAAATACTCCTTGCAGACGCTGAATAATTTCTGATGTTTTCACACCTTCTTTCCACAAAAAGAAAATTATTGCTCTTTGAGATTTTGCTGCGTCTTCCATGGTTACAAAAACAGTGTTTAGAAAACGCATCTATAACAGTCGAACACCTAAATCAGACTGAACAATTTTGCACTAAATAGTTGCATAAACATGTCAAGACTTGTCTGGCACCAATAACATTGCCTATAAGTTCTGCGTAATTTAATTATAGCACAATTCCCAGAACTTTGGTAACATCCCTCGTATATAAAAATGAATCGCCGTGCGTTAGTCTCGCAAGATCTCGAAAATGACTAGACCGATTTGAATTATTATTTTTTTGGTTTTGTTTGCCTTGATTCAGGGATGGTTTACAAAAACAAATATTTAGGAAAAATTAAAAGAAACAACTGAACATCGAAAAAATCGAAATTGGTCATTTTGGGAAATGGGCCATTTCAATAATGGCGTTCGCGGCGATCCTATTGTTTGACAGCTGCGCCATCCATAACTGTTATTCACCCGTGCGATTGTGTAAAATTTCAAAAAGTCGAAAAGTCGAAAAAGTCGAAAAAGTCAAGAGTCGAAAGAGTCGAAAAAGTAAAAAAAGTCGAAAACGTCGAAAAAGTCGAATAAGTCTCAAAATAAGTCGAAAAGTCAAAAAAGTCCGAAGTCGAAAAATGCAAAAAAGTCGAAAAAGTCGGAAAAGTCGAAAAAGCATTTGTATTTCATCATGTAAATTAAATATATTGAATTTATTTTAATTACAAACGACTTTTATTTCACCACCAAACGAAACTCAAACCATACATTATTCGGCCATATTATAGATTTCAATGAATTGGATTTGGAAGGTTGATTAGGATCAATAAACGCTTATGAAGAGTTACAATCAAATCAATTTTAGGTGGTACGAAGTTCACCGGGTCATCTAGTCTGATGTATTTCTTGATTTTAGATAGAATATCAAATGAGCACCTCGGCAAATGTATAGAGGCCATTGCTCTGGCGCGATTGCGTCCAATCGCGCGTTCGGCGTAAAAACGTGGCTCGAGGCCCATTTGCGCATGCAAATTCACTCGTTAATATTAAAGCGAGCGACCCGACGAAACAATGGCTCCCGACTATAAACAGATTACATCCATTCTGAACGAATTATTCGTAAAACCCGATATGCATTTTGGGACAGAGCGCTGCTTAATCTGGGTGCATTTCGGTAATTATATTCAATTGTTGAATTGAAAAATCACATCATTGCGACGAGGTTATTTAAAAATGATTTTGGGGACTGTCAGAGAGCAATAAAAAAACAAATATACCTACTGTCCGGGCCTATGGCGAACGTTATTCATTAATTTATTTATATATGAATTAATTTTCGTTTCACTTCACTTCGCTTTCAAAATAACAACAAATATTTGATTATATAAAATCGAAGACTATCGCGGTTGTTTGACATTATAAATAGGATGAAAATAATACTAAAAATAAGAGTAACGTGAAAATAGTCATAGTTATATTCATATTCATATTAATTTTATTAGTATACTGGTATACAAGTCAGATACAGATTCAGAACATTCATACACATTAGCAAACAAACATTTTTTTTATGGTAAAGAAAGGATAAAATAAACAAAACAAAACAAAGAAAAAACACAAGAATAATGTAAAAAGAAGAAATACAAGACAAAATGCAGAGATCATTAAATACTTTAGCCACCAAAGCATTTAAGACTTCACTCGAGTAATATTCCTCCAGTGAGTAAAACGCCTTATCTGTAAGGTACCTCTTAAGGCGTCTCTTAAACACGACAAGAGATTGCGCCGGCCTAATGTGCTCGCTGAGTTTGTTGTAAACCGCTGGGCCGGCGATGTACGCTAGCCTCTCCGACTTGGATAATGCATGACTTACCGAACGTAGCATGGTACGGGATCTTGTTGGATAGTGATTATGCACACCATTCACTTCAAAATCGGCTAGATTTCTGCGAACGAACAGCGCTACTTCCATTATATAAATGGAAGTAGTCAACAGACTAATGGAAGTATAAAAATAGTCTTAAAATAATCTCAATGTCAGAAATTTATATAAGTTAAATGTTTAAAATTAAGAATAGATAATAAAAATGACATAATGGTAATTCAAAATATTTATACATAGTCATAAATAGTAATCATAAACATAATCAAATATTTATAAATAGGATAGAAAACGAATTTACCGCGTGAAATTTGTAGCACCCGACGTTTCGGTGACGTTGCCCGGCCCCCCACCATTGTTATAACCTACGCAGTGGCGGCAGCGGCATGCGGCCTACCCGCAAAACAACGGATTGACAGCTCTTTCAGTCTAACCTTGACAACGGCGGCTGCAACGTCACCGAAACGTCGGGTGCTACAAACTTCACGCGGTAAATTCGTTTTCTATCCTATTTATTTATTTATTTATTTATTTATTTTAAGGAAAACCAACAGCCATATAAAATATTAAATAACAACTTAAATAATAAATGATAGCCAATAACAGGTTCTCACATATAGAAACAGTTTATAAATTTTAAATATTTGATTATGTTTATGATTACTATTTATGACTATGTATAAATATTTTCAATTACCATTATGTCATTTTTATTACGTATTCTTAATTTTAAACATCTAACTTATATGAATTTCTGACATTGAGATTATTTTAAGACTATTTTTATAATAATGACTATTTTCACGTACTCTTATTTTTAATTATTATTAAGGCTTTTATTTGTGATTTTGAATTGTTCACGTCTGTACTCTTATTTTTTATTTCACTTTTAACAGTGTAATTAATAAAAATGGCACGTAGCCATTTAGATTTTCTCAAATACTTCTTTTATTTTGTTTTTTACGTATTTACATGTATTTTTTTTCTACGTATTCAACTACCCTATGTTTATGGAATATACGCACAAGCACACGCGTTGCTTAGTTGGGCGACATCGGACAGAGGGCTTCATTTAATAATTTAGTCTAATTGTTTGCTGCGTTTTCGTTATATGATATACTAGCTGCGCCCCGCGGTTTCACCCGGGTGGTGATGGAAAATTGTGATATCTTTATAAATTATAGCCTATGTGTTATTCTGATGTGTAAGCTATATTATTATAAAGTTTCATCAAAATCCATTCAGTAGTTTTTTCGTGAAAGAGTAACAAACATCCATACATACATTCTTACAAACTTTCGCGTTTAAAATAGTAGTAGGATTATTTGATTTTTCTTAATTGTAACTTGTAATATTTTTGTGAATTGCTTAAATTGAAATGTTAAAATCATAACGTCACGTAATCTGGTTGCAACTGGAAGTAAGGGCAGGAGTGTCGTTTGTTTGAGTGTCTGTTTTGTCCTTTCTTCTGCGCTCACCTCACGGGAGACAGAACGATGTAATATCGTAAAAACTTCCTGAGGTGACGGGTTCGCTCGTTGTAGTTGTGCGCATGAGCGTTCCGGGACGATTGCTAAAATCGCCATGCAGGTGCGTCTACCGTGTTAACAACAAACTACCCCTTTTTCTCTATGCATTTTACAAAATAATGGTGTTTTATTTCCCCGATTCCCGTGTCCGTCTCAACAATAAATAACATTTTATTCGATCGTCTATTCGATTCAGTACGGTATAAGAAAATCTTAAAAGATTAAAGGCTCAGCTGCTCATCCACTACTAACAACACTTAAAAGTATGGTTTATGGTCATCTTGGCCGGCGGAGCTGTGTTCAATGCAGGGCAAGTGCCCCGGTGCAATGCTTTACTGCATATGAGGGCTGGCGGGCGAAAAGTGCCTGCATAAAGTAAGTTTACGAGAGACGCTCTAAAATGGTGACTTCCTCTCAGGAGGAAACGACCTTTATACGTTTTGCGAGGACAGACAACCTTTGATCGACCTCATGGCGAGAGATTGCACTTTTTATTACTCCCATGTTGATAAAAAAACGGTTTTGTCACCCCAAGACTTCACCGGCAAGTAGCCAAGGACTGATTTTACGTGAATATTAATTTCATAGATAGCTATCGTGAAGAAATACACAGACACAGACAGACTTCAGTCTAGACATAATCTTTGGAAATTTTAGCATGTTCACAATACTTATAAATGTCAACTCTCTAAGTCCAATATTTGGAAGATTATATATGAGTAGTAAGCCCTCTGCTGGACTGATTTCAATTACAATCTAATATAAATAGTTATTTATAAAAGACTGATCGATTAAAAAAACCGATTATTTAATCGAATAACAATACAACTCCAGGTTGTTCGGTGTGAGGTGGTGGTATCAACTTACGAGTTATCTCCGTATTGAAAGGTGGTTTTGAATGAAGTAGAAGGAATTTATTGATCGAAGGTTTGAATATTGCCAGTTATAACGCTTGCCGAATAACTTACATTGACGCGAGTGTATAGATGCGCGACTGCGGTTACGAGGATATACGGATGCGGATTGTGCGTGTGCTCCTAGTATCTTGTACTGGGCACGGCTCGAGTCTGTGGGATTACAGACTGATGCTTCGAGACTCAGGGAGAATAAGGAAAGGAAACCAAGGAGCCGGATTCGTTGACCTAACTCGTGAGAGAGAGTGCCGAATGCCGTCGCAACCTTGGGGGAAGCTGATCACTCGGGGAATGATAATTTGGTTGCTTTGCGCCAGTTTATATAGGCCGATCAATGATGCAATCCAAAAATATTCCGAGTAAAAGTATTGTTTCATCGTGCTGATTCATAGCTGCACGAGTCAAAATAATAGCTGAATTGTGTCTGTGGCTTTCACTGGAAATCGATGCATTTGTTGATCGCATGTAATGGACTTAAGGTCCGTTACAGTGCGTTATTTACCAATTGTAATTAACTTGCGTAAAAATGTGATAGATGCGACTTATATATAAGATAAATGGTTGTACAACATAAATAATACGGATAGATTAGCATGCCATCTTCAAGTCTATTGAAATATTAAAGCGCGTAATTATTGCGTAATCAAACCATTAAACCAAATTACAAATTGACGTATTTTTGTAAATAATATAAAAATAAAAGAGTTATCATCTTCGTTTGTTATTAAATTATCATTTTTTTACGGTAAGGGTGAATAGGATAGGATAGGATACGGTAAGGGTGTGTTTAGATCGCCTTCTATTAAGCTACTGAGCACAAAAGAAGATCAATGGATGTTTGGAACTATAAGTACCATCTACACGTTCCGTTTTATAGTATAATCCAAGCTGCCAAAAGGTAGTATAGCATTGAGCAATCAAATACCCTATATAATCAATGCCAAAACTTTTCGTCCGCGCATCGAGGCAATTAAGGTGATATGATACCTGGGAACGACCAGATATATATATATATTTTTTTTAGGTAATAACAGTCATATACATTTGTGTCAAAATAAGACATAAAACAAATAAACCTGTATTACCATTAATTACTACAAAACATTATAAATAGTAGCAAAGAGAAAATGACAAACACAATTACACTAATAACTTATTAAACCAAGCAACCCAACTAACTAATGCAACCAAAAAACAAAAAGTTTTACTTAAAAACAAATTAAACTAAAAGCTAATGCAACAACAAATCGCCTATTTTTTCCTAAAGCTAACCAACGTGTCGGAAAATATGTCCAGGTCATTCGAAGCTTTATTATAATGTAAACATGACCGTCTGAAAAAGGTATTTCTCGCATAGTTCGTATGAAAAGAGGGTATATAAAATGTATCTTTTGAACGAGAAGAGGGAGACCGAGGAATTTTAAAAATAATTTTGCCCAAAAGGGGTGTAGAATTAATATGGTTATTAAAAAAAATATGTAGGAAGATATTGTCTAAGAAGGTACGCCTTGCATACATAAAGTGTACTTTGTGTTACCTGTCCGAAAGTCCAATGATTTTAAGAATCTCTTTTGCACCCTCTCAATCCTATCTATATGAACAGCATATTGGGAATTCCAAACTACGCTTCTGATATATGATACTGACAAACTTCGTTTCATGATTTTTTTGAATAATATAAGCACTAATTTTAAAAAGCTTCTAAGCGAATTGCTCGATAAGAAACCGCGATTATTCTTACAATGTAAGCGGTGAGTGTGTTTTGTTTTAATTTAATTATATTAACTGATTAATTCTCTAGCGTCGCGCTTAGCCGCATTTTTTATTTAAGCCCTAAATTAATTACGATAAAATAAAACATTAAAGCGCTCTGACAGTTGCGCTAAATACGCTTTACATTGAACACCCTTATTGCACCACTTTATCCTGTGCGCCAAGACGATTTTATTGTGATAACGCAGTGATCAAACCAGTTACTTACTGCCTGCTGGCCGGCGCGTACGTACAAAAAATCAATATAGCAATGGACTATGAAAAATAGTAAATTAAATTACATTGGTAATTACGATGTCATTTCAAAGGAATTGTAAAATGTCATTATGCGCATACGTGTTGATTTTAAGTAGATACATAGAGGGTGGATCTCTTGAAAATACCAATGTTTCAAATTGCCTATAAATGATTAGGTAATTTATTAAAAAGTGTAAGTCCTATGTAAAGACTAATCACCTGGAACTTAGCTGTACGTGATATAATCGGTTTGGCGGTGATTGGTTTTATTCCTGGTGCATGCCGATGTACTTCCTCGTGTGATATTGTCGAGCTCTTATTGCGATAGAATTCGCAAAAAGCTCCTTGAGCAAAAATTACATTTATATATAGTACGGTCAATATCCCTGGTTTTCGGAAGTGTTCATGACATATAAAATCGAAGACTATCGCGGTTGTTTGACATTATAAATAGGACAGAAAACGAATTTACCGCGTGAAATTTGTAGCACCCGACGTTTCGGTGACGTTGCAGCCGCCGTTGTCCAGGGTAGACTGAAGAGCTGTCAATCCGATGTTTTGCGGGTAGGCCGCATACCGCTGCCGCCACTGCGTAGGTTATAACGGCGATGGGGGGCCGGGCTCGGAGCGCGGGAATTTTGAAAATCCGTCTTGCATACAACACTTCAATAGAGACGACGGTTACAAACTCTCTTCTACGTGGAACCCTGTTCTTAAAATGTTCCCGCCGCCGAACGCCGAACGCAAAGACATAAAACAGGATACAGTGAAAGTTGTATGCAAGACGGATTTTCAAAATTCACGCGCTCCGAGCCCGGCCCCCCACCACCGTTATAACCTACGCAGTGGCGGCAGCGGTATGCGGCCTACTCGCAAAACATCGGATTGACAGCTCTTCAGTCTACCCTAGACAACGGCGGCTGCAACGTCACCGAAACGTCGGGTGCTACAAATGTTCATGACATGACTGCCATGGGCCAATTCCCATTATCGAACGTATGGCTCTTTTCTGTAGAGTGAATACAACTTGAGTTGTCAACGACAAAGGACCAACCCGTCACATCAGGAAATTTTAACGATAGTGATCGTTCTATCTCCAGTCAGGTGAGCGTAGATAACTTAAGAGACAATACACATCTACCGTCTAGCTAAGCCAACATGCCCGACAGAGGCTAATGCCTTACGGTGACGTACAGAGAAAGGTACCCAGCGCGCAGCCTCGGCCCTGTCTACCAGTTTCGGAAGGATATCTCAGTCTGGAATTAACCATCAGGATACCTCCGTCCTCCCGACTGGTTACGAGTCTGAAGTCGCTTGCGCGAACTCTAAGTTTGCCGTATATTGTGCGGTGATTCAGTTTGAATCTATGGCGGACCAATTGGCATATTTTGTTTCGGACTCGGCTCTGAATTCAGGTACAGGTAGCGGTTTGGTCATTTTAAGACTGGTTGAAAGGCGGGGGAGTCTGCAAACTACTGTCTCCTATATAGCGGGGGTGGTTATTCACCTTACGGCAACTGCTTTTGAAACGACCAATCGGCTACCCGTTCCCGGGTGAGGAGCCGGGCAAGAATTCCGTGATCCACGATAGATTCGGTAGACGCCGTATAACAGTTACGTAAGGGAGAGGACCGCGCAAGCAACCTCGATCCTGTAACCAGTTAGGAGGAAGGAGGTATCCTGAAGGTTAATTCCAGACTGAGATATCCTTCCAAACTGGTAGTCATGGACAAGATTGCCCGCTGGGTACCTTTCCCGGTGACTCGCCGTACGGCGTTGGCTTCTGGCGGGCAGGTGGCGTAACTAGACAGTGGATTGTTTTTCGTCACAAGTCGTCTGCGCTCACCTCACAGAAGACAGAACGATCTAATATCGATAACGCTTCCTGAGGTGACGGGTTACCCTATTGTAGTTGACAGCTCTAGTTGGTGCGCAAACCGTGCAGTAGCTCTGAGAGGCGATCCTTCAGGGTAGGCCGATCTACGCCGCGAGAATCCTACCCGGGGTAGACCTCCACACGAGGAGGCTACTGAATAGGAGCTGAATATTGAGTTGGACCGACCCGGAAACACAGTGAATCTTATAGCGCAAGCTGCACGAAACCTTTTGCCGCAAAGTGATACACAGTTGATGTGCGCTGCGATACCTAATAGAAGAACACCATATTTGCTCCTCATATTTGCATATGCGAAAGGCACGATCCACGCGAGCACCTACAGGGCGCCAATAATAAACGGGTGTGAAATTCCTGCGCCCCGGAATGCTAAAAGCTGAACATCGCCGTTTGGTAATTACCAGCTAATCACATGCCATGTCTGTCATTAGCATGGCGTGTCCTCACTCTTGCTCCGTCCAATTATCCCCCTTGTTGCGGACATCAGCTGAGAGGTGGAGATGGGTGAGTGGGAATTGGAGAGGGTTGGGGTAGGGAAGGAGGCGGAGGAAGAGGAGCGGATGTAAGTATTGCAAGATGAGAACAATTATATCCTTGCTTACTCACTTCAAGGATATCTGAAATAGCACAGTTCTGAACAATATTATGTATATTAAAAAGACGTTTTGAGTTAACATTTGATTTGTGATTTGCTTTAGGTTAGTTTTATTATAATTAATACCACCATTATACGTCTTCAAATGTAAGTAAACGAATAAATGCAACACGTTAAAAAAGGTTCCTTATTAGGCACATTTTGAATCTAATTATTAAGTATCATAAATTGTCCCTCATAAATTGTCCCTCAGTGAGGACAGAAATGTGTAAAAAGGGACCTGAGTTCTGTTGTGTTAAATATTTTAACGCTATTCCACAAAACATCAAATCAATGCAACAACCAGCATTCAAACAGACATTAAAGCACTGGCTCAAAAATAAATACTATTACAGCGTGAATGACTTTTTAAACGATAATAACAAATAAACAATATAACATATGTTTATTGTAATTCTCCAACATTTGAAACTTTAAACATTTATATTTAATTCTAGCTCTAAATCTGACAAACCGTAGATAGCCTAATAATTCCAGTTTGATATTTTAATTTAACCCCTCAAGCCCCGATTGGCCCCGTTTTAATATTATTTTTATTTATTTTGTTTGATTTTATTATGTTTTATTATGTTAATATGATTCATTTTAATTATGGGTACAGTGGTTTGGCAGTAATTAATGTTTTGGTAAGACAGTGTCGTAATTCAATTTTTTTACTAATTTTTACTAAAAAAATTTGGGACCGCAACTTGTCAATCGGCTGAGGGGCCGAGGCCTGAAGGGTTAAAAACAAACTGACATTTGATTTATATATAGTAATGGAAATTTACTAAATTTGTAGATAATAGTTCTAATTATTATTTTGTTAATACCTATGTCTAAAACGTAATACTTTTCGGATTTGTTTTCCTTCAACTGCGAAGTGAACATATTAAATTATAGAAAAATAAATATTGTACGCCTGATTGGTAAACTGTATAGCACATTATAAATAGGATAGAAAACGAATTTACCGCGTGAAATTTGTAGGACCCGACGTTTCGGTGACGTTGCAGCCGCCGTTGTCTAGGGTAGACTGAAGAGCTGTCAGTCCGTTGTTTTGCGGGTAGGCCGCAAACCGCTGCCGCCACTGAGTAGTTTATAACGGTGGTGGGGGGCCGGGCTCGGAGCGCGGGAATTTTTAAAATCCGTCTTGCACACAACACTCACTGTATCCTGTTTTACGTCTTTGCGTTCGGCGTTCGGCGGCGGGAACATTTTAAGAAGAGGGTTCCACGTAGAAGAGAGTTTGTAGCCGTCATCTCTATTGAAGTTCGGAGTTCTTCTTATTTCAATGGCTTCCCGGATCATGCGAGGAAAGTAGAATTGTTCCTTGGATAGAACAATGGGATTTTGAAACTGCATCCAGTGGTTAATTCCGCTATCCAATATATGTTCGCAGATCGCCGATTTTTCTCGCTGAACGTTTTTAACAGCTTTGATGTGTTCTGTCAGTCGCGTGGCTATGGGCCGTTTCGTTTGTCCAACGCCTACCCGCAAAACAACGGACTGACAGCTCTTCAGTCTACCCTAGACAACGGCGGCTGCAACGTCACCGAAACGTCGGGTCCTACAAATTTCACGCGGTAAATTCGTTTTCTATCCTATTTATAATGTCAAACAACCGCGATAGTCTTCGATTTTATGTATAGCACATATAATAGTACCTATCCATTTTGTACGACCTACTTACAGTTCACAATAAAGAATTATTATTATATTTATCATATTTCAGTAAACTACCCTAAAATATTAAAATTATATGTAGAAGCGGGAAAATAGCCAAGTTTAAGTCCAAATTAAATTGGTACCTTTTTGAGAGAGGAATGATATCAACGAAAACTAATTAGGTGATTTTCCATTTTAATTTTCTTCTCTCTGATTTACATTTTTACCGTTTTTTTGGCTATTATATTATTAAGAATATATTGTTTTCTGTCCGATAATAAATTATATTTTGCATTTGTAGTACCATATGATTTTCTATTTCATGACTACTTAATTGATATAAAATCGAAGACTATCGCGGTTGTTTGAGATTATAAATAGGATAGAAAACGAATTTACCGCGTGAAATTTGTAGGACCCGACGTTTCGGTGACGTTGCAGCCGCCGTTGTCTAGGGTAGACTGAAGAGCTGTCCCCGCAAAACAACGGACTGACAGCTCTTCAGTCTACCCTAGACAACGGCGGCTGCAACGTCACCGAAACGTCGGGTCCTACAAATTTCACGCGGTAAATTCGTTTTCTATCCTATTTACTTAATTGATAATTCTCACGTCAAAATATTTTAAAGTAGGTTAGTATTTTGATTTTTTTAAACTATATCACGTCAAATAATTATCTGTTTAACTATGTAGTTTCACGTATCTCCCACGACTATTATTAATTATGTGGTGAGACTCCCCAAAAGCCTTTAGTATCGATTTTTTTAATTCTTTTAAATCTTACTAAACCATTATACCTACGACTAGCTAAAACCCATCGAGATCGACGGTCAGTTTATTGACAGTAATGTTTAAAAAATAAACGGAAACATACTTCCTATGTTTCCGTTTATTAAGCAGCTAATAGTCATGCGGTCGAGAAAAAAATTACAAAAAAAGTAGAAAAATAGAAATTATCCTATTTTCATAAAATTAAACATGGCAGATGGAACCTACTCTGGGTCTCAAAAACACGAAAATATCGTTGATTATAATATTGTATTAAGATTGCTAGACTCCATAGTACATTTTGCAAAGAACGCAAAGACGTAAAACAGGATACAGTGAGTGTTGTGTGCAAGACGGATTTTCAAAATTCCCGCGCTCCGAGCCCGGCCCCCCACCACCGTTATAACCTATGCAGTGGCGGAAACGGTACGCGGCCTACCCGCAAAACAACGGATTGACAGCTCTTCAGTCTACCCTGGACAACGGCGGCTGCAACGTCACCGAAACGTCGGGTGCTACAAATTTCACGCGGTAAATTCGTTTTCTATCCTATTTATAACAGCAATTTATTTTGCCACCTATAATAAAATTGCTAGTGAATGTTTTTTTTTTATAAAGAACAGATTGATTATAAATTTTAAAATTATTCTAACATATCTAAACCGAAAATTATATATAAACCAATAATATTAATAAAAACATTCAATTGTCAGTGCCATCTGCCGCATTATTTATATAGGCTGATTACTTTACAGAAATAAATCAGAGAGATAGAATGCCGTCTAATAGACTATCTGAACATTAAAAAACGTAATTATTACGAATTGAAACCTGTATACCAAATAAAAATGTGCATATTCATGTGAATAATAATAACATAATAAGAGCTTTATATAAAAATTCGTTTCATATATTTATTATGTATGTATTATTTATTTTGTTATATTTATTATACGTTATTATTTTGTTTCAAGATAAGATACCGTTTAGGCCTGTTAAGAGCCTCATCTAAAGTGCGCCGCGTTGTTTATTTATTATATATTTTTAATATTTTTTTTATTATTATTATTTTTTATTTTATTCTGAAGACCACATTTTAGGGCAATTTAGTGTCATTAGCTTTTTACTAAAACTTGTACATTTGTAGGCAACCAAGCAATCAAGCAAACTTGATTGTAATATTGGAGTCCTGTCCACCCTAGAACGGGCTAGTCCCAGTTGGGTGACAGAAACAAATAAGCAAAAGGTTAAGATTTTGCCATTCGGTTCCTGTTATTTTTGTAAGCTAATCAATGTTTAATAGTAATTAATTCTTAAATAAATAAATAAATAAATACTGTTATACCATGAATAAATCTTTGAACTGTGAGTGCCATGTATACAGGTTGCGTTTCGTAGTAAAATCCTAGCTGCCAAGTCGTGGTACGGCAATGAGCAATCTAATATACTATATAATCAATGATAACATGCACCAAATGCAAATACATAGGTCACATTAGAAAACTTCCGAAACTTTCTACTCAAATAACCAACTTGTACCAACAAAAATAATTGTAGACCGCTGTTGCTGTTGTCAAGGAAAATCTTTTAACATATGAAGAAAATAATATGCAAGGCATTTTTAGAGGAGTATAGTTCTGTGTAATTATTGTATTGGGTTTGCCAATAAGGGTGAGTCGATGTTGACAGACTGTGCAATAAAACAAGCTGTGTGTCAGGTATTAACGAAATTCCTATTTTATTTGAAAGACACGTGTATGAAATATGACATCGTGCAAATATCAACTGCGCAAGCTAACTGACGTATTACTTTCGATTGTCTCCGTTTTTCGATTTAAAAATAGTAACAGTGTTTTGATTAGGAAAAAAATCATTATACACATACAGTGAAGTGAACTTAAGCAAACAGTGTTGAAAAAAAACAAAAATCTATCACGTATGTACTTTACCCAAATATATATTAAAAGTATTTCAAGCAAAACAGACAAAGTGTACCCCATTCGTGTGCGAATAATTGTGTTCATTGTCGTTTTGACATAAATTCACATATCAACAGACATCTAGCCAAAAATAGTGGCAGCGGAGGAGTAACTGCTTATCCGAGTGGCTTAGTTCACTGCTTTGGCACAGAGACCCTGGGTTCGATCCCAGCTCGGGTACGAAACATCGCCTTTTTTTTCGGATTTAAATTTTAAAGTGAACGCCCTCTGTAGATTTTAAGCGAAAATTGATTGATTGTAAAACAAACATAAAAAAATATATAATATATTATTAACTAAACTAGGCCACCTATCGATACTTCTTACAACTAAGGAGAGCCGTTTCGGCACTTACAATCTGACGGCGCAACAATCGTACAGGAAATCATCGTATAGTCCGTATCGGAAGAATTGAAATTCCGTATAGTCCGTATCAGAAAAATTGAAAGTTCGTACATATCATATCTAAATAAAACATTACCGTCGTCTTCGGTCAATATGGTTGATTCTCCTAATGAATTCGATTGCAAGAAATGCAAAAAAAATATCACAGATCCGGATGAAATTTTAAGGTGTTATAACTGCAAAGTACGTACTCATAATGGATGCTCAATGAGAAAAGTTAACAAGGTAGGGATTAAGACCTGGAATTGCGCCAATTGCATTAATTGTGCTGAGAAACCTCGGAAGAAAACACCTCAACCTCTAACGTTTAGCGCATCCAACGAATGCCGCAGCGACCCAGATTTATCTAGCCGTCCATCCATTCGCAAGCAGATTGAAATAACAGGAACTCCGCAATCACCAGCATTTGTAAAAAGAGAGGACCTTCGACAGATGCTTGCCGAATTTAAAATGAACATCGCTGGCATAATGGAGGATAAACTTTTAGTAAAGTACTCCGAGTTAGCCTCTCAAAACAATGAGATTCTGCAAGCCATACAAGCAATCTCCATGAAGTACGATGAAATTCTCGAACGAGTAAATGTGGTTGAGGAAAAATGTGCTTCTCTCACGAAAATCAAAGACACTAATGTAGCGCTCTCTAAGCGCGTCTCATATCTTGAGGAAAATCTGGATGCTCTGGAGAACCATGGGACTGCTACGGAAGTTGAAATCCGTGGACTTCCGGAGCAACGCCAGGAAAACCTCTCACAAATATTTGGCGATATACACAATACCATCAAGAGCACAGTGGACCTAAAGGAAGTCATCGCGATCAATCGTAAAGCTTAAGTGCAGCCGGGTGCAGGCGGACCCAAGCCAGTCATCGCTAAATTCACTACTCAACATCATCGCGATAGCTTCATTTCTTCTCTGAAATTATTTAACAAAAACTGTAAAAGTAATGGCGAGAAGCTAAACACGACCCACGTAGCATTTCCAGGACAACCAAAGCCCATCTATGTATCAGAGAACTTAACACGGCGTACAAAATATCTTTTTATGGCCGCTAAAAAGTTCGCCAAAGAAAGGCGTTTCTCTTTCTGCTGGTGCAAAGGAGGATGCGTTTTTCTAAAGAAACATGAAGGTTCGAAGTTATTTCGTGTGCGCAGCGAAGACACGTTCCCCCAAATTGACTAATCGTTACCCTTTTCCTACTAAGGCCATACTCTTTCTATTTTATTCAATTCAATCAGAAATATCTCATGTTGTATTTGTCATTATAGTAACTTCCGTTTCGTATTTAAATAATATATAATATATTTTAATACATTTATTAAATTGCATATTTAAAAGTATATCTATTTACATTATACATAAGATTATTCGTTTATCATCATACAAGTATTATACCTCAGCAGATGCTTTCCCTGGAAATCCGTTTTCCTCAAAATGACTCAGGTACTAACTTCCTTGGAGGACTTTAAACTAATAACCTGCGAGGAATTTGATTGCCTGAATAGTTGTAAAAGCTATATCATGGAAACCGAGGGCATTAATATTTTGACACTAAATATACGCAGTATAAATAAAAATTTCGATGATTTGATGACGCTGCTACATAGTTTCGATTACTTATTCGATATTTTAATCCTGACAGAATGTTGGATCAGTGATTTGTATTTGCCAAAAACAATAAATGGGTTCAAAAGTTACAATACCAAATGCGTTAGACTCCAAAACGACGGGGTTGTCGTCTATATAAAAACTGAGTTAGGAGGAATAGTTACGGAAAAAAAAGTAGATGATGCCAACTGTCTCTCCTTATCGCTGGAAGGTAATATTAATATTTTAGCAATATACAGGTCTCCTAGCAAAGCAAATATAACGGCTTTTTTGGAGTCCCTGGATAAACTATTGCTGAAGTATACTACAGTCCCCAATTTAATTCTAACAGGCGACCTTAATATTAATATTATCAATGAGAAACATCGTCAGGTGGATGACTACCTAAATATGCTGGCCCACCATGGCCTAAATGCAGCTATTGACAAGCCAACCAGAATTGCCGACAGTTATGCGAGCTGCATCGACCATTTCATGGTAAAGGCTAAACTTTCAATCAAATCTTTTGTGTATGAGGCCCATATTACTGATCATTTTGCAATAGGTATTTGTATAACGAAGACTAAATCGAAACCATGTAATCGAAACATCACGAAGACAGTCATCGACAAAGATCTATTTATAGAAATAATTAAAACTTCTGATTGGAGTCATATTCTAGCAGCAGACGACACTAATTTAGCAGCAGAATACTTCCTAAATAAAGTCACTAGCGCTATCAAAAACGCATCCAAGGAGAAAGTAATTAAAATTAGTAGAGCTAAGTTAAAAATAAAACCATGGATAACGGATAGTCTTTTATTAAGTCTAAGAAAACGTGACAAAATTCACAAAGCCATTAAAACAAATCCTAATGACATACGTCTACTGAACTATTACAGAAACTATCGCAATATGTGCAAAAGGCTTATAAAAAAAACTAAATACGACTACTACAAGAACCTGTTAAATGAAGTCAATGGAGACAAGAAAAAGACATGGGACATAATAAAGGATATAGCTTTCGGAAAAAAAGAACAGCCCAAAATTAAAGCTGTTAAAATAGGACAAGAAGTCCGCTATATTGATCAGTATCCTCAAGAGACATTAAACTTTTCAAATCAGTACTTTGCGACTGTTGGGGAAAAACTGGCAAAGCTTATACTCCGAGATATTGACTCTACTGAGGACATATTATCAAACTCAATAAATAGTCAGCGAAAAAGTAAATCACTATTCAATTTCACTCCTACTGACACAAACGAGGTTAGCAAAATAATTAGGAACCTAAAAAAATGTGCCCCTGGCTGTGACGCCATTCCTAGTGACCTCGTGAAATATGCGGAGAACTGGATTGTAGAGCCTATCGTTCATATAATTAATTTAAGTTTTAAAACCGGAGTTTTTCCTCAATGCCTTAAGAAGGCTAAAGTAATACCTATCTACAATTCTGGTAGCAGTGATGATATTAGCAACTATCGGCCTATCTCCTTACTCAGCCTGTTTTCAAAAATAATTGAAAAAATTGCTAAATCACAGCTCGTTAATTTCTTGGACTCCGAGGGCCTTTTCTCCGAACATCAATACGGCTTTAGACAAGGTCGAGGGACAAATGACGCCATTAAGTTCGTTACTCAATCCGCAGCAAACATTATTGATCAAGGTAAAAAAGCCATGGCAGTTTTCCTCGACCTGTCTAAAGCATTTGATACTGTTTCACACGCGATACTCAAAAAAAAGCTTATTGGATATGGTATACAAGGATACGCGAATGACTGGATAACAAGTTATTTGAAGGATAGGTCACAGGTTTTAGTGATCGACGACAAAGAAAGTGACAGTGCCGAAATATGCTTTGGTGTACCTCAAGGCAGTGTACTTGGCCCTGTTCTGTTTCTCATGTACGTCAATGATTTGTGCGAATTGCCTCTTGGCGATAACGCAAAAATTGTCTCCTTTGCTGACGACACGGTCATCCTCCTGGAAGCAGAATCATGGGCTGAAGTACTCGTAAAGGCCCAAAAGAGCCTGGATAGTGTAAAAGCATGGTTCGATCGAGATGTCCTAACCCTAAATGCCTCAAAAACAAATTTCATTACGTTTGGTTTACGTCCGGTAGTCATCACACCTCCTCCGTCATTAATAATCCACTCTTACCACTGTAATAGGCAACCAACCTGCGCTTGTTACCATATTCAAGAAAAAACCGAAGTTAAGTATCTGGGCGTCTTAATAAACTCAAAACTGAGCTGGGATAATCAAGTAGTACAACTGTCCTCGAGGTCTAGGAAGCTGGTTTTCGTATTCAGAGAATTACGCAACGTCCTTTCCAAGAACTCCCTAAAAATGGTTTACATGGCCCTATGTCAGGGTTTATGGGTGCACGGAATAATAGCGTGGGGAGCATGTGCAAAATCTGTCTTGGATCCTCTAGTGAAAGCCCAAAAGCTTCTGTTGAGGGTAATCAATAGAAGGCCCCCACGATATGATTCCAACATGCTTTTCCAAGAAAGTAAGGTATTAGATATACGCCAGCTGTTTGTGAAACAATCACTCATGTTCTTCCATCGAACCCTTGATAAACGACCACGAAGCCAGCAACACAGAACTACAAGAGCATCTGCAGGCTTGAATTATGCCGTTCCACGAGTTAATTCATCATTTGCCCAAAGACAATTAAATTTTATAGCACCCAAAATATTCAACCGTCTTGATGACGACATAAAAAAAATTGAAAGTACCTTTTTATTCAATAAAAAAATAAAAAAATGGCTTCTTGACGATATAGGTCGTTCAAGGACAGAGAATGATCTTCTGCAAATCATATTTTAAAAATAATATACCTGCATAAATGTGTATATATATGTATATGTGAATGCGTATCTATGAATATATTTATATATGTATGTATTTAATTATATGTATCTATATATGTGTATATATATCTATTAATATATTTATATATGTGTGTATTTAAGTTTATGTATCTATATATGTGTATATGTATGTGTACGAGTACATACGTCAGTTATGCTTCTCCACCCAAGTCTGAAAATCGTATGCCCAGATAGGTACAGGCTATATTCGGCCTAGTTGGGCATGCGCTGAGCATGGTCATTTGAATGTGGGTCGTCGTTTACTTCGTACCATTACTTAGTATGACCATTTTATGAATTCTGCATGTTATGTTTAAAATAAATAAATAAAATAAAAAAAATGTCAGCCGCGGCTTCGCACGTTGGCAAGGATCCGAAAGGTCCAGTTTTCAATGACTCTACCGCATAGACCCAGCTGAATTTGAGCGATGGTGTGGGTTATGTTGACTTTGAGTGCATGGGTCGATTGCGGTTTATTGGCTTAGAACTGCGACTTCAGAAAACCCCACAAGAAACGTTGCGTTTCGGAGTAACATCCTTTGTAGTAGTACAGAATTATTATTATTTATTTATTCCGTAGCCCGCGATTCGGGAGGAGGTCGCCCTCGCAGCCAATACGCTGCTGTCGGTGCCACTGGATCTCGTACTCGATTCACGATTCGCTTCCATTCTTGACGATTTTTTTGCCACGTCTCGAGCATCCCTAACCGGTAATCGTTGATTCGGTGCCGATCGCTGAATTCTCCATTCTGTCGGACGGTCTCGCCAAAGAAGTTTACGTGGCAATCGATTATCGTTCATTCATGGCAAACATGGCCGAACCATCGTAGCCGACGTTTTTATACTTCTTCTTCGATCGTTGTTAGTAGATCGCATCTTTCTCTAATAATCTCGTTTCGAATTCGGTCGCGGAGTGAGACAACGAGAATCTGCCTCAAGCATCGCATTTGGAAGACTTCGAACTTGTTGAGGTCCGATTGTAGTAACCACCGCGTTTTCGATCCATAAAGAAGAATGGGAAGAACCAATGTTCGGTATAGCCGTACTTTGGTTTTGATGGTAATATTCGTTCGCTTCCATATGCACCACTTGAGCGAGGCGAGTGTTGCTGTTGCCTGACCGATCCGGCTATGGACATCGGCCGTCGATGCCACTTTCTTTTCTGTAACCAACGATTCTAAATACTTGAATTGTGGGGCCTGTTCGATTTGGGTTCCATCGAGGTAAACGCTGGCCTTCGAGTACGGAATTAAGAAATCTAAAACGATAATTATTGATGTTATTGGGTTCTTACCTATGTAATTGCTGGTTTTTCACACTGGCCACTTTGAACTTGGACAACATGGGTTTGAGTTGGAATTTTAAATTCAAATAAATTTCAGTTCAAGGCCATGTTTCTTTCCGCCGTTTGTTTTTGCTCAAATATTTTCGTTTGTGCAACCATAGTAAAGTTGAAAACGACGAGATGGAAAGAACTATATTAGTGTAAATTAGCATAAATATGTAAAAGAAGTAGCATAACTGTGACAAGTAAAAATTATATTAGACTAAATTAGCATTAACATCAAGTAGAATAATTATGGTAAACCAAGCTAATTAAGATAAGTTAGGTTAGGTTAGGGTATAAGTATAGATATCTAGTATGAATCATTTTATTAGTGTAATCATTTGTTATTGTAATTGTAAACAAAGTAAGTATACCAGGATAATTAGTATAGGTTAGGTTAGATGAGTAAGTAGGCATATCAATTTAGTGGAAAAGCATATTTATAAGTGTATATTCAGCTAGTTATGATAGGAGATATAGGTCAGATTAGGTTAGGTTAGAAAGTCAATGCATCTACTTAACGTAGAAAGTTATAATAGTTAATAAAAGTATAATAGGTAATAGATAATATAAGTCAGATATAAACACATTATTGTTAGTTACCCACTGAAAAGGCACTAGCCTTAGTGGGGAACTGTGACATGTAATTTGTATCTTTTTTTATGAATAAAGACTACTACCAAAAAAAAGCGTGTGTCGTTCCAATTCACAAGGCCGGCCCAAAGAATGTAGTATCTAATTACAGACCGATATCTATTCTTCCGGTTATTAGCAAGTTATTTGAGAAGGTGGTATACGATTCCCTGCTGCCCTCGTTTAGGACAATTCTCCCTGAGAATCAGCATGGTTTCTTACCAGGACGCTCGGTTACATCAAATCTATGCCAATTTCTTGACTTTGTCACGGTCAACATGGATAAGAGACTGCAAGTAGATGTAATTTACACCGATTTCTCGAAGGCGTTTGACCGCGTCGACCACGGTATTCTACTTGGAAAATTAGAATCTGTGGGCATACACGGCGACCTACTGCGATGGCTCTCATCGTACTTGAGGAACAGGCGACAGGCTGTTGTACTGGGTGGTTCCCGGTCGAATTATGTAAACATTCCATCTGGTGTACCCCAGGGCTCTCATCTTGGTCCGCTGCTGTTCAATGTATATATACACGATATTCAGGATTGTTTCCAACACTCACACTGCATTATGTACGCTGACGATCTTAAAGTTTATTCTGTGGTCAAAGATATTTCACAGTGTCATCGATTACAGGAGGACCTTGCTCGCATGTCAGACTATTGCTCTCTCAATAAATTAAGTTTAAATGCGGCGAAATGCAGCAAGTTATCCTTTACTCGTAACCGATCAAAGTATGATTTCGACTACAGGATAGGCGGAGAGATTATAGTAGAGAAGAGTGTAGTGCGGGATTTGGGGATAATGCTGGACAACAAATTAATGCTGGATACACACATTGAACACTTGGTGGGAAAAGCTTACAGAGCTCTCGGTTTCGTACTGAGAGCATGCAAACCATTCTCCGACATTAATGTGCTCTTCACTCTTTATAACGCCTACGTTCGCAGTATAGTGGAGTTTGCGTCACCTATATGGTCACCGCAGTATAATATACACATTGACCGTATAGAGCGTATTCAGAAAACCTTCGTAAGGCACTTGTGTCATCGAACCCTCGCTGAATATACCTCATATTCTGACGGATTGGCAAGGTTCGAAATGCTGAGTCTTCAGCAGCGACGTAAAGTGACTGATATGACGTTCTTCCACAATATACTTTCGCATCATATCGACAGCCCACAAATTCTAAGCAGAATAGCCTTAAACGTCCCATCGCGCCGAACTCGTCACCCAAGGGTATTCAATGTACCCAGACTCCATACAAATCAAGCAAGGAATTCAACTCTGCATCGAATTATGGAAGCCTACGACGAATCGTTTCAGGAGCTTGACATTTTCTCAATGAGCAAAAACGAGTTTATCAGAGCGGTAATAGACCACACCTTAAAAGCTTGAACAGACACATACCTGTGCAGAATCACACACTCTCATATATACACAACTGACACATACACGTAGATGTACTTACACAGACCCATTAAACACACATTACAATCACACACATAAACACACTCATCCTACTCTATCGTACACACTCAGAAATCGAGAGAACATGATAATATAACATAATATATAAATATTATTACACATCACGCACATTAACTGTATATTACCAGGAGACTATTTTGGCCGTAATATTGTTATTATTATTTATTAACTTAAGACCTGTGCGCTGTTTTTCTCTTTTGTTGGAATAAAAAATAAAATAAAATAAAATAAATAAAAATTTGCATTATTTTCAAATATGAGATCCTGTGCCGGTGGTTTCTATTACAGCATCTTGCAGTTTGGCTATACAGTTACCGTAAATGTGTACCGTTAACAACTGCAAACAAAGTTGCTCGTGATTAAATAGCCGAGCCTGGTCAATCGCTCATCGCCACTGCTTTTGCAGGACAACATATAACCACAGAGTTTATCGCAAACAGACGCAGAGATGCAGGAGTTGCGGCTGGAGACTCTTAGCCGGGGCGCGCACTTGCGGCCTGGCCGCGGCGGCAACGCCGCGGCGGCCAGCGAGATACTACGAAATGTATGGAAACGGCTCGAGTGCGCGCGCCGGCTGACTATTCCATACATTCCGCAGTATCTCGTTGGCCGCCGCGGCGTGGCCGCCGCGGCCAGGCCGCAAGTGCGCACCCCGGCTTAGTCCCCACCGTACTTACCAGACCTTGCTTCAATACTTACATTTTTTTTTTTAGAATTTAGATAACTTTTTACAAGATGAAACAAACAACTTTGAAGAGGCGGTAAAAAACGCCTTTAAAGCATTCTTTGGTTCCTGTCCACGAGAGTTTTAAAGCAGAGGAATTAAGCAACTCCCATTAAAATTACAAATCTGCATAGATAATATGGGTCAATATTTCTATCAATTTAATATATATTATTCATACAAAGTTTTTGGAACTAAATATCTATTATAAAACAGCGTAGGTAAGGACCCAATATTAAATATATATCTAAGAAAAGGTATCTATCGAAAAAATAAGGACGAAAAACCGACAAAATTAGCTAAACAAACGCAAAGAAACGATCAGCATACAATAAATCTCGATTTTTAGATTTGGGTCATGCAAACTTGACACAAACGCGCGTACGTACTTTCAAAAGTCCGATTAAAAAGCTCAACCAATCGATCACTTTTGATACAGTAGCATTACGGGCATTCGGGTGTTATAAGCACAGCGCCTACGACGTCGCGTTTGGACGTCGACTTGTAGCTACCTACTACTAGTAATCAGGTGGGTAATTAATCAGGGAGCCGTCAGTTTTGGCCGTCAGCTGCTGCGAGGCAAGCAGGCCTAGCATAGTAATTAAAATGCGACGCGGGTTCGCGGCGAATCAGCCACCCACTGATCGACAACTAACTTGATTTGTGAGGTATCATTAGCGGAATCCAGCAGTTTTGAGGGAGGTGTAATCTGCTGCATATCGATATTGCAAGGGTAGACTTAGTCCACCCTATTATAAGGGAAGTTCGATCACATACGAACGGATACACGCGAAAGGAGTAACCAACCAGATACAATAAGTTGTGTAACACCAAACCTTTTCCGATAAATTAACCAAGAACGTCATATCAATCAATTTAAAAATCGAATTGCAAACGCGCGTCCCCGTAAAATTTGCCGTCAAACATTCGAATTCCGAGCGAGCACCACAACGCAATGATGATTTAAATTTCGAACGTACGTCGCGCGATATCAAAACGCGCAACGTTGCAAATTTAAATATTTGATCCCCATATACATTTGTATATCTGACTTATTATTTGTATACATTAGATATTACAAACAAAATATCATACTGTGATTTCGGCGCAAGAAGGCACCTGGGTACTGAGTATTAAGTCCTAAGTCCAATATTGTCTTTGAGTCCAATATTTCGAGATTAAAGTGTGTTTAGCGCGCCCTCTGGTGGACCGATTTCAACCACAATCTTTTTAATACGCTTTAATTAGGTCGACCTGTATGTAACTAACTATGTAATGGAATCTAAGGTAACTAATTTAACCATCTTCCAAGGATCGTACCGTTATGAAAATTGGCAGATGTATGTATGTAGTTCTGATGACAATACAATAATATGGTAATGTCGAACTGATCTGATGATGGAGTCGGAAGATATGAACTGTAACTTCATGATGGAACATCGTATCATAGCTGTGTTTGGACTTGTTAGAAAAGTCTTGGAATGAACTTTGACCACGATTAGGTTTCAAGGTCTGATGATGAAGCCGGAATATAGGCACTGGCATTCCATGATGGAATATCGTATCATAGCCGTGTGTATGTGAATATCGTATCATAGCCCAAAAGCGTGTTTTTAGTGTTTTTTTTTAAAACTATTAATTTATTAACTGTTGCCATGACCAAATGATTCCTGCATGCCAAATTTCAGCTCAACCTGATGAAGCGTTTGGGCGCTATCGTGGAGGAGGACACACAGTAATATACACAGACACACAGACTTCAGTCTGGAAATGGTCTTAACCGTCTCGGGAAGCGAGGGGAGAGGGGGAATTTATATATCTGTTATTACGAAAAAAAAATGTGCGTTTACAACACCTTAACTCCTCGTGAGTAGGCCGGTAAAGTGAAACAGGAAAATTTCAGTAGAAAATTATTCCAGTCGCTGGTCCCTCCCTCTCTCATGTTATGTGTTAATTATCGCTGGAACAGTTTTCATAAACAGTTTTTGTAGTATACTTTTTCGTTTATCATCAGTGCAAATAAATAAGCATGTCATAATTGCTATGTAAAGTTTCCCGTGAGATAAATGTAAATCTTGTGTAGGTACTTAGGTTCGTCTCGTATTTTCTTTTTTTTTTTTTATCAAATAATAAAATAACTAATAAAGAAATATGTATAATTAACGGAGATTTAACTATGGATTAAGCAAGCATTTAATTATTAAACAAACATGACATAGTATTATTTTGTACCTTTTGTAATTGTTACTTGTTAACGTTAAAAAAAAGAAGTGTTATATATTACATTTTGACAAATAGAGAGACTACAAACGCTGCAAAACGAGACATTCGCAGGTGATAAAATGGCTTCAGGACATAAACGTAATGATATCGTTTATTATATGGAGGCTCAAGTTTTGGATGCTAGATTATTATTTATTAAAACTGCAATACGTTGGGTTTTCGTGGCCAAACAAAATACACCTTTTATTATTACGCACACGAAACCCTTTAGACAACTCCTGAGTAATAATTTAAATGTACCTACGATGAAGACGACTTTCGGACAGCGACACTACTCTTTCATAGCTAATAGACTTTACAATAAATTAAGCAGTTATATAAAAACCAGCCCCAATTGTCATTTGTTTAAAAGCAAAATAAATAAATGGCTGTTGCAAGTTGAGATTGTATCTATCCATGCCATGATCGATGTAGTAGAATAAGTTGAAGCTGACTTAACATATATTGTGTATATATGTATGTATGTGTGTAAATGTGTATTCTAATGTATTTAGTATTTATATTTCCTATATAAAATTGTAATTTTTATTTAAAAAATATTATTATATATATTTATTATTATTATACATATTTATTATTATTATATATATTTTTTAATTATTATTATTTTTATTGTGTTTGGTTGATTCATCGACCCTCATTTTAAATGTAATTATATAAATTGCTTGCCCTGGAACGGGCATATCCCAGTTGGGCAGCACTAGCCAGTGAATGAAAGAGGAAAGTTTTTGCCATTTGTTTTAATATTATACTTATTGTAAATGGTTATTTTGATAATTAAAATAAATAAATAAAAAAAATAAAAAATATGAAATACGAAATGAAAAAAAAAAAAAAAATAACGATTAAAACAAGGAAATGTTAAAAATGTATACCTATTGTACATTTAATTATTGGTCATTGTTAGCATGAAAAACTTTTTTTCACAAACAATACAGTGCACGTGGTGGTCATTTATACTTGGTTTACATACGATATTTGAGAACGTAATATTTCGCGCTATCCACTTTATTGTAACGCACCACTATATGCCACCGCAGCACATCTAATTCAATACCGTTCAACCGATCGTCATGACAATTGAAATACATAGGTATTTGAGCACGGATATAATTATCGCGCTACCCACTTTGTTGTAACTCGCTATTAGATGGCGCTGCAGCATATCTACTACTATACCGTTGAACCGATCGCCACAAAGAACGGCCAGGTATTAAGGAACGGAAAATATTTTCGCGCTATTCACTTTTTTGTAACTCGCCAGTAGATGGCGCTGAAGCACATCAACTACTATACCGTTCAACCTGTTCAAATTCAATGAAAATTGGTATACATAGGTATTCGAGAACGAGCGCCAGTAGATGGTGCTGCATCACATTAACACATATACCGTTCAACCGATCGCCATGAAAAAAATATAAAAACGAAATAGGAAGTTGATAAGGACCAATGAATGATGTGATTTATTGAATAGAGATAGCTGACAGAACGGTAAGTAACATAGGCTACATGGGTGGGGGTGAAGGAGAGGGGTAAGAGTGGAAGGGAAAGGAAGCCGATACCCGAGCATCGCTGGGTGACATTCCACTAGTTCAATACATATTTTTCAAACATTTTTTTAAAACAACCACTTCGACGCCTGATCATCTAAAAAGTCAGGTCAACAACCTAAAGACGTATCCTTTGGCGGAAGACTCGATCGGTTTGAATTGTAAATTGCATGCTTCTTCAATTATCATTATAATTTAGAATGCTATTAAAAGCAAGTTATATATACTCATATACCTAATAATACATACAACATAATAAAAAGTAATTTATGAGCTTTTTATGGCTAACGTACAAGTATATTATTCCGCTAGTCGGTTTCGGTATTTTTTATTATAATAAAACAATTTGTATTCATCGCTTAATTAAATTACTTGCTTTAAAAATGCATACGAAATATTTGTATTATGAACAAAATACTATGACGGCTACATGAAAATATTTAGTGAAATATTTTTCATCATAGAATTTAACCCCTCCTATCGCGGGGTAAAAATTTCTGCCCGGGACAGTTTTGCGCATGAAGTCGATGGCCTTGAGGAAAAACGACCATAACTTTTAAACTACTATACGGATCGTAAAAAGAATAACTGTAAAATGATCGCATTGAAATTTGAAATATTATAAGATTATAACATTATGTCGTAAGACAATTAAGATAATAATGAATAAATATTACAAAGTAAGCAAAGCGCGGAGCGCCCTAACCAATATATTGATTAGATACCATTTTAGGCATTTGTAAGCGTCTAACCAAGAATGGTAAGCTCACATAGGAAGGGTGGCATTTTTGATAATGTTTTTCTCTCATTCTTTGTCCAGTAACCTATTACAACGTAAGTTGCATCAAGTGGAGATAGTTAGTTTAGTTTTTTTTCTTATATGGAATTTCGACCAAAATCCAAGTTTTTGACCTCGGCAGCCATCCAGAACACTTTTCAATATCTCAAAAACTGCTAAATTTTTGCACTTTTTTCGGTTACTTCCCATTTTGACCATGAAGAAGAACGTTTTCGACAAAAACTATTGTATGTATTTTAAACTACATTAAATACTACTAATAATATTATAAACGCGAAAGTTTGTATGTATGTATGGATGTTTGTTACTCTTTCAAGCAAAAACTACTGAATGGATATTGATGAAACTTTACAATAATATAGCTTACACATCAGAATAACACATAGGCTATAATTTATAAAGATATAGCGTGAATTATATAAAATATAACGATAACTGACAAGTAAGTAGGAAAAAATCTAAGAAATTGATATTCGAAATTTAAATTCTATCCTACTACCATACTAATATTATAAACGCGAAAGTTTGTATGTATGTATGGATGTTTGTTACTCCTTCACGCAAAAACTACTGAATGGATTTTGATGAAACTTTACAATAATATAGCTTACACATCAGAATAACACATAGGCTATAATTTATAAAGATACCTATATGGTTTTCTATCACCATTATCACAATTTTTCATCACCACGCGGGTGAAACCGCTGGGCGCAGCTAGTTTGCTATAATTTGAGACTAAAATATGCTCGGCAGCCCTAAGAGTTACAGCTTTTAAAAATTGGCAAAATCTCAAAACCTAAAAAAATATACTAATTTTCATTATGCCAAAAAGTGATTAATATTTTTGATGAATGAATCGACATTTGTCAGCGTGTTCGTTCGTGGTGGACATTTGTCCGATATTATTTTTCATTCATAATTGCCAAACCTTACTATTTCTAATACAATAAAATTTTGAATCATATTTATCTAAATTCCTTGTTTTATTTTGTTTTAAAAAACATAATTCTTGTTGAAAAACCCTGTACACTTGCCTTTATATCTTCAATAATCTGTCTAACATGATTTAGTGAATTAAACATTTATTCAATTTAACATTTTGAAGTAGGTTGGGGAGGAGGGGAAAGTTAGTGTTTACAACCAAACGACTAAAATTGACCTTGAGCTTTGTTCCTACTTTTACTACTACTTTTACTTCTACGACTCTAACTGCTACTCTAACTACTATTTCTACTACCTCTACTAACTACTTCACGTACGACCTTTCACGATTCCCGATGTCTCTATTTACTCAAAAGGGAATGAGGAAGGGAAATCAATCCTCTTTCTATGCAGCATTAAAACATGTCAATATGGATGAGTCACAAGAAAAAAGTTAATTTATGGTTGTAGATAGTGGTCGTCTCCTTCACACGGTGATGTGGCTCAAGCTTTCCTAGTTGGAACTCATAGCTGCCTGATATGTAAAATATTTCGAGACACGATACGTTCAGAACATAGCTGTAGCGTTCGATGGTTACCTAACAGATCCTGACAAAAAGAGCACGAAGAGCTCTGAACGAAAACGCCGATCTCAGGTTTGCTACCACTCGTAATGTTTCCTTTTATCCAATGATAGTTTTTTTTATCCAATGATAATAAATTAATAGTTTAAAAAAACACTAAAAACACGCTTTTATAAATGCACGTAAAAACCAAAAAAAATATACAGGCACCTATGTCAATATTTACACTAATTACAGTCAATATTTACAAGTCAATATATTTTATTCAAGGTTTGTTATAACCTTGAAACCTGATCGTGTTCAAAGTCCATTACGTGACCTTTCTCACAAGTGCAAACACGACTATGATACGATATTCCATCATGGAATGCCAGTTCCTGTCTTCCGGCTTCATCATCAGACCTTGAAACTTAATTGTGATCAAAGTTCATTACAAGACTTTTCTAACAAGTCCAAACACGGCTATGATACGATATTCCATCATGGAATGCCAGTGCCTATCTTCCGGCTTCATCATCAGACCTTGAAACCTAATCGTGATCAAAGTTCATTCCAAGACCTTTCTAACAAGTCCAAACACAGCTATGATACGATGTTCCATCATGAAGTTCCAGTCCATATCTTCCGACTCCATCATCAGATCAGTTCTACAGTACCATATTATTGTATTATCAACAGACAGCTGCCGACAGCTGCCAATTTTCATGACGCTACGATACTTGGAAGATTGTTAAATTAGTTACCTTAGGTTCCATTACATAGTTACATACAGGTCGACCTAATAAAAGCGTGTTAAAACACAAAAATAAGATTCATCCAACTACTCAGGGCGAAAAACATTGTATTGAGGCTGCTGGACTAATTGTGAAACTGATGAAAACAGTTGCAGTATGAAAACTAAATACGCATAAACGCTTAGGCGTATCGGTATTTAAATTGTATGTAACGCATATATTATTTACGTCACGTATAGCAACTAATCGATCATTGAACAAAGGTTAGATTGCAAAGGTCAGTGCAGTGATGTAAAATCTATAGGTAAGTATAGTGTCTTGTAACAATGATAGATGCTTCGAAATCACAAATCTATAGCAACCGTCCTACAGAGAAATACCTTATAGAAAACCGAAATGTAGTGAAATTGTATTGAATTGTAGTGAAAATATCAAAATTATATGTAGAAACGGGAAATACCCCCCCCCCCCCCCCCCCCCGTTTAAGTCCAAATTAAGAGGCTACCTTATTAAGAGAGATTTGTATTGTCCCAGAAGTAAACGTCAAGCGGGCACGTGGCAAGTGGGGGGGGGGGGGGGGTTATACCAGTTCTGGCAAAAATAAAATAAAAATTCTATATCTCTTAGGTAAGTGATGATTAGCATATTTTGAAAATGTGGAAAATTGACTACCTCGATCACATCATTAGGTTTTTGACCATAAATTTCACAATTTTACAGTATTTTTTTTTACTAACGTGATCCTAAATGACCGTGCTATTAATCGCAATCACAAATCAAACAAAAAAGTTTGCTGATTTATTTAAAATAAACGTAGTTTGTATGAATCGCGGTTTCAAAAAAATATGTCCCTTAACTTTGACTGTTCATAAATTTTTAAAAACATACTATACTACCCCAGGCAAGTATTTTCAAAAGATCCGAACGCCCGAAAAAGTCGTCACTCTTTACCTGCTCGTGATGTTCGTCTGCCCACATTCCACGCACCCTCTTCCCGCATTGCCCTATAGCTTGAGAGTAAAGCTACTGGTTGGTATACTGTGGAAAGAGTAACAACTAACAATCACTAAGCATCGGCGTCACTATCCGTCTCGCTTACTCATGTGGAATAGCATCACCATCTATCTCGCTCTATTACATCGCTATATCGCTGTTGTTTTTTCTCTTGATAACAGCACGCTAATTCATTGTTTCATTCCTCAGAATCTTTAGGCGCACACAAATATTGTCATGGAATTAGAATTTTTAAAATGAGGATGTTTTGCAAAAAAAAATGCTAATAATTAATATGGATAGAAAAGTAGCACGTATTGCTCTATTTTGAAATCCTAATTAAATGGGCCATCTTTTAAAAATACTTGCTTGGGGTAGTTTAGTATGTTTTTTTTATTTATGAAGAGTCAAAGTTAAAGCACATATTTTTTTTAAACCACGACTCATACAAACTACGTTTATTTTAGATAAATCATCAAACTTTTTTGTTCGATTTGAGATTGCGATTAATAGCACGGTTATTTAAAATCACGTTAGTAAAAAAAATACTATAAAATTGTGAAATTTGTGGTCAAAGTACCTAATGATGTGATCAAGGGAGTCAATTTTGATCGAGGGGTTTTTATAATCAAACAGTCCTTCATAAAAAAAACCATTCATTATCATGTTATTAATGATGGGTCTGGAGACTATGGAAATACAGTTTCCTAAGCAGCGGGGGTGGATGTTGACCTGTTGGCATGCCGCTCTTGAAATGACCTTGGGCCACTCGATCCCGTGTGGCACTATGGGCAAAGAATTACCGCTGTATCACAATAGGTAGAGGTCGCGTAAGCGACTTCCGACCCGTAACCAGTCAGGAGGACGGAGGTATGCCAAATTGTCTTGTCCCAAAGTCTTCTACGCTCATCCCACGGCTGAAAGAATGATTATATATCGTTATACCAGCCTTGGGTGACGGGTTCGCCCGTTGTAGTCGACACCGCCCTACTGCAATTCAATCTACGCTCACCCTACGGCAGACAGAACGATCATTATCGTTAAAACTACCTGGGGTGACGGGTTCGCCCGTTGTAGTCGACATCTACAAAAAAGCATTCGATTACCATGTATAATTAATGCTAGAACGCTAAAACACTTTTTTCATTATAAAATTCTAATGAGATAAACATGCCCTGATGATGAGGCGATTTCCATTGGGAGTGAAACAAAAAATAGGACTAAAAACAACAATGTAATCATTATCTCGTTTTTTGCGTAAATCAAGGTCAAAATAAGTCACATTAATCTACTTAGCTGCAGTAACCTTATGATTATTGCCGTCGATGCTAAAAAACTATCGTACTTACTTGGTAAATATTTAAACGAAATCAAAGGTCAGAGTCAAGAATCAATACCGCGAGGTAGCATCGCAAAACGTGATTTATTAATGACGTATGTAGGTGGTACTTTTGAGATTGAAGTGCTAATTAATAATGTATATGGCTTGAGAATTGCAAAATTAAATAATCATAAAATTGTATTATTGCTTTTTTTTACTTTTAAAAGGCAATGTCAAATTAAATTAGCCAGTCGATACTGCCGTGTGAAATTGTGATTCAGCTGTTCCTTCCACTTGACCTTACTATCGATGTTAGTTGACCTCTTGCCCTTTCGTCCTCACCATGTCCGATAAACAGACATTTTCGATTATAAATAGAATAGAAAACGAATTTACCGCGTGAAATTTGTAGCACCCGACGTTTCGGTGACGTTGCAGCCGCCGTTGCAGATCAGAAACCGAGCCGATCAAGAGTCGTTAGTTAGTTAGTTAGTTGTACTGGGCGTTCCTCCGCAAATCGACATCCAGTGTGCCTATTTTGCGTGTAACGGGGGTAGCGCTATTCCACCCACCCCAGCTCCTCGACGAAAGCCAGCAGGGCTTTCAGATTTCCTGCTGCCTCGCGCAGGGTGCCTGGAGTCCCAAGGTGTTTTGTCCTGTATACTTCTACCTGTTTACAATCTAGCAGAATGTGTTTTGTGGTTTCTTCCGCCTCCATGCATGCTCTGCACATAGGGCTATTCGTTCCGCCCATGTTGAAGAGGTGTTTGTTTAGTGTGTTGTGTCCTGTTATCAGTCCCACTAGTTTGCGTAGTTGGGGCCTTTTTGTCCTTAGAAGTGTTTTGGTAAGTTTGTGGTTGTATTCCACTACTATTTCTTTGGTTTGTCTGCAGGTGTCTATCTCTTTCCAGTGTGTTTGATGTAGTTGTTTGTAGTGGTTGTCAAGTTGGTTGTTTATGTGCGAGTAGGGTAGGGGCACGATAGGTTCGGGTCCGTATGCCGGTGTGTCTGAGCCCTTACGGGCTAGTTCATCCGCAGCATCGTTTCCTCTTGAGTTACTGTGTCCCTTGATCCATTTCAGTGTCACCTTATTGCCTTTTCCGCATACCTCGAGGAGGCTTTGGTGGCATTCGTATATGAGCCCAGATGTAAATCTATCGCTTCCCAGTGCCTGTAGCACTGACCTGCTGTCCGATAGAATACATATGTTTTCGTGTTTTAGCTGCCGCTGTTTCACTGCGTTGCAAGCTTCTATTATTCCCATACATTCTGCTTGGAAAACTGTGTTGTGTGCTCCGAGTGGTTTGAAGATGTGTATATTTAGGTCTTCCGAGAAGACACCACATCCTGTACCTTTGTTGGTTTTTGATCCATCTGTGTAGATTCTTAGGTCCGTTTGATTTAGTGCTTCTTTTGAGTCTTCTGTTAATGATATGGCATATTCTTTCCAGAAGATCATAGTTTTGGGTATTCTGTCGATTGCCGCATCCAGCATTGGACAACTTGACAGTATATTATCATATATATTCGTGTGCGGTGTTTTATATTTGGTCCATAAGTTTAGATTCTTTAGACGAGTAGCCGTTGCGGCTGCTTCTTTTTGTATATGTAGGTGTAGTGGTAGAAGCCCTAGCATGATTTCCAGCGCCGCTGTCGGAGTTGTTCTCATGCAGCCGGTCGCTGCTATACATGCTAGCCTTTGCATTTTCTGTAATTTGTTGATTGCAGTAGTGAGTTGGGTGCGGGGCCACCATACTACAGCTCCGTAGCTTATCATTGGTATTATTATCATTTTGTACAGCCACAGTATAATGTGTGGGGCTAGTCCCCATTTCTTGCCCACCATTCTTCGGCATTGCCAGAAAGCGACTGTTGCTTTGTTTAGTTTGTTATCTAGGTGTTTATTCCAGTTTAGTTTTTCGTCCAAAGTTATTCCTAGGTACTTTACTTCTTTAGAAAGCGTTAGTCTGGATCCAAACAAGGTTGGCATTTTGTATGTACCCAATTTACGTTTATGTGTGAAGAGAATGGTGTCGGTCTTTTTTGGATTTACCGATAGGTCATTCTCCTTGCACCATTTCTCTACTATTTTCAAAGCTGTTTGTGTAAGGTCGCACAATGTGCTTGTTACTAGTCCGTTGATCATTATTACTAGATCATCTGCATATCCTATCCTATTGTTAGGAAATGATTGTTGTTTAGTTTTGTTATCAGGTCGTTTACTACCAGGTTCCATAGAAGTGGCGAGAGTACACCTCCTTGTGGGCATCCTCTCATCACGAGCGCCTGGTGATTTTGGTTTTCAGATAGCCTGATGATTCTCTTTCTTAGCATGTTCATTATCCATTCTGTAATCAATGGTTCGGTTTGATGTCTGTTTAGAGCTTGTTGAATGCTACTGAAATTTGTCTTGTCGAACGCTCCTTCTATGTCGATGAAGGTGCCTAGGCAGGAGTTTTTCCTTGCTAGTGCAGTTTCTATGTTGTTTACAACGGCATGGAGTGCTGACTCTGTCGATTTGCCTTGTGTGTATGCGTGTTGGTTCGGGTGGATACCTATGTTTTTAAGTGCTGTGTCCTTCAGTTCTCTGTCGCATAGTCTTTCTAGTGTTTTTAGCATGAAGGAGGTAAGGCTAATAGGTCTGAAAGATTTCGGGTCTGTGTAATCAGTTTTCCCTGGTTTTGGTAGAAAGATCACCTTTACTTCTCTCCATTTCTGTGGGATGTATCTAAAGGCGATGCAGCTGCATAGTATGCTTGCTAGTTGTTCGATAAGTTTGTCTCCTCCCCATTTTAGGAGGGCTGGGTATATTCCATCTAGTCCTGGTGATTTGAAGTTGTTGAAACTGTTCGTTGCCCAGGCTGTTTTGGTCCGTTCCGTTATATGCTCCGCTATCTTCCACTCGTTTTCGGTCGGATGATAGTTTTCTGTTTGTACGTCCCATTCTTGTTTGACAACTACTCTGCAACCTGGGAAGTGCGTTTCTACCAGTAGACTTTCGGTCTCGGCCGGGTTACTGGTAGTGCTGTTGTCTTTCCTTCTCAGAGTGCCCAGTAATTGTTTTGGTTGATCGGCCATGATCTTCCTTGTTCTATTTGCTTGGGTAATTGTGGATATATTGTCGCAGAAGTTCCTCCATGAGGCTGATCTTCTGTGTCTTATTCTCCTTTTGTATTCTGATTTGGTTGTTTTGTATTTGTCCCAGTCTTCATCAGATTTTGTGTTCGTAGCTCTGTTTAGCTGTCTCCTCATTTTTGTTCTTAGGCGTTCCGACTCTGGACCCCACCAGCTACTGTTATTGCATTTTCCAGTAGTTGATGGTGTCGATAGTGGGCATGTGTTTTCGTAGCAGTCAATTATGTTTTTTGTGAGTGACTTTACCTGTTCCTCTAACTCTACTGTGTTGTTTGGTCTGTGTGTTTTTGTGTTGCTTTCTATTTTACCTGCGATCAAGAGTCCTTAAGAGAAATGAATACGGAAAATATCACGAGACACGCACACGATCTAATAAAGACGAAACTCAGAAACCGAGCAGATCAAGAGCATTCTTACTACACGTCAACGGCGTGACAGATCGAATAAGTAAGATGCTAAACAGATTCGATATAAAAACGATCTTCAAACCGACCCAAAATATAGCTCGATTTTTGAGGCCTGTAAAGGATTTAATACCCCTGCAAACCCCGGGTGTGTATAAAATCGAATGCAGTTGCGGTCTAGCCTACGTTGGACAAACGAAATGGCCCATAGCCACGCGACTGACAGAACACATCAAAGCTGTTAAAAACGTTCAGCGAGATAAATCGGCGATCTGCGAACATATATTGAATAGCGGAAGTAACCACTGGATGCAGTTTTAAAATCCCATTGTACTATCCAAGGAACAATTCTACTTTTCCCGCATGATCCAGGAAGCCATTGAAATAAGAAGAACCCCGAACTTCAATAGAGACGACGGCTACAAACTCTCTTCTACGTGGAACCCTCTTCTTAAAATGTTCCCGCCGCCGAAAGCCGAACGCAAAGACGTAAGACAGCATACAGTGAGTGTTGTGTGCAAGACAGAATTTCAAAATTCGCGCGCTCCGAGGCCAGCCCCCCACCACCGTTATAACCTACGCAGTGGCGGCAGCGGTATGCGACCTACCCGCAAAACAACGGATTGACAGCTCTTTAGTCTATCCTGGACAACGGCGGCTGCAACGTCACCGAAACGTCGGGTGCTACAAATTTCACGAGGTAAATTCGTTTTCTATCCTATTTATAATGTCAAACAACCGCGATAGTCTTCGATTATATAGACATTTTCGAGATTTTTTCCGTTTAATTTAACCCTTTGCACTCGAGAAGTCACTCTCACTCACCATGTATTTTATGCCGCAACTCGATAGGTGACTCTCGCTCACCACTTGGTTTTCTGGGGTGCGCGGCAGTAACTTTTTACGTTTACTTTCTTCGACACGGGTTCCTACGCTCCTGCTGTATAATATTATGAAGTTTAAAATGACATTCCTTCCAATGGAGAAAAGACTTTCTTATCTGAAACTAGCCGACCCGTGCCCACTTCGATGGGCGGTAAAACTTTTTGCTTGTGATGAAATTGTGAGTGTGGTTCGGTTAGTACTGAGTGCTATGATTTATTTCCTGACTGCCAAAAGAAGGGTTATATTTTTACTGCATATGTATGTAGGTATGTATTTGCATGCCAATTTGACTATATTACCGTTATTTGTGAGTGTCTTCTTGTGAGTGTCTTATTTGTGAGTGTCTTATCTCTTTAACCATTTATGCAGTAAAAGGGAAAAGTCTTTTGTTTTAAACACTTGAGACGAGAAATTTACTTATTTTGATATGAATTCATAATTGTTGATAATATGAACAATAAACATGACCTAACGATTTATTTAAAAAAAAAATATATAAAAAACTACTTTTTGTGACTTAAATATAAAATTTAGCTCTACAACTTTTCTCTATAACTCAATCATATATCTCTCCTCGTTAAAGCAGCGTTCGTAAGAAACGTTTTCATTCAAACGTTTTTTCTCCGACTTACTTTGCAAATCCAACTACCACGAAAAAGTTTTTTCATTTTTCGGATTAATATATAGCCTATGACACTCACAAATAACGTGGCTTGCTATTGGTAAAAGAATTTTCAAAATCGGTTCAGTAGATCCTGAGATTACTTCCTACAACCTCACAAACTTTTGTCTATTATTTAATTATATCTTGTTGGTCGTATAGAATGTTGCTTATCCAAAATAATTTTATTGTTGACTCAAGGATAGAGCAAAACAGAAACTCTAATAAATTAGTATGACAATATATACACGGTCGCCATAGAGACACACCAGCATAATTCGTAACCTCAAAACAGATATGCTAAACAGCCAGCGCCAACAATCAGCATTTCAAATTGTCTACTTACTGAATTGATAGAAACCTAAGTATATGATAGTATTGTATTATAAGTACGTGTACTTACACACTGGAAGCTAATGGGCCCATGATGAGGTGGCCACGATGACCCATGTGTTCAGGGTCGGTCACACTCACGGGTCAACACCCATCCGATGGCCTCCACGCATGGGGTGCGAGCCTGGGTAGGACACTGGGTCAACCAGTCTCCCCTGGGAATCAATCCTCTGGCTCTCCTGGACGGTCTGCACACCGAGCGGCGCAAGCCAATCGACTGTGCTCTCCGACTAACAATCGGGGGAGTCTGGGAACTGTATTGTTTCCTATAGAGCGGGGGTAGTTGTCTACCTTACGGCGACTGCTCTTGAAATGACCATTGGCCATCCGATCCCGGTTCAGAGTCGGGCAAAGGACGCCTTGGTCCGCGATAAATTCGGTGCACTCCGTTTCACCGCTTCGTAAGGGAGAGGACCGCGCAAGCGACCTCGAACTCGGAACCAATCGAGAGACCGGAGAAATCTGGTCACAATTGGAAGTGAGGGCGCGAGTATCTCGAGCCCGCCGGGTTTATTCCTGACTCACTCGCGGTAAGGCGTTGGACTCTCACGGGTTGTGACGTAGCTGGACGTAGGATTGTACTGTCCAAAGTCTTCTACGTTCACTGCAGGGCGACAGAACGACTAATCGTTAAAACGTCCTGTGGTGACGGGCTCGCCCGTTGTAGTCGACACCGCAAGATGTACTTACACACTTACACATACTTAGTATCGTTTATTGAATTAGGAGTATAGCAAGTTTACATACAGCCACTGCAAATGTACTTCTCAAAATACATACTTATGTAGTGACACTTTAGAGGTACTAGAGTTGTCGACTACAACGGGCGAACATGTCACCTCACTAAGTTTCGACGAAGTTTGATCGTTCTGTCTCCCGTGAGGTAAGAGCAGAAGACTCTTATCTCACGGGTACCCGACTATATCTCTTTCTGTAATAGGTTTTTAATCAATTTTAAATTTGACTAAAATGTATGGACTATTTCTATTATTAGGTAGGCACATATTAATTATATCTTGACTATTTTTAATTGCAATATAATCACTAAGACATTTTGTTTTTTTTTGTTCTTTTGACATTACATTTATTAATTTTATACGAAAAAAAACTTAATTGAATCGGTATTTTAAAGAATTTATTATTTGCATTATAACCTTCTTTTTTTTCTCATTACATTATTCATTATATTCAATGTAATACAATCACTACTTATTGAGTTAATTTCTACATATCTTCTCTATATCTTACATCTCTATATCTTACTTTCTACATATCTGACTGTGTTTTTATACTGGTAAACTAAATAATGAGACTCGATTTAATTCTACAATAATACCTTCTTTATTCTTACGAGTAACCTTTTATGTTTTGATTATTAGTAGAATAATTTGATCATTAATGAAGAATTCAATCATATCACGGCCAAACGTAAATGTAATACAACTTTCTATACAACTATGTATTAGTTTTTAGGACAATAAAATTACGACAAAACAATCCACCGTCAAGTTCCGCCACATGCCCGTAAGAAGCCAACGTCTTCCGACTGGTTACGGGTTCAAGGTCGCTTGCGCGGTCCTCCTCCTTACGTAGCGGTGAAACGGTGTCTACCAAATCTATCGCGGACCACGGCATCTTTGCCCGGCTGTTCAACCGGAATCGGGTAGCCGATGGTCGTTTCAAGAGCAGTCGCCGTAAGGTTAACAACCACCCCCGCTCTATAGGAAATAAAGCCTTATAATACATGTGTCACACTGTCCTTATAAAACATGTGCAAAACATTAACCAGACGTCAGGAAATAAGTGAAAATTAACTTGATAGGTTCCGTTACATTGAAAGATAGATAGTTACATACTCGTACATACAGGTCAAGCTAATAAAAGCGTTTTTTTTTTATGTGTACGGGCTATTTTAGGACATGTGTCTCTCAATATGCGGCCTGGATGGCCTTATCGTTTGCCTCTTGTAGATCCTGGTGTGTGATAGAGGTTGACAGTTGTGGGCAGGATCAGAGGTGGTGTTCATTTTACAGCGTATAAAATTAATATATTATAAAAGCGTTATAAAAATGACACTAATCGTTTTTCCCCCCGTGACCCTTATATACAACAATTTATTCTCATACTGATTTAACGGAAAACTACCTAGTTATTTTGTCAAATGTGAAACAGTAACCAATTAGCAGCGTCACTAATTATAATTACCTTTGACGGAAAACACTGGGACATAAAATTTGACACTAATTGGAAAGATTTTGCATCGGAGCAGCGTAGTGGAAATTAGGGAGAGTAATAATGGATAATTTTAAGAGATGGCAACGGCAGCTGAAAACTAGTATTTCAGGCATTACTAATTAACAGTTAGCCTCGTATTTTTCTTTAAAGATTAATATAAATTAAACGAATACCTCTCTAAAGAAGTTTAAACGAACAGGTTTTTCTCTCGTGGTAATAAGGATACTGTGGTCCGCGATAGACTCGGTAGACACCAAATCACCTATACATAAGGGGGAGGACCGCGTAAGCAACCTCGAACCCGAAACCAATCGGGAGACCGGATAAATCTGGCCGTAGCTGGAAGTAAGAGCGCGAGTGTCGGCCCGCTGATTCCACGCTCGGTTTCTCGCGGTAAGGCGTTGGTCTCCTACGAGCGCATGGCGTAACTGAACAATGGCCTGTTTCGTCCCTAAGTTTTCTACGCTCACCTCACGGGAGACAGGACGACTAAATATCGTTAGAATTAATATCGCTCGTAGTAGTTGATACATCCAAGTGTATACACCTACTAAATTAGTCTACTTATCAGGTAACGACTAGGACCTCATGCCAAGAATATTTCAGCAAGGCAAGGGTAATGACTCGGCGTTCATATACCAGTATCTAAGGTATGCTAGACAGCACCTCGCAGATACTGCAATTAATGCAGACATTCACTCGTATCATACCCGCGATAGCTCGCTGTTACGCATACCCCGAATACGACTGGCAAAAGTACAGAAAAGCTACTTGTACCTTAGCATTAAATTCTATAATCTTCTATTTCCACTACGCTACTCCCTACAAAATTTAAACAGCTGGAGGACATAAAATTCAAAAAAACATCAAGGAGATGCTGATAGGCCACCCTTTCTATAATCTGGCCGAATTTGAGGGCCATGATTTTTCAAATATTGTGCAGATTTAAATTACTTAAAAAGTAGAGCCTTATTGTCTGATTATTTTATATGGTCTTATATCTGCCCTTTTAGTTTAAAATGCATAACGTAGATTTAATTTGATTATTTAACATTTTACTGACAATTTGAATATTACGATGAATAATTTTACTACGTTTTTTTTTTAATTACTAACTACTTCAAATATTAGGCTTGTATTTTGATTATTTATATTTATAGTTTGACAATCTAGTAGTTAATTCTTGACTATGTATGTTCAGTAAAGAGTAGTAACGAGACTTACTACCTAACCCAATTATTTTGACACGTCTAAAAGCGGCCTTTATCCGTCAATTGGACACGACGAAAATGTAAATGTAAATGTAAAATGTACACTAGCCCCGATATCTCCTAATACATTTTTCTTAGTAGACGTGTATAAAATGGTTTAACCTGATGTATGTATATACGTAAAATTGTGTAGTTAGTGTAGTCTCTTCGGTATTCCCTTTATAATTAGTCACAATATCGCCGCTTCTATCTCTAGATAGGCAGGTACTCTACTAATTTTCATAGTTAATTGCTGTTACACTAGGTTATTATAATGAAGTATTATTACAGCTATAATTGAAACGCGTCATGACTACGTTATGGTTAATTAGCGACATGAATGGATCCGGATCAAGATCTGTAGTGTCTTCTTACTAATATAATAACCATAAATAATTTCATAGGTTATCGTGAAATAATAAAAATTGAATTTGTAGATTAGCTTGACGTAATTTTGTTGGCAGTTTTACTAAATTATCTATTTTTACATGACTGCCCAACAAAAAAGGAGTGTTTTGTGTTCAGGATTCATCTATGTAAATATCAGGTAAATAATTGTCTAAATGTCCAAATCTCCAAATTTTCAAATGTTAATAAATTAACATAAATATATAGTATTTAATGTCAAATGAAAGGCCTGATTGAGTACCGTAATAATAATAATTATAAATGCAGTAGTTCACTTTTTGTAATAAAAGTGGTATTTTTTTCTTTTTAATATATTTACTTGTTAATTATCGACTCCTTTAATTTATACATTGACTATTTAATTTATATTTAATCTTGTAATTAATTTGTTAGTTAGGTAAGTCAACCAATCAAAAATTCCAACCAATAAACATTGTATACTGTGTAATATGTTCGGGAGCTTATGGGCCCTTGCTGAGTTGGCCACGAAGACCCATTCTGTCCAGGGTTGGTCACACTCACGAGTCAACACCCATCCGGCGGCCTACACGCATGAAGTGCGAGCCCGGATAGGACTCCGGCCTTAGGGCTAGTTTCCCCTACGAATCCATTTTCTGGCGCTCCTGGACGGTATGCGCACCGTGCGGCGTAAACCAATCGACTGTGCACTCTGACTAACAGTCGGGGGAGTCTGGAAGCAGTACTGTTTCCTATAGAGCGGGGGTGGTTGCGGACCTTACGGCGACTGCTCTTGAAACGACCATCGGCTACCCGATCCTGGGTGAACAGCCGGGCAAAGGATGCCGTGGTCCGCGACAGATTCGGTATCACCGCTTTGTAAGGGAGAGGACAGCGCAAGCGATCTCGAACTCGTAACCAATCGAGACACTGGAGTAATCTGGTCGCAATTGGAAGTAAGGGCGTAAGTGTAAGCCCGCTGGGTAACACTCCTGTCTATCTCGCGGTTAAGGCGTTGGCCTCTTACGGGCATGTGGCGGAGCTTGACGGTGGACTGTTTTGTCCAAGTCTTCTGCGATCACTTCAGGGAGATAGAACGACTAATCGTTAAAACTTCCTGAGGTGACGGGTTCGCCTGTTGTAGTTGACAACTCTAGTTGTGTAATATGTTATTAGTAAGCATATATTATCAAAAATAATTTATTATCTTACTCAATTTCAATTCAATTTCAAGTATATTATTAATTGTTGTTACCTATTACTTATTCATTGTTGTTATCAACAGTTATTATCTAGTATGATGCGATCTGATTACAAAGTTAAATTACTGTTTCATTACAGTTAGATAATAGGTGTATTTTTTGAATAAAAAAATGGTAAATATATCAAATTTAATAATATGTCCACACTGAAACAGGTGATGACTTAACAGATTTAATTTAAATGAGTAAGAAAAATAGAGAAATAGAAAAAATATTATTACGATCATATCATGGCTTTAAATAAATATTAATAAAAATTTACTCTACTTTAAATAATGATAAAAATAATGTTCAAATTAATAATAAAAATAATATAAATTAATTTGAATGTAGATTAAGTAAAAATATTATAAAGAATAAAAAACATGACTATTTTTATTACAATTTATTTATGAAATATTTGTTGTTTATGTTTTTATCCATATAGATATATATTTCCGGAATGTACTCCATCAGACCTTTCATTTGACACTAAACACGACATGTTAATTTATTGACATTTGGACATTTGGAAACTTAGACAACTACTTACTTACTTGATATTTAGACAGTTTGGGTACCCGGGATGACATAACGATTTTAACAATACCACACACTTCTAAATCGGTTCAAGCGTTTAGAAGTAAAACATACATAGATGAGCCATGTACACAAGATACACTCGTTTTTTGTTGGGCAATAATAAAAATTCAATAATCTTTGGCAGAACTGTCGTTTAAGAATGTGCCTATATTAATACATATAGAGCAGAGTGTATAGATATACGCTCTTGGATCATCATCAAAGATATCGAGGCGGTTAAAGATTCTAGGCGCTATAAACGATGCAATGTTCTGCATATTTTGTATATTTCGATATGAATCAACCGCATAGCTACAAGTGGCTCAAAAAATACTTTAATCCGAATAAGAACTTGCTTCAATTAAATACTAAGAAAACAATTTGCATTGATGATAGATGCGATTACTAGTTATCATAATTTGCTTATAGTTACGAAACGCGTAATTGCATATAATGGCAACACGTGCGCTGTCGTAATGATGATTGACATTAAATAAAAGATGAAAATTTATCAAGAGTTTAGTACACACTCACTCTTTCGTCCAAGAATCATGTATTTATTTTATTGATTTTCATCTCTTCACTTGACCTCAACCACTTCAAAATCTATTGAAAATCTCCCAAAATACACAATAATCGATAATGGTTTTGACAGTACATATCTGTTCGAAAACATATCTCGTTTGGCTCCTCCTCGCATCACTCGAGATTCGCATCTATTTTATACAAAGAGATACAGTAGCGACAGTAACGATATAGATCGTTCTTTCCGTCGTTCGTTAGATCGACTTGGGGACAAGAAAATCTACTGTCTAGTTCACCAGCAACCCGTTAGAGACCGACGCCTTACGGCAAGGCACCGGGAAAAGTAACCAGCGGGCAGCCTCACCCCCTAACTACCAGTTTTGGCAGGATATCTCCTTCTGGAATTACCATTCAGGATACCTCCGTCCTCGCGACTGGTTACGGGTGCGAAGTCGCTTACGCAACCTCTACCTGTTGTATTGCGGCGGTAATTCGGTTTGAATTTATCGCGGACCTGGGCGTTCTTCGCCCGTAGTGCCACACGGCATCGACTGGCCCAAGGTCATTTCAAGACTGGCATGACAACAGGTTAACATCCATAGGAAACAGTGTATTTCCATAGTCTCCAGAACCCTTCAGCAATTAGTCAGAATGCATAACCGATTGGCTTCGCCGACCAGTGCGCAAACCGTCCAGTGGCGCCGTCCAGAGAAACCGGTCCACCAGCTCTGAGGCCTGAGACACGGAAGTCTTACCCGGGGTAGCCTTCCACTCGAGGAGGCTTCTGAATACGAGCTGAATCGTTAGTTGAGCCGATCCGAGAACAAAATGGATCTTGTGGCCCAAGCTGCACGAAACCGTTCACCACCTCCACAAAGAGATACAACTCTAACTACACCAAATACTCATTAATAAACAGAGCTATGACAACGTACAATGTTAGATTCGGGGACGTTGATATTTTCGCGTGCGTTAAAATACACTTCGAAAAAACCACTAGAAAGTCACTTCAGTCCTTAGTCCCTCCCTCCCCCCCCCCCTTCCTCCCCCTCTCTTATCTAATGTCTCATAATCGCATAAACACTTTTCATGAACAATTTTATAATAGGCATATTTATCGTAAGAGCAATATAAATAATAATGTTTATAATTTCAATGTAAAATTTCATTTTCAATTTTTCAGTTTTATCTTTTTTCTTCCATACTAAAACCACTGCTAAAGAAATATAGAATTTATTATAACAGACGATACTGTGCACATTAAGTCAACGATCAATAGCGTAAAAATTTAATGGGCTATCGATTTTTTTTTATCTTTATGTGAATAAGAATAACATATCTACGTTATCAATACTAATATTATAAAGAGGTAAAGTTTGTGAGGTTGTAGTAAGTAATGACAACTGATATGGGTAATGCCACAGACAGTTCTAAGGTTTTAATTTTACAGAAAAGTGCACTGAGAGCAATTGCAGGAGTATCCCGTGACACGCACTGCGAACCATACTTTCTTAAGTACAAAATACTAACTTTTACGTCTGAATATATTTTCAAATGTCTACTATATGCTAAATCAAATATTAACAAACATGGGGTAAAGGGTAATATGCACTCCCACAATACACGCAGACGTGATGTTATCCTGCCTAAAGTACGCCTTACGCAGACACAAAAGTCCTTTGGATATTTTAGCTATAAGATCTTTAACCAGCTACCACTGTCCACAAGAAAGATGGAAACAAAGGCGTTTAAAAGATTTATTAAACAAAAGCTGCAATCCACACATGCTTTCTATAAGCTGGGTAGGTAATTTTTTTGAGCTTGCCAATTCTTTCAAATGGGAATAACATTAATATGTAACTTTCAGGTACCTCATTTTAGTTCTTATTGTTTAATAATAATATTATGAATGTAATAATATGCAGATTACAATGTGTAACGTAACATACCTGATCATATATTGTATACGTGGTTTTTTCCAATTTTGTTTTGATACTTTCTATTGTGTGATTATTTATTGTATAGAGTGCCTAAGATGACTATTAATATTCTTATAATAATTGTCTATTTTATATGTATGCTCATGTACATGAATTCAGCTCTATTTATTTTTTTATTTGTCTGCCGTGTAAAGCCGACTTTAGTCAACGCTATTGTTGAATTAATGTTTATGCTTTAATAGTTTTATATCTACATATTAATATATTACTAGCAACTGACGAATTCTAATAGGCGATAATTAGCTTTAATTCATAATTCAGGTTTTTATTGTATATTCTGAATGAATAAATTGAATACTGAATACTGAATATTGAATACTGAATAATCTCTGGATCTACTGAACCGATGGTTGTATATTAATCCTAAAAATGAAAAGATTTTTTTGTGGTAGTCGGATTTGCAAAGTAAGTCGGGGAAAAAACGGTCGAATGAAAACGTTTCTAACGAACGCTGCCTTAACGATGAGAGACATATGATTAAGTTCTAAAGAAAAGTTGTAGAGCTTGATAATGCCTACAAAAAAGTCAGCGACAGCATATGTCTAACTTTTATATTAAGGTCACAAAAAGTAGTTTTTTATATTAAAAAACTCCATTCTCCCATTCTCACAGGGCCAGCATTAGAGCAACTGGCTTATATTCCGCGGATGATTCCGTCGGATTTACCCATACCGTTTAAAAGACTACAGTATTACGTCAAGATCTCTTTTGCCCACACTATAAGTCCCAACATTCTTTCTGGTGGGCATTGACCTGAGAAAGCAGTGTTTTTCCCATGGGCAATTATATGTTGGCATATCTTGGGTTGGAACTCCGGAAATACGATATATTTTGTAACCAAATAATAACATTACATCTAATATAGAAAACAGAGAAGTTTTGAACAATTAAAATAAATATAATTTATTGAATCATAATCATTTCATTCACTCATTTGAAACCCCGTAATATAGCCAAATTGGCATGCAAATATATACATACATATGCAGTAAAAATATAACCCTCCTTGTGGTAGTTTACCGCCCAACGAAGTGAGCACGGGTCAGCTAGTTATAATATATAACCGATTAAAACGAAAAAAAATGTCGCTTTCCAATATCACAGAGATTTGTTATTAGTCTATATTTCGTTGCAGTTGTGTCGAATAAATGCTGAAAATGAATTTGTCTTGGTGTACCTACTAAAAGATTTGTCGATATTTTAAAGATATTCGTAATTTTTTTTTTCAAATGCTCATATCAACGTTATTTTACAACCGATTTTATATGAAACAAACTCTAATTGCTGGAAAAATTATCAGATAATTGTTGTTAGTATATATTTTGTTGCAGTTGTGTCCTATAAAAAATAATAAAAATGAATTTTTCTTTGGGTACCTACTAAAAAAACAAATATCGGCCATAGATTACAGTCACAGACTGCATCTAGGTATAGATCATATGCATATAGGTCATAGGTAGATTGAAGGGGTGGCTCTTTAGACGATCAAGCATGCTTGTCAAGCATCGCGTCGCGGGCTGGGAGTAAATCGTAAACCGCAGGAAATTGTATTTTTTTTTATTATTTACCTACTAAAAATGACTAATTTTGTAGTTTTATACCAGGGAGTCACGTCATTCATCAATCAATTAAGTCTAATTAATGTGACTCCCTGGTATAAACTACAAAAATAGGCATTTTTGGTAACTATTCAAAAAATATATTTGCATAATTCCTGCGGTTTACGATCCCCTCCCAGCCCGCGACGCGATGCTTGACAAGCATGCTTGATCATCTAAAGCCCCTAAGCCCCCATTTTATAATTTAGGAACGTATTTATTTATTCTGTACGGTGAAACCTATATCCGTCACTTAAGGCGACGATGTAGGTAAATTTCGAAAATTACATTTTTTGGCAATTTTTGAACAGTCATACTGAAATAACTGATGATGTTAGCCAACAAAAAAAAATTATCGTAACTCACGGTACCTTTCTTAAGTAGATAGCTACTTCAGATTTTTTTTAAAGTATTGGAAAATTGAGGAAAATAATTAAATCTGGGAGCTATACAGGAAATTTTCATTTTAGAGCATTTTTTGAAACGTGCCTCACACTAAACTGCACGATCAAGAAACTCAAAAAAAATACTACGGCATTTTAACAATAGTTGTAAAGAGGAATGCTTTCGCATAAATTTAAAAAAATAAGTTTTTCTTGTTAAAAAAAATTATATAAAAAGTGTAACTTTCATCCATATTCACTGTTAAATATTACTTATTACTGTGTGTTTTTTTTCAAGTTTGTTTTTTTTTACATAAACTATGTACAATAAACTTGTAGTACTGACGATTATTTTTTTCAAATAAAATATCAGTATATTTTAAAAATAATATTTTGCAGAGCCCGTTTATATTATTTTTGTCATACAATGAGATGAGCGCGCTCTTCTCGCGACGACGCGCTGGCATTCAAAATGCCGCAAGCGACATTGGGTCAATATGGTTCTTATGTGGGGATCAATTACTGATTCAAATGGCATAACAGCCAACCTTTTATAATGAAATGTTATTGGCTCTTAGAAACGTGGTTCATTTCGGCTTCGAAGGCCGACATATGCGGTTGCGTTCGCGACGCTCTGTTTCATGACTTATTATTACCAAATTGACATTTCGATGGATCGGAGATGTCAAAGTAAAAAAATATCGGTTTTAGATGGCTATTTCACCGTGTAAATGAAAGAGGTTTAAAAACATGATAAATCATATGTTGAAAAATAGAAACAATAATAAGTAAAATAATATTTAATATTTATTTATTATTATTTTTTTTTATTCACAATATTACTTTTTTTTAATAAAAAGTGTTCATTTATTTGATAACAATGTTTCTTTATGTATAAAAACAAAAAAAAATATACATATCGGTAGGTTTTGAACCTACGACCGGTGTGATCTTATGCGAGTTTAAAACAAGTGCGCCACTTCAGTTTGCTTCGCGCGAGTCAAAATGTGTCATATATAAGGGGACAGTAAATAATGCCAATACATTTGCGTTAAAGCCATATGACAGAGCTATACACCATGTATAAATATAATATACAATTAGGCTACGATTCTGACCGTTCTAATATAGAAAACCGTCAGATAGGCAGAATTGTAATTTAAAAAACAAAACGTAGGTATCTACTTTTTAAAAGCTTTTATTCAACTTGTAATGTCTGTGAAAAAAAAACTAAAAATGCGAAGAAATATTACATCAGCAGTAGCTTACAATAAATGTCAAAACTTTTCAATTGATGAGAAAATTGATTGCCTGTATAATGACATTTTGAACGCCCCGATAGATGCATTTGGAAACCATGATAAATGTAGAAGTTTTTAAAATTGTTTGTCGGAAAATGAAACACTGGATGCAATGAGTTGTTTGATGGGTGACATTATTTGGGAAAGAATACGTTACATAACTTAAAACGTAGGTAGCAATACATGCAAGAAGCCTAATTCATGTAGATAGTAATGTTCTCGAAAAGTTTAACGGCATCATTGCAAAATTTATTGGTGGTAAGAGGACAAATTACATCAAAAAGCAGTCTTACCAAGCGCGATGTAATGCGGCAGTTATATCATTTAATACAAAACAGCCACTGTCAAGTTTACATAAAAAATATATAGGCAAAAGTCCCTCTGGCAGGATATCAAAAGTGGAATAAAGAAGACAGAGGCATTTAAGTAAATCCATTCTTTATAAAAGAAATAAAAGCAGAAAGTTTTTTTGAAAAAAAAAACAATAATTCGCATTATGGAGAACATTGCAACCAACCCGATGTTCCATCAGAAATATTCGAAAAAAGCAAAGCTCTGTTATTTCAAGAATTGGAAAATAGAAAAATGATCGATTGCGAATTGAAAAACTTACGGTTATTCAAGGTGAAAGCAGCGAGTGGTTGGAATTACGAAGAAAAATGGTAACTGCGTCTAACTTTGGCAAAATTGTCAAAAGTTAACAACACACAAAATGCGCCAATTTAGTTAAATCCATGACTGAAAATGGGATTTGAGCAACGTAGCATCAATTTGCCATGGAAAAGAAAATGAAACAACTGCACTAGAATGAAAAATATGTCTAGAAAAAGTGGAAATTCAATAATGTGGATTATTCATTGACCCTAAATTTCCATTTTTGGGAGCTTCTCCAGATGGAATATCTGATGATTATATTTTTGAAGTCAAATTTCCCATTACAGCGCATAGAATCTGGTTAACGGAAGCGACAAGAATAAGAAAAGTGACATTTTGGAAACAGAAAGATGGAAAACTTGAAATCAGCATCAAACATCACTGGTATGTTCAAGTTCAAGGACAGGTCCATATATAATTTCTTTTTATTTATTTATTTTTTATTTTATTTCTGGAAAAATACAACGCATACAATATACATACGTGTGCATAAATGTAGAAAAAAAAGAAAAACATTACGCCTATAATCGTTTATTACACATTTGGATTTCAGCATATTACACTTAAAAATTAATTATAAAATAAACAAAGTTCATATTAAATATAAAAAATATATAGAAAACCGATGGGAGAGGTAGGGAATTGGAAGTGATTAGGAAGAAGGAGTTAGACGATGGTATGTGTATATGTATATAGATATAAATAAAGATATAGATAGGTCGTATAGTGGATATATAGATACAGATATTTATTGATGTTTATAGGTATTTATAGATATATAATAAATATTTATAGATATTTATAAATATTTGTGGTAGCTACTGATATGTTGTATAGAAAGTACGAGTATATAACTAATTACTATAGGTATTAACAAGCTCGTTAGGTGCAATTGATTTGAATAATTCTTTAACGAACGTCGGTTGGTTGAGGTTGAAAATGTCGATGGTGGAGAAACAAGAGTCGTACGTGCATATCAGCCCATAAGCGATGGAATGTTTCCCGTAGTTGGTATTGGCACGAGAGACCTCAAACGTGCGTGAATTGCGAATTAATCGCTGAGGAACGAAAAAACGTAAGTTTTCAACAAGGTATGAACTATCTGTGGTATTGTGGATAACTTTAAAGAAAGTGTGCTGGAAAGAAACTGTAACTGGAACGATAGATATAACTGGAAAGGAAGTGTGCCTATTTACATTTTGGTCTGGTAAAACCGATCTCCTCAAAACCGAATATATACAGACGGATGATTTGATTTGGACAAATGTCATGGAAAAAACTTGTTTGTTTTTATATGGACTGTGTATTACCTGAAATTATCGATACAGGAGTATGAAGGAATATGGATTTAAGGGAGCCTGAATACACTTTGAAAGAAGCAAATAAAAGAAACGACACGATAAAACGAAAGAAATCAGTTCCTCTCCCTTGTCCAACGCTTAAGCGGTAGTTAGTTTTCAGTGATTCCATCACAAAGTGAGCAAAGAACTCACAGAGAATGTACTTGCCAATAACAGTCCAAAGCAAAGCACAAGCAATATAGAGCCACCGAAAAGTACACGATATTCCAAATCTGTGCTGAGTACAGATCTAATTAATAATGATGAACAGGCTTTTGAAAATGTATTATCATTTGATGAATTTTAATTACAAAAGTCGGCGCACCACTACAAAGCGACACTGTCAAGGCTACAAAAAGGAAGTCTCAAATGTACTGCGCAATTTTAAATGTATTTATTCGTCTCTTTACATTTAATATGTATGTATCTACTCAGAAATAACAGACTACTTTGCCAACCAGAAATGTCTTCATGATTTTTTGTCTTAATGATTTTATATTTTAATTAATAATTATTTATTTTTAATGATATGTATTTCTTTAAAGTTTACAATGATGTGCTTACAGTATCTAAAAATAAATTATATTACTTTTTAATTAAATAATTATTTAATGATAATGTACAAGGCGATGGGTGTCGTTATGTCCTCCTCAAAGAACTATTATACCGCGAATAAATAGTTCGATACACAATGTTGTTTTTTAATTCGATGCTAAATGTTTTTTCTGCCAAAAAATACTATCAAAAACTGTCACTACAACTATCAAAAAAATACTAAAGCTGTATCTCACGGAACATGAATTGCGATTTATGTCATTTAAAAGCCCTTGGAAAACTGTATCCAAAACAGTTAACGGCATTTCTCCAATTGTCATCTATCACCATTTAAAATAATTTTAAAATGTCGAAAATTAATTAGTGACAGGTGACTGTTCTTAATACAGTTTTTCAGGGGCTTTCAAATGACATATCGCAAATGAAATTGTGTAAGATATGGCTTCTGTCAATTTTTGACAGTGATAGTTTGGTTTAACAGTTGACAGCCAAAATCTAATGGGCGCATTCCAGGGTGATACTATCCCTATGTTCCAAATTTCAACTCAATCGGTTCAAAGGCTCGGCAGTTATCGTGAGAGATTACATACAGGCAAACAGACATACATTTCTCTGAAAATGGTCTTAATCATCTTGGTGGACCTCAAAATGGACATCTCTATCGTTATCTAAACATTTTTTTCCGCACGATCACAACACCTTCCCTACCAGTGGCAGCCGGGAAAGTAATATAATGTTCAAGTTTAGATGATGATAAAGCGTAGCCTTCTTCACCAGCGTAGGTACATGACACTTGCATAATCCCAAAATATAAATCCCATTGCAATAGTGTATACCTAGTGTGTTTAGTCCAGACATCGATAGCGAGTGAATATCGCTGCGAGATGAGTCAACATAATAAACACCTGCCCCGTCGCGAGGGGAGGGGGTAAGTAGGCGGGGCTTAAAAACTCAGATACGGTTTATTTTTTAAGTAGTACGTCGCCTTAAACAGACACATTGGATAAAGTATATAAATGAAAAGAACGTTGATAAATCTCGTCATATTTTTGACAGATTCTGGTTTTATTCAGTATTTTAAATGCATTTCATTTAAAAGGTCATATGTAATATTACCTTGTATAATTAAACAAGTAATAATTTAGGTACTTAAACAAAAATCGACATTTCAAAGATAACTAAAAATATTCGTCCATTTTCTTTTTGAAATGCGCATATCTACGTTATTTTATAACCGATTTATATGAAACAAACACTAGTCGAATGCAAATTTAACATTAAATTATTGTTAGTATACATTTCATTGTTGTTTTGTCAAATAAATGATAAAAAGTGCATTTTTCTTCGAGTACTAAAAGATGTCGATTTTTTACAGATATTCGTCCATTTTCTTTTTCAAATGCGCTTAGCTAGGCTATTTTTTAACTAATTTAAATGAAACTAACACTAATCGCACGTAAATTTAACATAGAATTGTTGGTAGTGTATATTCCGTTGTAATTGTGTCGAATAAATGATAAAAGTCAATTTCTCTTCGGGTACTAAAAAATAATAAAATGTGGTTTTACTCACGTGCCCATTGTCCCTGCTCTTTGAAGTTCACTTTATTGACCATCGGCGACACGATATTGTCGTAAATAAATCGGTAAAGTCCCCTCAGGACGAACAACCCCAACACGGTGAGCATAAAAAGGGCGATTTTCTCCAAGACGGTGAACGCCATTTTCGACGTATTTTGTACTGAGGATAATTATCACAGATGTGGGACACGTTCACTTACGCGCGAAACCGCACAGCGCGACCAAAACGACGGGAGAAACGGCACTGGCACTGATCTTAACCTCTAAAATGAACGGCGCGAACGGCTCGAGAAAGTGAAAGAAATTGAGGTTATGGCGGACGCAAATCGAGCTGTCAGTGGCGGGCGGACGACGGACGTGCTGCGCGCGCAACCGAATTCGCCGCAGAATGGTGCAACGTTGCCAGTGGCACTTAAATAAACCGATTGATAATTATGCTAGTGTTCGTACCGTACTAGCCGGTATTGTACTCTATGGTGGTCATCGGCGCGGATTCCTCGTGAGTTAACCGCACTGCCAAGAAATCGTTGGAAAAACCTATAAAATTTCATTACGTTGTTAATAACAATACTTGTTTGCAATATACCAGAAAAGTTTTTACACAATAGACCCATTTTCGGCCCTTTTTGTATTTAGAATCTTAGGAACAATTCTGTGCAATTAGGCAAAACTACATAAGTCAGAAATACCATTTTCTCAGGAAAGCATTTTGAAATTTATGACAATTTCAAATCTATGTTATTTTTTTATATAAATGACTAAAATTGGCACATGGAATAAAATATGTGTGCTCTCTTAAACTATATGTGTAATTTTAAAATAATATGTATCAATAAAAAGATAATTAACTTATGCTACTATGACCACCTATCAATAGTTGAGAAAAAGTTCATAAGTTACACATATGTAGTTTTTCTCATCACAACAATATACAACTAGTGAGAAAGTAGGTGCTATAACTTCTATTATATTGTGATTCGAGTTATGTAGTTTTGCCCAATGAAAGAGTAAAAAATAGACGCTGTTAAATGGTCATTATAACTCATTTTGGCTAAAAAACGACTTATGTAGTTTTGCCTAATTGCCACAGAATTTGTCGTAAAACGTAGGTTTTATAGGTTTTGTTTTTTTTTGACGTGACAACATCTTATAATTCGATGGAGTTGGCTGCACGCACGAAAAAACATGACTCATGCGGCGTTACCTCGCTCTGAGGCGTTCCATTTATTATATTTATTATTCAATATAAATGCTGCCATCTACCGGTTGCGACAAGAATTATTTACTAACTTAAGTCTAAAATAGTACGAATGAAAATCACTAGATTGATTTATATTCTTGACATAATTTTATATGTATTCTTGATATACGGAATGTTATTAGTGAATGGACAATTTTCTTGTGGGTACAACGAAGTGCAACGAAGTAAGCAACTTTTATTTTTTTTTAAATTAAAAAGTATGAAAAGCTGTCATTACGATGCGCTATCTAGCGGTTGGTAAAATGTCGCTGATATTGTTTGTTTACGACGTATTACCTACCGCTAGATGGCGCAGCGAGCTCAAACGCTTCTCAAACCGTTATTTAACAGTTTGAGATTTCAAACTTTCAAATTAAAAAAAAAACAATAAACTTTAAACAATAAACAATTATACAATTATACTGCTATACAATAATACATTTACATGTTGTAGTCAAATCGGTGAGTATAAAAGCATATATTTTTGGGTGTTTGTAATAAACAATATCAGAATCTTAAATGAAACTGCTTCAAATGCAACCATTCCATCAGTATTTTCTTATGACATTGTCACGTTCAACTATCGTCAGTAAACCGACTTTACAGACAACCGATTTTTTTTATACAACATAATTTTTTATATAACTTCAAAAACGTAATGACTCCATTTTTCAATTTACCTCCTTTTCAGATTGAAAGACACGCCTGAAGGCAGCAGCCTCGGGGTGGGTCTACAGGGCTTCATCAGGAGTTTCTGGTGGACAAGAAGTTTATTTATGCCGTCAACAGGGGCGGCGCCACCTTGAAAGAGCAAAGGAAATCATTAGAGATTATCTAACTATTGGCAGTCTCATCCACACTAAAATTCTTAGCAATAATGGCAGACATAAAAAGTATCCATTGGCCAAGATATATTCGTAAGATAGCTTTGTAAAGCATTATTTTGTAAACATGCAAGCACCCAGATGGGATACGATAAAATTTTAAATGAAATTTTGAATTGTAGGGGTGTTTGCGTTTTATACCTATCTAAAGCCTTAAGGATGATTCATGCTACACCGGGCCGGGGCCGGGCCGGGCCCCGGCCGAGTCGTTTCCACCGTGCTCCGGCCGGGCCAGTCATTCATGCTACACCGGGCGTGACCGGGCTGTTTCCGAGTTTATTTATCCCACGGCCGTGTCCGCTATAACTAGTGTTGTGTCCATCTATTTTGGCGATAATAATATTAAATAATAATAAACTTGAGTTGGCAGCTATTGCAATTGCCATTGAAGACGAAGTATTGGAAACACGAACTGAATCTAATAAAATAAGATGGAGTGTACATCCAGCCTGGAGAAAACGACAATCGGAGGGAGAATTCGCCATGCTCTACAAGGAATTAATAGATGATGAGAGCAAATTTTACGGTTATTTTAGGATGTCAAAAGAATGCTTTAGTATATTTCTTGGAAAAATAAAACGTGATTTAACCAAACAAAATTCAAGATTTGTGAAGCCTATCTCTCCCATTGAACGATTAGCAGACCGGAGCCGGGAAAACAATATCCACCGCCATTTCGACGCCGTGCTCCGGTCGTGGCACGGCCGGTCACGGCCGGAGCACGGCCAAGCATGAATTGCTTCATACAAAATGCTTCATACAAATAACCGGTGTAGCATGAATCATCCTTTAAAGTAATCAAATAATTTAATATTCGAATAGTACATATGTATATAATTATATCCAGAACATTTTTTTCAAGGATTGCTTATAGGTGCAAATGGAGCTAGTGCCCGTAATAGGTAGAGGAAACTGATTACATTGTCGAGCTGCATGTACGGAGAAGAAGTAATACAAAAATGTGGTTTTGTTATTTGTGATACGTAGAGTATTATTCTGACTTGGACAAAGTGGGAGACCATGTTTTTCTGAGCCAGTAAAAGTCTATGAGGCAGGAGAGAGCAGTAGGATTGTGTAGGACATTATATAGCAGTGAATGTATGTGCAAATTTCTCTGGTATCGTTTCCAACGCCATTGCAATATTGATCAGTATACCGAAACATAGTCATACTTCCGTAGATTAAATGCAAACGTTCTGTTGGCGCTCGAACCTATCTATATTGGTCGCAGTGATGTTCAGATATGCGACATCGGCAAAGTCTAGCAATGGCAGTAGCAGACTTTGAGCTATGATCTGCTTAGCGCTTATAGGGAGGGGTCTCAGCAACAGTCGACGTCTATGAAAACCGTTATGTATTCACCTGCTTATTTAATTGACGTATGCTTGCAAAGAAAGAGTTTCGTTCACGTATATACATATATTTATATTATATAAAATATTGTCGCGGAGCAACAATACACACAGAACCCTCCTACTCAAAATGTTATAACAGGAAAGGACCGGAAGAACACTCCACCCGAAAGCGGCAGGAAGGTGGCGTCACCGAGGTGCAATGGCGACACCGGAATTAAGGAGATGGCGATGTGCAATGCCATCACTAGGATTATCTACCCCGAACGCCCAATAATCAACACACGTCTAAAGTGCCTCCAACGAGGCGTTTATTTTAATCATCACAATCAAGCCGTCAACGAGAAGCTAAAGGCAAACATCGAGATAAATGAGAGAGAAAGTACAAACCGTCGCGAATCTAACCGCCGTGTTTCGCACGCAAAACGTCACCACAAACAACTAAAACCACATCGCAGCGACTTCTCAGCAGAGAGCTTTTCATCTTGTGCCACGGCAGTCCGGAGACTGGTGGTGAAGGGGAAGGTTTCAACTGAGGGCGCCGCGACGCAGTACGAACTCAAAACACGAAAAACTAGCGCGCTCACACGACCGCTTCCAGCGACTTTCCGGACGGGAGCCTTACTTCCGGTGGCTACTTAATGCAAAGTAGGTCGGGGGAGGGATCGCCGGTGGCGTCCAAAAGCGGTAAACGTGCGAAAATCTAATGTGCGAAACACGACACAATTGCAGCTCAAGCGCCGCCCGCGGACGTCAGCTCGCGGAGGCCAACGCCGGGCGACTGGAGAGCGATGCCCCCCGCCGGTGTGTATATCGGGCCGTCGGCCCGAATGAAGGAGACAGCGGAGACAAGAGGGAGAGGGGCGATCGCCGCCCGGCGACTAGTATATATAGGCGATAGGATTTAAGCGTAACCAATTCACTTTGTACACGACTTTGGAATTAAACAACATACTGCAATTTGAATATCGATCGCGAGTTTCATTCTACGGCAGAAACCCTCGCGACACTGGTGACCCCGCAGAAGAACTCACAACCACGGCAAGAAAACGGACAAATCGCTAAACGGACAACGGCACGGACCACCAACAACCAGCGAACTTGGACGTCTTCTCCAACGAGTCAGACACAAGAAAATCAAAATGGAACCATTCCACGACACAACGGAGTCAACGCAGCCAAACCCGGACATCGCGCCACTGAGCATCGCTTCGCGAATACCTGCATTCTGGCACCACGCACCGCGCCTCTGGTTCGCGCTCGCCGAGCAGATCCTGGCACCACAGAAATGCAGCGATCAAGACCGATTCTCATACGTAATCGCACAACTGGATCGGACAGCATTACAGGAAGTAAGCGACCTGGTGCTGCAACCGCCCAAGCAAGAAAAATTCGAGGCATTGAAGGAACGGCTAATCACAACCTACGAGGAATCAGAGACGCAACGACTGCAGAAACTCCTCTACCAAACAGAAATGGGAAGCGACAAACCTTCGCAACTAATACGAAGGATGAGAACGCTAAACATGGGAAAATTACCCGACGGTACACTAAAAACATTGTGGCTCGGGCACCTACCCGCAACGATACGGGCGGTACTAGCAACATCAGAGGAAAAAGAACTGGACAAAATGGCGAACCTTGCAGATCGAATGATGGAAGTCACAGCAAACGAGAGAGGCGACATCAACAAAATCGAAGCAACAACAACCAACATGACAGCGATTGAAAGGAAGCTAGAGGAACTGGCAAAACAGATCGAACGGGTACAAGCGAGAAGAGCAGAAGAAGATACCTCCAACACGCGCAGCACCAGAAGACTTGAGGAACAAAGTACCTGCTACTTCCATAAGCGTTTCGGAAACACAGCACGAAAATGCCAGAAACCGTGCGACTTCGAACAGACACCGCAGAACCAGGAAAACTACAAGAGGCGCCAAGAATAGCCCAGCTTGGCGCCGAAACAAATAACCGCCTATACGTCCACGACAGAAGAACGCAACAACGGTTCCTGATCGACACAGGAGCCAACGTCAGCGTCATACCCAAGCGAAGATGCGACGAACAACAAAAAGAAGAGCTTCTCTTACTGGCAGCCAACGGCTCAAATATTGCAACATACGGAAAGAGAACCATCATGCTGGACCTCGGATTCGACCAACAATTGCAAGCAACCTTCATCATCGCTGATGTGAAACAACACATCCTAGGAGCAGACTTTCTACACCAACACCACCTGCTGGTGGACCTCAACCGAAAGAGGCTCCTAATGAAAACGAAGGACAACAAATACGTCGAAAAAAACCACATGCCGCAACCAGCGGTATTCCCAATCGAGACCAACCAAGAATTCAAGAAGATCTTCGAGAGCTTCCCCAATATACTCTCGAACACGTCACAACCAAGGCAACCTAAACACGACATAGTACACCACATCGAAACTGAAGGAAGACCGGTATTTGCGCGCCCGAGACCACTAAATCCGGAAAGATACGCGGCAGCGAAGAAAGTTTTCGATGAGATGATAGAGGCAGGTGTATGTCGACCTTCGAAAAGCCAATGGGCAAGTCCACTGCACCTGGTGCAGAAAAGCAACGGTGAATTCCGCCCATGCGGAGACTACAGACGGCTGAACAGCATCACAGTACCGGATCGGTATACTGTTCCCAGAATACACGATTTCACTCACGCTTTACAAGGAAAAACGATGTTCACGTCACTGGACCTGGTGAAGGCATACACGCAAATACCAGTAAGGCCCGAAGATATTGAGAAGACCGCCATTATCACCCCGTTCGGATTGTTCGAAATGACCAGGATGTCCTTCGGACTCCGCAACGGAGCACAAACCATGCAACGATTCATGGATCAGGTACTCCGGGGCCTACCGTTCGCATACGCCTACATTGACGATATCCTTATAGCGTCAGAGGACGAAACGACCCATAAAGAACACATCACAGAGATACTGGCGAGGCTGGACAAACAAGGCATCACCATAAACCTACAGAAATGTCAGATCGCACAGCCAGAGCTGGACTTCCTAGGATATACAGTCAACTCAACAGGAATACGACCAAAAGCCGACAAGGTGGAGGCAATAAAAAATTTTCCGAAACCAAAGGATGTCCAGGAACTACGACGCTTCCTGGGCATGGTCAATTTCTACAGGCACAGCATTCCAGAAGCAGCACATCGACAAGCCAAACTAAACGTATTCCTGAAAGGGACAAAAAAGAACGATCACACAGAAATACAATGGACAGAGGAGAGCAACGAAGCCTTTAACCAATGCAGACAGAGCATAGAGGAAGCGGTTCTACTGGCGCATCCAATCGCACATGCACCGTTGGCACTAATGACGGATGCGTCAAATACATGCGCGGGCGCAGCACTGCAACAGAAGCAAGGAGAAAAATGGGTGCCATTAGGATTTTTTTCAAAAGCCTTGTCACACGCGCAACAACAATATGCGGCGTACGACAAAGAGCTACTGGCGATATACCTGGCAGTACGACACTTCCGGAAGATGGTAGAGGGGAGAGAGCTGGTAGTATATACAGACCACAAACCGCTCATTCACGCTTTAAAAAAATTAAATGATACGCCAACAGAAACGCCGATACGCATTCGTCACTCATCATACATCGCACAATTCGCAACGGCAATCGAATATCTCCCGGGAAGGAAGAACGTTGTAGCAGACGCCTTATCCAGGATCGAAGAAGTAGGATGCCCTGAGACTTTCGACTACGACGAACTGGCGAGACAGCAAGAAACGGACGAGGAACTGAAAGCATTACAACAGAATGAAAAATTCAAATTCAAATTACTCAAACAAAACAACAAAGAAACTGAAATCTGGTGTGAAACTACGGCAACCAGGCCAAGACCATACATAACAGCGGCGCTACGGCAAACAGCGATAAAAATAATCCACAACCCTAGTCACCCGGGAGTTCGAACAACAAGAAAGATGACGGCTGAAAATTTTTTCTGGCCGCGCATGAATAAAGACAGCGCAGATTATGCCAAAACATGCATCCCGTGTCAACGAGCGAAGGTGCACGTACACACGCGTACGCCCATAGGGAAAATCATGGAAGCCGACCGATTAGAGCATGTACATATCGATATCGTGGGTCCGCTCGAAATATCCAACGGATATAGGTACCTACTAACGATGTTGGATAGAGGTACAAAATGGCCGGAAGCGATACCTATACGAGACATACAAGCCGAGACTATCGCAAAAATTTTTTTCGAGGGATGGATAGCAAGATTCGGTGTTCCTGCAAGAATCACGACCGATCAAGGGAGACAATTCGAATCGGAACTCTTTACGAAACTAGCACAACTACTGGGTGCAAAAAAGATTCACACCACACCATTTCACCCACAGGCAAACGGCCTAGTGGAAAGGTGGCATCGATCTTTAAAAGCGGCATTAATGGCAAGAATGAATACCAAAGAGTGGGCAAACGAGATTTCAACCGTCATGATGGGCTTAAGAGCAGCCTTAAAGGAGGATATCAACGCCAGTCCGGCAGAAATGCTATACGGAACAAACATAAGATTGCCAGGCGAATTTTTTGAAAATGGAAAGAAAACATCAGTACCAGAAGTCCTCCAACAATTAAGGGAAACATTCGAGCAACAAAGACCGAAGAGGGAGCGAGAAAACACAACGAGGATATTCGTTCACCCGGACCTGAAGGAAGCAACCCACGTCTTCATAAGAGATGACACCGTACGACGGCCACTACAAGCTCCATACAAAGGACCCTTTAGAGTGGTGAAGAAACGCGAAAAAACGTTCGACATTGAGCAAAACAGGAGAATAGTCACTGTCTCTCTAGATAGGCTGAAGCCGTGCTACATGTCTAGGGAAGACGAAACCTCTCAACCAACAACACAACAAAACGAGAATAGCACAACTGTATCGAGGTACGGAAGAATTATACGGCACACACGGCAAGTAAATACGTTGACGTTTCGTCTTCAAAACGGGGAAAGTCATGTCGCGGAGCAACAATACACACAGAACCCTCCTACTCAAAATGTTATAACAGGAAAGGACCGGAAGAACACTCCACCCGAAAGCGGCAGGAAGGTGGCGTCACCGAGGTGCAATGGCGACACCGGAATTAAGGAGATGGCGATGTGCAATGCCATCACTAGGATTATCTACCCCGAACGCCCAATAATCAACACACGTCTTAAGTGCCTCCAACGAGGCGTTTATTTTAATCATCACAATCAAGCCGTCAACGAGAAGCTAAAGGCAAACATCGAGATAAATGAGAGAGAAAGTACAAACCGTCGCGAATCTAACCGCCGTGTTTCGCACGCAAAACGTCACCACAAACAACTAAAACCACATCGCAGCGACTTCTCAGCAGAGAGCTTTTCATCTTGTGCCACGGCAGTCCGGAGACTGGTGGTGAAGGGGAAGGTTTCAACTGAGGGCGCCGCGACGCAGTACGAACTCAAAACACGAAAAACTAGCGCGCTCACACGACCGCTTCCAGCGACTTTCCGGACGGGAGCCTTACTTCCGGTGGCTACTTAATGCAAAGTAGGTCGGGGGAGGGATCGCCGGTGGCGTCCAAAAGCGGTAAACGTGCGAAAATCTAATGTGCGAAACACGACACAATTGCAGCTCAAGCGCCGCCCGCGGACGTCAGCTCGCGGAGGCCAACGCCGGGCGACTGGAGAGCGATGCCCCCCGCCGGTGTGTATATCGGGCCGTCGGCCCGAATGAAGGAGACAGCGGAGACAAGAGGGAGAGGGGCGATCGCCGCCCGGCGACTAGTATATATAGGCGATAGGATTTAAGCGTAACCAATTCACTTTGTACACGACTTTGGAATTAAACAACATACTGCAATTTGAATATCGATCGCGAGTTTCATTCTACGGCAGAAACCCTCGCGACAATATATTAAGTCAATACATTTAATAAATTAAAATTTAAATGCATGACAAAGTTTGATTGATACACCACAATTTTCGGTTCCGTATAATTATCAGTCGAAGGGGTGGGGGTAGGATTCAACACCTTAGAGTACCTTAGAGCACCTTAGAGCCATACATTAGAGTACCTTAATAAATGTATCTATATTATACTTACCTACTGTCATTTGAATAAAAAACTGATTATGATATTTATGACTTTTACTTTTTCTGCCGGCTGGCAGCGCCGTATCACATTATCGAAGCAAAGTTGATAGTAGGCGTGGTGCGAGCGAGAAGGCAATACACATTATCTCAATGTAAGAATGAGACGGTGCCTATCAATTTTATTATGTATGTGGAGCACAATTTCAAATTGCCTGATAACGATAAAAAATATGTTCATTATATTTTATCGTAAACCATATAAGATTGATATTTCAGCATTTTATGAAAAGGTTTCGCAAACGCACGAATTTTATTGTAGTAAATATAGAAAGAAATCTGAAATAATAAACGATTGATTATAAAATGGCACGATGTTTTTTGATATGTGAAATAATTGAACTACATTCGGAAAATGAACTTCTACAAATGATCGTATGACGACAAACAAATAGTGTCTATATGTGTGTATTTTGTGTATATTATGTAAGTATGTATTTTATTTATTCTATGAATTAATTTAGTTCTATTTTGTATCACATTATGTTATTTATTTTTATAAAATATTTTTGATATTTGTTAATTAGAATCGGTGAATGGTTACTTTTTTTTATTATTTGTTCTTCCTTTTTCTTCTACTTTACCGGCCTGACAACCGAAGAGAAGGTAATGTATTGTGAACTCACAACAAACAAAAAAAGATCTGAAGACGGATATATACATCTTGACACCCCCGAGACGATTAAAACCATTTCCAGACTGAAGCCTGACTGTGTGTCTGTATTTATGTCTCCGTGTGGAGGAGGAGCAGAGGAAACTCCCCAGCACCTCATTTGCGAGTGTGGCCCGCTGATGCGTAAAAGATACACCCACTTGGGTGGTCATTACCTCCAACCTGAGGAGGTAAAACAATCTGGCGCCAAAAGCCTGCTGCGGTTCTTAAATGACACAAGGCTTAGCGCAGAACTATAGTAGGTGGCGAACACAATAGATCAGCAACGGTCGCAGTGTTACAAGGCTCATAAAGACCTTAAAAAAGCCCCATTCAACATATTAAAAAAAAAAAAAAATGTCTCCGTGTGTGTATTCCTCAACGATAGCGCACAAACGATTAATCCGATTGAGCTGATTAATCCGAATTTGGTGTGCAAGCATTATTTGGTCAGGACATGCGTTCAAATGGTGTGGTGGAAATCTGTCCACCAGGGGGCGAACTAATCTAATAACTAATATTTAAATTCCGGTATACATTCCAATCAAATATCAACGCCCAGCCGCCCGCGGCTAGCCGCGAAACAAACCACACAGCTTTAGGCCTTTTGTAACGGAGCACAACGAGTTCATCCGCTGGCCGAGAGAGGGCTCCGCATCGTTTTTAGTTATGAAATCAATATTCAAATGAAATCAGACCTTGGCTACTTGCTGGAAAATCTTGGGGTGACGGAACCGTTTCTTTATTATTAATCGTGTGTATATTTTCTAATATGTATTTCAGAAGTTTGACTGTTTCAATTAAGCCTTCGTCTATTTCTACCGGAAAACACTATCTCTTTCAAAAAGTCATTGATAATATTACTATAGTGGGTTATTTACTATTACGCACATTGACTGATGGATGAGGAAGTATCCACTGGACCATAATTAATTACGTATAAAGGTACTGATTACTTTCCAAATCAACAAACATCATTAGCGGTTGACTCATTAAGTACTGTTAGTATTCACTATTGACGTTATAAATCGTTGTAAATCTAGTATGCATACCCATGCTTTGTCTTTTAGTGCCGTCTCCTGGGAGCTAATGGGCCCTTGCTGAGTTGGCCACGAAGACCCATTCACACTCACGGGTCAACACCCATCCGGCTGCCTCCACGCATCAAGTGTGAGCCTGGGTAGGACTCTGGCCTTAGGGCCAGTTTCCCATAGGAATTAACTTTCTGGCGCTCCTGGACGGTCTGCGCACCGTGTGGCGTAAGCCAATCGACTGTGCACTCTGACTAACAGTCGGGGGAGTCTGGAAGCAGTACTGTTTCCTATAGAGCGGTGGTAATCGCGGAGCTTACGGCGACTGCTCTTGAAACGACCATCGGCTACCCGATCCTAGGTGAACAGCCGGGCAAAGGACGCCGTGGTCCGCGATAGATTCGGTACACACCGTTTTACCGATTCGTAAGGGAGAGGACCGCGCAAACGACCTTGAACTCGGAACCAATCGAGAGACTGGAGTAATCTGGTCGCAATTCGAAGTAAGGGCGTGAGTGTAAGCCCGCTGGGTAACACTCCTGGCTATCTCGCGGTTAAGGCGTTGGCCTCTTATGGGCATGTGGCGGAGCTTGACGGTGGACTGTTTTTGTCCAAGTCTTCTGCGCTCTCTTCAGGGAGACAGAACGACTAAAACTTCCTGAGGTGACGGGCTCGCCCACTGTAGTCTCTAGTAGTGCCGTCTTCTATCGTAAGTCATATGTATGTATATCTTCTTCTCCGTCGTTTCCTTATTACTGAGGATCGTGGCCACTGGACAACAGTTTGCCTACGAAGCTCCTCCACTTCGACCTGTCTTCTGCAATGCGGGTCGCAGATTGTATTGAACGTTTTTTAACTTATTTTATGAGGTCGTTCCATCTGGCCGGTGATCTGCCTCTGCTTCTTTTCCTCTCCACTTGATCCCCGGAAAGCATTTTCTCCAGATTCTCTGGGATTCTCCTGGCAACATGACCGAAGTACTGCAGGACCCTTCTCATGCATACGGTGGAGAGCATCAGTTGAATGACGAGTTCTTCAATGACAGATTTGTTGGTGCGGCGTGCTGTACATGGGATTCCTAGCATTTTACGCCAGCACCACATCTCTGCTGTGGCGGAGGTAGATATATAATACATCCTTATCTATGTGATTGTCATTTCCTCACACTGGCCCCTTTGAACGTTGGTAACTTCAAAGACAACCGCGGTTGATTGGCTTTATAATTAGCTAAAAAAACGCCGAACTTCAAGAGAGACGACGCTTTCATACTCTCTACTAAGTGGAAGGCTCTTATTAAATTTTTCTGAATGTTCATCGCCGAGTGCAAGGAAGTAAAACAAGATACAGTAAGCGTTGTGTGCACTGCGTATTTTCAAAATTCGCACACGTCGAAACCGCCGCCCCACCACCGTTATACATAATCTGCGAAGTAAGAGCGGTGGTTAGCCGACTACCCACAGAACAACGATTGACGGCACTTCAGTCTACCCTAGATAGCGGTAGTTACAACATCGCTGAAATATCGTGTGCTACAATGTCGGATGCTTTACGCGGTAAATTCGTTTTTATCCTATTTGAAGTTAATTTTCGGTTTTTGTCGGAATTAGATGAAATAAAATTCCATTCAAAATACTTTTATTTTAAAGCCATGTTATTCCTTTTCCAAAATAAGTTTTTTAGTTATGTTTCTGTCGTTCGTTATTGCTTGGATATTGCCGTGGGTACAATTATAGGTATTATTAATAACTATTTGCGAAATAAGTCGTAGCAGCAACAAATCTAGTATGAACAGCGCCATACTCATTCATCGCTCCCAGGATATATAATCACCTTTCGGAATCAATCAAGTATATCAACACATTTACAACATTCAAAAAATCTGTTACCTCTTGGTTGATGGAAATGGAACTTCCACTGTATAAACCTCGAAAGCAGGTTAAGTGGGGCATGTTATGCTTTGAGTATTGTAAGAAGGTCGTTGGATTAATTGCAAATAAGAAATGTTTATTTCAGCTATATTGAAGCTATCCTAAGTTATGCCATTACAGTCTGGGAAAATTGTTATGCTTGTCATAGTGAACCCATATTTATACTTCAAAAGAGAGCAGTACGAATAATTGCAAAGGTGAAAAGGGAAGAGTTGTGTCGACCCATTTTTAATAGGCTAAGAATCCTCACTTTAACCCTTGGAGTAAATGGGTATTTTCATGGATGCATCTGTCTCTTTTACAGGATTTTCGGCGACATCGACGGTGCTCGACTTAAAGTACTATAACTACGAAACTACTACACCAATCATAAAAAGAATAACTGCACAATGATTGCATTGAAATTTCGAATATAGAATATTGAAATATCATTTTGTAAAACAATTAGATAATTATGAATAAATATGAGAACGTCAAAGAAGTGAAAAAAACGCGCGACCAGATTTGGTCGACTCGTACTCAACGGATAATTGTTTCGCGACCAGATTTGGTTGACTCATACTCAACGGGTTAACCTCACTCTTAAGTTACTGACTGACTTTTTTAAGAATAAAGAATCACATTATCAAAAGTTTTCAGATACAAATACTAAAAATACGAGAAATATATTTTTTTTTATACCATGTACTAAACTAAACACAGCAAGGCAAGACACAAAATACTCCGGGCCATATTACTTTAGCATGACACCGGAAAGTTTAAAAACAATTCAAGTGGTAAGCTTATTCAAAAAATTACTTAAAGAATTCTTATTTGGCAAAGCTTTTTATTCGATCAAGAATGTTTTTTTTTAATTTTGGCCATTTTTTCTGACAATTTTAAGTAGCATTTTCGAATTATTCTGACTTTTTCTGATGTCATATTTCTTGATTATTTTTATTGATTATTTTAATTTGTGGTTTTAGTAAGTACATCTTAAAAATGATTTTGAGTATCGCCAGTACTAACATGTTGCATATCGACATGTCATAAAAGCAATAATGAAGTACGTTGAACTGTATGTAAGTAGTGATAAATTTGGATATTGTAAAAACGGACTAATAGACTGTAATTTACATTTACCTAGATATTACGTTTCTACAATCTGTTAAGATTCTTTGGAAATAAATTGAAATTGAAATTGATGAAGGTCAAATAATTAATTGAAATGATATAGGAAAAACAAATCTAACTTACTTTGGAACATTTCGAAGTGAGAATTATCCAAAAGTTATCGTGAAATATAAAATAATATGCTTCTACAATTACAAAATACAACTGATTTTCGGAGAGAAAAATAAATTAGTCGTAATAAAATGTCAAAAAAATCGTAAAAATGTCAAGTCAAGTGAAGAAAACCAAAATCGGAATTTTCAGTCACGTCAGTAAGAATTATTAGATAGCGTTGATACAATTCTCTCTCAATAAAGTAGCCTTTTAATTTGGTCCTAAACTAAGGTATTTTCCCGTTTACACAAATATTTTTTTATTATTTTCGGGTAGTTGTTAATAACATATCTTTCCAACGTAGTTTGGATCACTTTTAAAATGCCGTGGCGGCCGTGGCGGCCAAAAGCTATATGAAGCATAATTTTGTGGCCTGGTTGTGAGAACACGAAAAAGAATTTTAATACAATTATGACGGATTTTAAAAACCCGGTCCTTAATCCATCATTTCGCAAAAACAAAATTGTAAAATTATTTCAATATCATTTGTGAATTATCTTTATTCTGTTACTGTTTTCCAAAAAAATAAAAACGAGCCAAACCTAGATATGATTCTCAATATTAAAAAAATACTATTTACACCAAAGTATGGTCTATTTGCATAGTACCTACCAAGACAGTTTTTGGAACTTCCATACAAAAAATATAAGAAAAATTGTTTGAAATTACGTAATTTCCAGTAATGTTATGGCCAAACATGTTTTTTTTTCTATTTATTAAAGATACTTTTGAGTGATATAAAAAATAACACAGTGATTTTAAGTTATTTTATTTTGGTAATCTAATTTTTACTTTATAAAAAACTATTCATTTGATAATTTATTATATTATAATTGAAAAGCCAAATCGACTATATTAGACGACGCGCGAAGCCGAAATCGTCATTCGTAACTGTCCACTGCCAACGGTGGGACGTATTCCCTTGTCGCCGCGGTATACCTATGCATCTGTATGTATATATCGAAAGCGCGCTGGCGCGTGGCATTGCAAAAATACCAAACTTTTTAGTCGCGTCAACTCGGTAGGGAGCCTTAAATGATTCCAACTGAACCTTGAACCAACGGATGATACTTGAACCATTATAGAAATCGCAAAATCAAATTTTGTCGGTGTGTGATACTGCAGTTGAGTTTGTGAAGTATGTACCTCGACTTATTTGACTACGTTTTTACCTATTTGTGAGCTCACCTCTGTGACTAGACTTGCCTTCTTTCCGCGGTTTTCAATAGTATGTCTCGAGATTTCCCATGAATAAATTTTACGCGGTTGAATTTATTCCCGTATCCGGGGGAAACAACACCATCAATTGCCGCCTGGGCGCTCTCAAAAAATGATTGAGAGGAGGCAACAGAATAAAAAAGTAAACCGCTTCGTCGAGCCGAAGAAATCGCGACATGACTGTAACGCGAAGCTACAGTGTTCTGCCAAAATGCACATGTAAATGAACTCTCTGTAAAAAATCCTTAAAATTACCAGTACTGATTATATATAGCAGTGTTTATAATTAGTGCACATTTTTCACATTAAACTGATTTTCACCTTCATCAACTGTATTTTGTTGGTAAGTACTAAATATAAAAAAAAACTGATTTCATATTTATTTATCATTCCTGCAATAAGGGGTTCGCGAGTTTGAGGTCTTTATCGAAGTGGTACGCAAGAAAAACTAATTGGAAACCACTGATTTATGATATTAGATCGGTTATCTTCATGGTACCTTTAGGCAATCTCTTTGCGACGGGCGAAATGCCTGTTGCGCTGCTAGCATTGTCCGGCGAAACTAATAGCAATTTCCCTTGCCTTCCCCCATCCACGTTCAGCTGACGCCCATCGCTCCTCATCCTCCTCTCGACCCCCCTCCCTCCTCCATGGCCCCCCTCCCCCACCATCGATCCTCCCTTCCCTTAACCATCTCCCTCAGCCACTCTCCCCCACCTTTTAAACCCCTTTCTCTCTTTTTCCCTCCATCTCTCGCGCCAATCCCTACCCTCACCCACTCGCGCGTCATTACTATTGCCCGTGGTATTAAAGAATTTTCTTAAATATGGTTCAATAAATTAACTATCTGTATCGATTGTATATGAAGATATTTCAACTAAAATTTCACTAGGAGTTTTCGGTCCGCCTGGGCGCTTACAAAAAATCATTGAGAGAAGGCGAAAGAATAATAAAGTAAACCGCTTCATCGAGCCGAAGAAATCGCGAAATGACTGTAAAGTGAAGGTACAGGGGTGTGCCAAAATGTACGTGGAAATGGACTCTGCATACAATCCTTAAAAGTCAAGGCTGGTTGTTTGGTCTGTGGTAAAATTCCCAATCACAATTCCCACTTTACTAATATTCACATCGCCACGCGACTGACAGAACACATCAAAGCTGTTAAAAATGTTCAGCGAAAAAAATCGGCGGTCTGTGAAAATATACTGGATAGCAGAATTAACCACTGGGTGCAGTTTCAAAATCCCATCGTCCTATCCGAGGAACAATTCTACTTTACTCACATGATCCGGGAAGCCATTGAAATAGCCCCGAACTGCAATAGAGATGACGGTTACAAACTCTCTTCTACGTTGAGCCCCCTTCTTAAAAAAAATCCACCGCCGAACGCCGAACGCAAAGACGCAAGACGAAATACAGTGAGTATTGTGTGCAAGACGGATTTTCAAAATTTGCGCACTCCGAGCACGGCCCCCCACCACCGTTATAACCTACGTAGTGGCGGCAGCGGTATGCGGCCTACCCGCGGAGCAACAAATTGACATCTTTTTCAGTCTACCCTAGACAACGGCGGCTGTAGCGTCGCTGAAATGTCGGGTGCTACAAACTTAACACGGTAAATTCATGTCTATCCTATTTATAATATTCACATAGTAATTATTACTAGAGTATTTTGAAATATTACGGTAAACGTTTGTTGTTTTTTACTCATTAGTTAAAATCTTAACTCTTCTTAACTCTAACGAACTTTAAATTTGGTTATAGTGTTTTTTTTAGGTTTTAAACATTAAAACAACATTAAGTCTTATTACGCTCTGTCGAATAGTTGCCAGCGACTTAGTCGATGGCGACTTTCACTTCCTATAGTCTTAATACGGCACCTAAGGTACGTCCCCACTCGTGCGCTTTTTTTTTCATCTTGCGCTTTCCTCTGACGCATGCGTATAATGATACAGGGGTCTCCAAACTACGGCCCGCGGGCCAAATCCGGCCCGCCGGGGTCATCAATCCGGCCCGCGACAGCTAATGACCAGTGCCATCAATCCGACACGCGACAGATAATGACTTATTGTTGTTTGCTGCTGTTACGATAACACTTCACTGGAGATAGAACGATCAAATTTCGTTAAAACTTCCTGAGGTGACGGGTTCGCCCGTTGTAGTTGACAGTTCTAGTTGTTGTTACAATAAGTTGGATAAAAAGACACAGAATTATAATAACTCGGTTTTATTTACTTGCTAGGTAAAGCTTAATGACAAGTATAATAGGTATGCAGAAAATTTAACAAACATAATACCTAACGAATAATTGAAATGAATACTACTAACATTATAAACATATCAACGTACAACATATAAACAATATAACATAAAAATAGTAATGATATTATGTAATTGTAATTTTCCACTTTCACTTCCACCAACAACACTTTGTAGTTTGGACAAAATTATGTATTAGTCAATGGAGGAAAGTGGGGGGGGGGGGTGTTTTTCTGGACTGCTGACTGCATTGGAGACAGATTTACATTTTTGGCCCTTGGAACTTACGGGAGGAATCAGTATGGCCCTAAGGTTGGAAAGTTTGGAGACCCATGTAATAATACCATAGCGCATGCGTCAAAACTAGTTGAATGAAAGCGCATTCTTTAGCGCTCCGTTCACACTCCTTGTGGACTCCGAACATTTTACGAGGCAAAATAGCAATTTTTGGTTTAAATACTTTTAAAAGCATGTAGAAAGGATATTGGGTAATTGCCTTTCTACATGCTTTTAAACGTACCAACTTGCGAAGTTTGTTTTAACACTTTGCCATAATTATATACAAAACGGAAGTTTATTAAGGCACAATATATTTTGGTTTGGATTTCCCGTGAAAGGGTTTCTTTTTGGTGGTTTTGAGGGCTTTCGATGTGCTTTCCAACTCCATTGGCTCATTTTTGTGTGGTGTTGAAATGAGAACAGTCGTCTTTCCTTTGCTGTAGTTTTTCCTCGATTCTTTTTTTTTCTGCAATTGGTACTGGGAAGACATCTTGGGGAGAAGCATTACCAAAAACGTCATTCAAATTGCTGATAAGAACATGAAGGCTGTGGTCTCATTTGTATTAATACCTGATTTGAGGGTGAGGGTACCTGGCTATTTTCCTGATTCTAAACCTGGTCTGGTGTGGACGGCAGCACATAAGTACACGAAGGCTGTGGGCTCATTTGTGAGGGTACAGCCTGGCTATTTTCCGAGTGCTGGGTGTTGTTAACCTGATCTGATGTGGACGTATCCTAATATTTCTGAAGGACAACGGATGAATACGGATGGATGATATTTCTAACAGACAACGGATGATGCTGCTACTCTCCACGGCGTCAGGTATGAAACTGAGTAGGAAGATTCAATGCGCCACTGCGAGACAGAAAGATTGGGAGGTTTAGGATAAGGAAAAGGTGACTCCCTTGAGACAAAATTATCATATATCATAACATATAATTTTTACACGACTGCCCAACAAAAAAAGAGTGTAATGTATTCAGGGGTCATCTATGCATGTTTTCGGTACGTTTATTCCACCATAACTTCTAAACGCTTGAATTAATTTAGAAGTGTGTGGTATTGTTAGAACGGTTATATCGTCCCGAGTGTCGTAGGGTATCGTAACTGTCCAAATAGCAAGTAAGTAATTGTCCAAATGTCCAAATGTCAATAAATTAACATAAATATATCAAGTTGATTGTCAAATGAAACTTCTGATTAAGTTCGTTCCGGAAATATATATATATATATATATATATATATATATATATATATATATATATATATATATATATATATATATATATATATATATATATATATATATATATATATATATATATATATATATATATATATATATATAAATATATATATATATATATATATATATATATATATATATATATTACTAAATAAATGAAATGATAAAATAATGAAAGAACATTTATTTAGTAATAAACATAATTTCAATTTGAAAAAATAATAATTTACACATTTACAATCAAATATATATATATATATATATATATATATATATATATATATATATATATATATATATATATATATATATATATATATATTTATATATATATATATATATATATATATATATATATATATATATATATATATATATATATATATATATATATATATATATATATATATATATATATATATATATATATATATATATATATATATATATATATATATATATATATATATATATATATATATATATATATATATATATATATATATATATATATATATATATATATATATATATATATATATATATATATATATATATATATATATATATATATATATATATATATATATATATATATATATATATATATATATATATATATATATATATATATATATATATATATATATATATATATATATATATATATATATATATATATATATATATATATATATATATATATATATATATATATATATATATATATATATATGGATAAATAAATAAATCACAAATATTTCATTAAAAAAACCGTAATGAAAAGAGTTATATACAAAATAGTTATTTTTTAAACGGCAGTCGTGTTTTTATTCTTTTTATTAGGTTTCCTTTTATATAGGAAAACTGTAGCTTTAAGTATTTAATACGACTATTATAAATTATGTGGCGAGACTCTTAAGAGGGCTCCGAGCCTATGCCGTTACACAAATGTAGGTAATTTACGCTTGCCGGCGGCGGCCACGCACGTGTGAGTAAATCGCATACATTGATAACGCTGAACAGACGGTCACCCGCCAAAGCGAAGTAACCCGCATTTTATTTGCTCATAGCAAATTGCAAATAACAAAAACTGCCAATTGTGATAAAAGCAAATCCTTTTGTATACGTATTTATTAGACCAAAATGGTCCATTTCACCCGCCCTTCCGACATATTTGGCCCAGGGGACTCAAAATAGCGGCCGTTTTTCAAGTTGGTCGCTAATAAACCAAAATGATTTTTCTCATGCTGATTTTAATGACCCATGGGCCTTTTCGGCTATTTTGGGGTCGTATATTTCAAATATGGCAATAATTTCGGATTATAAACATTTTTATAAACAGGATTATAAACATTTTTAACGAGTATTTACTTTTACGTTACCGTTATGTTATACGCGTCTTTTTCGAGTATTTGCACACTGGAAAAGACGAATCTAAAGTCAAAACTGTCAAAAAAGTCAAACGAGAGAATAATTTTGTGTATGTTGTAAGTAATTTCTGAAATTTGCTACCCAGAAACATGGAAAATTTGAACTATATATAGAATATGTGAATGGGTCTTTGACTTTGAATTTGTAGTCGCTGGCTCAAATATGACGACTACATGTGTTTTGAACAACCTTTGAACGTATTTTGAACCGATTTGAACATACCTATTTGTACCTTTGGCCAGAAAACTTAAACTTTTGTACTTGGTGTCATCATCAGAACTGGTCAAAATAAATGTACCGTGGCCGTTTTATACTACACTATATATAAATGATTGTACACATTCTACCTTGTTTGTAAGGAATTATTTATTTATATTTATTTATGTTTATATTTTCAGTATCATATTTGAAATGTACGACGCCAAAATAACCGAAAACGACCCATGGGTCTTTAAAATCAGCACGAGAAAAATCATTTTGGTTTATTAGCGGCCATCTTGGATAATTGCCGCCATTTCGAGTCCGCTGGGCCAAATATGTCGGAGCGGCAGGTCAAATCGACTATTTTGGTCTAATGAACATACGTGTGCAAAAGGATTTGCTTTTATCACAATTTACAGTATTCTTTCAATATATGAGACGAACCGCTTCCACTATCAGGATAGCAGATACTTTATGATTCTGTAAAGAAATAAAAATAAAGAAATAAGAGAAAAGAAATAAAAATGGATAATGCTTAACCCTTCCTATCGCGAAGTAAAAATTAAGCTGTCACTTACGCCGGCGACATTTTCGCTTGTAAATTCGGCGTAAGTAAATGAACTTGAGTAAAACGACTATAACTTGTAAACCACTATACGGATCATAAAAAGAATAACTGTAAAATGATCGCATTGAAATTTTAAATATAAAACATTGTAAGATTATCTCGTAAAACAATTAAGATAATAATGAATATATATTACAAAGTTGACGAACTGAAAAAAAGTCGCTTATTCAAATAATTTCGATGTTTTTATCACAAAATACGTAAAATATGCAAAAATTGTAAATACAGTTATGTTCTTTATTAAATACTTTACCAAAACTTATATTTTGTTTTACTTATTTGCATACAAAAACATTTAGTTACTCAGCCAAGAAAAAATCGATGTATTCTCCGAATGTCTGATGTGTGATGTCAAATTAGAAATCAAGTTGAATTGAGCAAAATATAGCCAATTTTGTGATTATATACGATGTAAATCAAATAATAGCTGTTTCATAAGCGAATTAAACGAATATTACGTCATAATTCGCGATTTTGCGTCATAATTCGGGAAATGAAACGAACATTTTTTGCGAAGCTAATGTCAAACTATTTTACGCGATAAAACGTGAAAAAAAGCAGATGGGCTGTCCCAAATTAGAAATTCTCTTTCGGAAATCTTGCTAGAATGCAAATTACTTACGGTTTGGTAGGAAATAGCACAAAATTAACACAAAAATCACAAAATCACAGAACGCGGACGATGAACGGACGCTTCGCGGCCAATCGGCAATGGCGCGGACCGCTGGCCGGCGCGGCTTCGCGATACTGATGTTTTTAGAATATTTATCGGCAGAGCGTCGTCGGTTAGAGTTGGACCGTTCGATCTTATTCGATATCTGTTACTTTAAATATGCGGAAAGGATCGCAAATCGAGTAATAAATCGCATTTTACGCAGCGCGGAGCGCCCAAACCAAAATTGATTAGCTCAAATCTTAGCGTTTGTAAGCGTCTAACCAAAAATGGTTAAATCGCATAGGAAGGGTTAAAACAATTATAACATTGTTATTCTCATCAGTACGAGGATAAAATGTATGTCGAGAAAGATAAAAAACAGTAATTATTATAGTTATAAATACTACACCAAAACTTTAATTATTTCAAAAAACAGTTACCTTTATAAATAAATTACTTCCGACGGAAAGAAGGTACAGCTAGATTTCACGGCTTAATGTGATTATATATTTTTGAACAACTTCAAATATGTAATTACAATTTATAAAGAAATAAATTAATGAATGCCACTTTTAAACATTCTCGAAGAGGAGGTACATTTAAAAAAAATAATAATAGAGCCAGCTGCTGAATTACCGCGCGACGTTTTTGACAGATTTCAATAATTTCACAGGCATCTAGCTTAGAGTTGCTAAAGTAAACTGAATTGACGCAAAACTTCTTGTTTACTTTCTGTCACACGCCATGTCACGTCCATAACGCTCTTCAGTTGTTCCTGTCCTTTTTCTCCAAGAGCTTGGTGACATTCCTGATCGTACCTAGATCAAATGAGCTAGGCGCCACCGCATCTTAATCGAATTAATCCAAACAAATATTAATAATAAGCATGTTTCCGTTAATTTTTTTAAACATTACAGTAAATAAAGTGACCGTCGAATTCAAAGGGTTTCAGTTAGTTTAGTATTGATTTTGAAATCTATTTTCATCTCAAGCGGCTGTCAAAATTATTGTGTCTAAGTAACTAAGTAAAAGTTTTAAATACAATAAACGTGATTTGATTTGCTTTTTGATTTGACTGATTTATGATTTATGCTTTTTGATTTGACTGACTAGAAGAATAAAATATTACGTGAGCATGAACTGATAAGAGCTAACCGAAAGATACGTGCTCTCACTTCCAATAGCAGCAGGGAAGTGAATCTATTTCATAGCGCGCCTGTGTATTTATTAACGCGGCTAGCCCATACAAAAAATGTATGGAGAATCTGATACCTGATTTTCTGGGATTTATTGTATAAAATCCTATTACAATAATTGAAATTTAAATATTTTATAGTGAAGATATGTCATTTAACTTTCTTTTATAATAATTTGTAATTCAAATTAGTTATTATTTTCCCAGTGAGGACTAAAACCCCGCGCCCATTTTTGTATATTTTCTCGGGTGTTTTTATAAAAAACTACGCAAACTATTGCCAAATTTATTATCTCATCTTATAAATGAGTTATTGATAAAAACGAGTGTTTTTTGTCACTGCTTTTATTAGCGTAGTTTTAGCGGAATAACTAAAACGCTAGACCTTAATTTGAGAAATTTCGTGCAGCACCCTCTTAAGAAATATCTATATATTCATTTGAAAGTTTTTTTCTGTAACCGCGAAATTGAGAGAACGTCTAGATGTAAACATTTGGTTGAGGTTTTTAAATAAAGCTCTCGGTCTTTAGATGTGTCGTCAAAAGAGAAAAATCAAAAAAGTCATATCAAAATCAAAATGGTACATTTTAAAAAAATAATAATAGAGCCAGCTGCTGAATTACCGCGCGACGTTTTTGACAGATTTTAATAATTTCACTGGCATCTAGCTTAGAGTTGCTAAAGTAAACTGAATTGACGCAAAACTTTTTGTTTACTTTATGTCACACGCCATGTCACGTCCATAACGCTCTTCAGTTGTTCCTGTCCTTTTTCTCCAAGAGCTTGGTGACATTCCTGATCGTACCTAGATCAAATGAGCTAGGCGCCACCGCATCTTAATCGAATTAATCCAAACAAATATTAATAATAAGCATGTTTCCGTTAATTTTTTAAAACATTACAGTCAATAAAGTGACCGTCGAATTCAAAGGGTTTCAGTTAGTTTAGTATTGATTTTGAAATCTATTTTCATCTCAAGCGGCTGTCAAAATTATTGTGTCTAAGTAACTAAGTAAAAGTTTTGAATACAATAAACGTGATTTGATTTGCTTTTTGATTTGACTGATTTATTGATAAGGAAATGTACTGTAAAGCAAACGATGACACGGCTCGATGAAACGATGATACAATCGTGATGCTCAAGTAAGTAAGTAAGTAATTAGGAGTAATTACAACCACGTGCTTTCCAAGAGAATTCGGGTAGCTCTCATCTTGATCGCTACGGCGGTTTTAGATAATTATATTGACTTCTAACTGATCAACGAACTGCGATAATTGGCCACCGTGGCAGTTCTAGTGTTAAATGAATAATTAATTGAATTTCTACTATCTTCTGCCACCGGCAGACTTCAAACTCATAACTAATAAGAGATAACTAATTAATAATTTCTATACCTATTTACACAACTATATATAGGCCGCGCTAAATTTTTGGTTCCTCGCCCATATCCTCAGGTCACACGTATTGCATTTATTGAATACAAATGCACTGGAACCAAAACAAGATAGAATCCATTTGATGGATTAGTATTTCTATCACTTTTTGGTTGCGTTGCATTGGTGTTCAATAAATGCAATACTTTTGATCTGAGTATGTGGGCGAGGGATCAAGAAATCTGGCGCGGCCAGTACATTATCTGCGTCGGGTGGTACTTGATTCATTACTAAACTTATGTAAATTACGAGTAGAATAAAATAAAATAATTAAGATTTTAAAAATTAAAAATCAAAATCCTAATTGAGAAAAGATGTCATTAAAATAGTGTAGTACTTAGAGGCAGAGTAAAGAAAATCATTAGGGACTGCTTGGATCAGAAACATCAGGCATCCGGGAAATAGAGCCAAGGGTATCACCAGGCAAAAGCCACGATGGAGGAACCACTTCCTAAGAAAACCAAGGCCCTACTTGATATGAGAAAGAAAAACCTTAGAACCACTATCGGTCTCCTACAAGACACTTAGAGCACATCTATTCAACCTTGGCTTGACCGAGAGCAAGGACTGCCGAATATGTGGCGAAGAACCTGAAGACAGCACACACATCGTTGGTCGCTGCCCAGGCCTCGCCGCAAAAAGACACAGTTTACTGGGACGAGCCTTTCTCGAACCCAGCGATCTGCCCAACTTGAAGGTCAGCGATCTGTATGGACTGGTAAGCAGTACCGGGCTACTAGCAAACAACTGACCCAATCACAAAGTGGGTAGTTACAAAAGATCTTATAGATCCAGGTGACATCAAGGCCTGAAACAAGCCCCCCACTCCGTTTACTACTACTACTACTACTACTATAGGAAGAGTAAACTTTGTAATTGAATTTTTTATTTTATTGGAAAAGTACAGGTTCACAATAAAAAAATAACAATATAATGTCTAACGCTAGCAAAGCCATCGATGTTTTTTATTATTCCCAATGTATCAATAAGATATTTTATTATTCCCAATGCACAATATTCTATTTAATATGCTAGTTGCTATGTGTTTGTATATGGGTGTTGGTTTAAGAGGCCTTGGTGTGTGTTTGTGTGATGGAAATCTTGTGTGTGTGTTGTGTGTGTGTGTTGTGTGTTTATCTGTTATATCCTAATGGTTCCGTGCGGCTTGGGTTGTTTTAGCCAAAAATCTATGTCATCTGGCCTGCACCACTCACGGTTCACTCCTATCTGGTAGCCTCCTTGAATAGGGGCTTACCCAGTCAGGGCCGCTATGAGCTTCTGCCACGGCTGTAATCCTGCAGTTGGAGGCGGTTGGGATCAGAAGGTCACGGATTCGAGGGAATACCTCGGACAAAACTGGGCGGCTGGTGCACCGTCCGGTTGAATGCTTAGCCGTCAAATAACCAGGGGGTCTGGAGACATATGCTTTCTATGACAGCAGAGGGTATTTATCGACCTGACGTCTTCAACCCTTGAATCAATGCGTCGGCCACCCGATCCCGAGTGACAATGGCGGGCGAAGGGCGTCGTGGTCCGCCAAATATTCAGACTGAATAACCGCTTACGTCAGGCAGAGGCCGCGCAAGTGACTTTGAACACGTGATCAGACAGGGAGACGGAGAAATCCGGCCAAATGTGATAGCGAGGGCGTGAGGTCGACCTGCTGGTTTCACTTCGACCTGCTGGAACATCGGTTACCCGATCCTGGGTGAACAGCCCGGCAAAGGATGCCGTTGTCCGCGATAGATTCGGTATACACCGTTTCACCGCTTCGTAAGGAGACGACCGCGCAAGCGACTTTTTACTCGTAACTAATCGAGAGACCGGAGTATTCTGGTCGCAATTGGAAGTAAGCACGTGTGTGTGGGTAACAAACCTAGTTATCTCGCGGTTAAGGCGTTGGCCTTTTACGGGCATGTGGCGGAGCTTGACGGTTGACTGTTTTGTCCAAGTCTTCTGCGTTCACTTCACGGGAGATACAGAACGACTAATACTTAAAACTTCCTGAGGTGACGGGTTCGCCCGTTATAGTTGATAACTCTATGTGCTGGATTCACTTCACAGTTCCTCCCAATAAGGCATTGGTCTATTATGGGCGAGTGGGCAGAGCTAGACTCTGGATGTGTTGTCCCTAAAATATCTGTATAATCACCTAACAATTAAAGGAACGATTTTTATAGTTATAACAGACTGAAATGCAGATTCGCCCATTGCAGATGACAGCTCAAAGCATGTATCTGTAGGGTGTATGTGCATGTGAGTCCCTAAGGGATTGCGGGATGCTAACTTAATCCAATCTGAACTCCACGTTTTTACGTATCTCCTTAACATAAGACCGACAGCTGTCGTGGTTAATTATGTCATAGTCGTTAAAACCTACATCGTATGCATGTAATTAAAAGGTAATCGATCGCGCGTGGGTTAGGAACGAGCACATATGTACTCTCTAACCCACAATGAATTATCTATGCCAATATTTTAAAGAAGTAAAGTTTGTAAGTGTGTATGTAGGGGTAATCTTCGAAACTACTTATCCGATTACAAAAATTCTTTCAGTAATGGAAAGCTCCATTATCACAGAGTTCCGTAGATTATATTTTATTATGATAAATATTGTTTTTACAATACGAAATAACGATATTTTTAAATCAAGTCGGAGAAAAATAAGCTGGTCATTTGATTTATCGGCGTGCGCTGACGAAACGGTTTGATATAAATATGTGATAATAATTTATATTATAAAAACACGGGCCTTAAAAATTTTCCGGGGCCAGATTGCGTTTCTTTGTAAACTAAAACTAAAATTAGTCCAAGCGAACGAGACAGAGCAATACGTTAGAGCGGAATATGAAACGAACGATCGTCGATAAATACTACCTGCCAAACTTATACTCGTCCGAATAAATTTGAGCATATTTTGTGCGGTGTAAGATTTGACATTGGCGAGCAGTATTAATGCGAAAAAGTGACAATCGGTCATCTCACACTCCGCTCTTGTGTATTGCCCTGTCTCGTTCACACCGACTAATTACCGATTTTAGTTTACGAAGAAACGCAATAGAGCCCAGTATGTATCTAACTTTTATATTTAAGCTATTATAACTGCTTTTATGTATATAAAAAAACAAGAAAAATAAGTAGGCAGTGTTTGTTGAAGACATTAGCTATAAATAAGAATCCTTATGAAAATAAATTAATCCACCATCCTGGGTAATAAATAGAGAAAAACTTAGCCATTTACTGTAAGTTTTAGGTGCTATAGTTTTAGAAATATCATGAAATTAGTAACGCGTGCAAGGACCTCTAAATACCGAGCGGGCGGCGGCGGCTGCTGGCCCAGCAATGTCAACGCACAGCGAAAGGCGGCGCGGGTGGCCAGGAATAAGACGCGCACGTCTACGAGATAGGTGGCGTGTATCTGAAGGGGGACGTCTTGCACTATGTATCAAAAAGTAGCATCTAAAAAAGGCAAATAAACGTCACCTGACTTATATTAACAAATCAATTCAAAACTTTACGCGAAGCGAAGCCGCGGACAACAGCTAGTTTTATTAAAAAAACCGACATATGCCACTCGCCAGTCCTCCAATATCTCTAACTGAACCATAGCGTTACACTCTTTCAGCGTAATCTTATAGTAGGTATTATAATATTCTCACGCTTCTCTCATTTTATAATAAAGTCACCATCTCACTAATTCCATAAATCGAGGATTAGTCAGGTACATGTTTTGTATGTCGGAAGTCAGTATGCTGTTAATTTTTGGTGCTCGAAGTATATAATGTGCTCGAATGCGTTTATTCGTCAATTGGAATTAGTTTACGCAAACAATACAGGCCAATACGTTAGAGCTGAATATTAAATAAGATAATGACTCTTCGAGCTTAAAAATACCAATCGAACTTAAAGCGGCATAATGTAAGACCGGAAAAGATGAATTCAAACTAATGCAGATTATTTAATGTACATCAGGTAGTTTTTGTGTCATTAGGTAAATCCTTAGTACTCGTATCTGCAGCTGGTCAACTTTCTGAAGCCAGCTTGATGACTTGGAAAACTTGAGTCTATCGTTATTATGTTGGAGTCTATCAAATCAAATCATATTTATTAAAAAAAACCGTTAGGGTGTAGAAAATACAGACATTAGCAATTCAAATGTAACAATTAAATAAAATAAAATAACATACATAAATCCCTATGTTAAAACTCACTCAAATCCTACAAAGATTTATATAACAAATATTGTTTCGCTCGTTTTCTAAACTTAATATTATCTTCTTCTTATATATAAAAATTAATCGCCGTGCGTTAGTCTCGCAAGATCTCGAAAATGACTCGGCCGATTTGAATAATTATTTTCTTGTTTTGTTTGCCTTGATTCACGGGTGGTTTACAAAAAAAAATATTTGGGAAACATTAAAAGAAACAACTGAAAAGCGAAAAAATCGAAATTGGTCATTTTGGGAAATAGGCCACTTTCAATAGATGACGTTCGCGGCGATCCTATTGTTTGATAGCTGAGCCATCCATTACTGTTATTCATTCCGTGCTATTGTGTAAAATTTCAAAAAGTCGAAAAAGTCAAAAAAGTCGAAAAAGTCGAAAACGTCGGAAAAGTCGAAAGCGTCGAAAAAGTCGAAAAAGTCGAAAAAGTCGAAAAAGTCAAAAAAGGCCAAAAAGTCGAAAAATCCAAAGAAGTCGAAAAAACCGAAAGAGTCGCAAAACTCAAACCGTACATGATTCGGCCATATTACAGATTTAAATGAATTGGATTTGGAAGGTTGATTAGGATTATTAAACGCTTATGAAGAGTTACAATCAAATCAATTTTAGGTGGTTAGAAGTTCACCGGGTCATCTAGTTATTAATATCTTTAAAATTTTATGGCAGTTTGTTATAAAAATGTACGCTTCTATACATCGTTGCGCATTGGAACTCTGAATTGGCAGCCTGCGATAAATGGATATAGAGTGACTTATTCCTTGTATTGTGCGAGTGTATATGCGATTGCTTTAAGTTTGCTTTTTCTTATAGGACTCACATATACATTCACATGTATTTCATATATCGTGGAAATACGTAGTTCTATAAATAAAGGTTTGCACGATTCTCGCTGATTTAAAATGGCTCTCACTGCCCGTTATTGCAAAATAAATATAATGATTTCCTTGAAAATTGATATTATAGTACTTGAGCATACTGAACGGCTCATAGTTTTTGATATTTCATTATTTCAGATACCAAATAAATACATTAGGAAAACGGGCATATATATATCCGAGAAATATTAGAGCTCGCCGCTGAAGAAGTTACTCTACCCAATAAAAGTCTACGCGATGCGGTCAAGATCTATGATTTCAAATATACCTACTTCTATGTATTATGTAAACAATTGTAAGACTTATTGAAAACTGAGACATAGATATATAATGTTGTGAAAATTATAGTAATATTTAACCGGCTTACTTTTGCGTTATTACTTAAAAAAATAGGTAAAAATTAGGTAAAAAGATATTTTTTTTACAGATTAGACATGTTTACAACCCTTTTTT